>JAWNOR010000152.1:82500-282751 GCA_035045885.1 Drosophila borealis | reverse complement strand
TTGTCAAAATTTAGAAACTAAATGCAAATCGATAGTATCGAAAATCCAAATGTTAAAAACTCCAAAATCTGGGCTTTTTTACCGAGTAATGTAAATAGGATATTTGAGGGTTCCATTTTCACATGAATTTTGACCATGAATACTGTTGCCAGATTTAGATGCCAAATTTATCTAGTTAGTCAGACAGGGGTTTTCTTTTAAAGGTATTAAAACTTTCAAATAAAATATGATAATGATGAATTAAAATATAATCTTATTATGATATAATATATACATTACTCAGCAGGTTCAAATCTAGCAGCAATTTGCAATTTCGATATTTATTTATACAATTTGTTATTATTGACAAAGAAAATAGAAAATTCTTTTACCTGTGCATAATTTAAGAACCAAGCCAGCAATTAACATAGTAATAAGGAAACGAATACAAAGCATAAAAAATAGACTTGAAGATTTTTGAAGAGTTTATCTTAAAAGTGTTTCTTAAGGGCTGCGCAATTTTGAGTAATTGTTTGCACACACTGCCAAGTCATGGCGATTACATGACTGAATGGATAATGGCAAGTGGAGGCCGAGAGAGAAATGGGGGAGGAGCGGCAGGGCACCATAAGGAGGCGATGAGTGGGCAAATGGCTGAGTGGATGAGCCACAGCAACAAGCTGTGCGGCGGCAGCAGCAGCAGCTGCGTCTCTTGGCCATAAATTGAGACGCTGGCCAAAAAGAGTGCTGGCTGCCAAATGGCTTGCATAAAGCTGGTCAACTCAATTCAATTGCTGAACGGCCAAATCGATTTGGCCAGGCCACAAGCCGTCTAGACACTGTGCCAAATTCTTGTCACCCTTCGACCCAATGCAGCTGCAACTGTTGCAACTGTTGCACCTGCTTGGGCTTATTGTGGGAAATTCGGTGGCACATAACTTTTGATATTGGCCATGTTACCTGCTCTACTTAGCTTGTATTTAAATCAAATTCCCACTGGCTGCCACAATTATGTGGCAGCTCAACAAGTGGCAAAGGTTGCCCCGCCGCCGCTGAGCTAAATAATTCAGTGCTGTGGTTGTTTCTGGCGTGTTGCAATGCATTTTTAGCATGTGTTTTTTGTTTAGCTATTTTTTCTCTTCTCTTCTTTTTAGCTTGTTTTCGCACACACAATTTGCATTTTTGTAGCTGCACATGCAATGGGCGTGATTAACTACTTCCCTTCGGGGAACAGGAATTGCCTTGTTCCACAGTTGGTTAGCTTCAAATTCAAATTGCAGTTGACACTCGAGCTGATTGCAATTGTTGTTGTCTAATTGTTGGGTAATATGATACGCGTAATAGCTCAACCTGTGCACGGTAAGTTATTAGAGAAAAAGTCCTTTTCCAGTTACAAAGAAACGGAACAGAAAAGCAGGAAACCGACTGTGATTTTTCTTTCCCATGGGCTCTTGATTAACTGCGGTGTTTATTGTCCTATCGAAATGAAATTTTCAGCGAATAAATATGACAGCTAAATATGTGTGAATACCAAAGCCCAAGGCAATAGCTTCACATTTAAGTGTGTCACTTATTTTTCAGATATTAATGCTGATCACGAGTTTGTATACCTTATGATGTCGGCAGTCGGTCGGTGATGATGACAAAGTTTCCATTATACTAATACCTATATAAAGAAACTTTTCACATAGTGAAAAACTCAACATTTATGCAGAACTAAAGCCCAACGATGAGACTGAAGGCAGAACAATAGAAGTTCATACAAAATCGTAGAAAATAATTCTAATTTAAAAGCTGATGAAGTCATATATAAGAATATTTACCAGGAATTTTTTACCAATATAGCTGAGATGCTGATGCAATGATAAAAATATATATTTTTATAATTTTTCAGTTGACACCTTAAAGATACTTATGATAATTTGTAGAAAATCATGATAAGCTAAAAAAAAAATAAAAACAAGAAGCTGAGTCACAGTTCAAGAAATTCGTGATGAACAAACTACGTGAATTGTCTAGTTTTTTGTGGTTTATTTGCACTCACGAATCAAATAGATAAATATTAAGTGACTCGTCTATTGACTTGCACTCAACTCACAAATCTGAATACCAAAGGCTATAATAAACACATTAGTTGGCAACCAAAGCTGAGCTGCTCTTCAGATGCTTCACTTGGCGTACAAACATTTAATTAACGCTCTAAAAGCAACAATTTTGGCATCAATTCGAGTGCTTTACCAATTTGAAGTGGACGTAATTGCTAACTGGATTGCGATTAAATGTTTTTGCGCCTTTGGCTGCCAATTAAGAGAAACACAACAATACAGAACATTAAATAGACAGATGTGCGGGAATAGAAACTGAGGTGGGAGAGTTGGTCTACGTTTAGAAAGAGATCCTTAAAATAAAAGCGAGAATATATATGTATCTTTATATAAAAGTATTCATTATTGTATTTGCTTATTAATTGATTTAAATAAATGAATTGACAGCGAATAAACTTTATAAATAATCAATTTTTGCTCTAGTTAAAAAAACTTTTAACATGTTTTAATCTCAATTTATAGACAACTTTTATGGATACTATTTAAGCTATATTTTATATATTTATTTTATACATTTAGCTTATATTATTTATTATAATTTTTACTTAAGTAAATGAAATGTAAATATATGCAACCATAAATGTTTATTAAAGTTGAACTTTGGGTTAATAGCTTTCAATACCCTATATGAAGGGTATAACAAAAGTGCAATTACACTTATTCTTCAATGTATTCCTATTTAAAGTCAGCATGAACAGGCAAGTCTATATTGTAGGCTATACAGTACGCTTAACTATATGATGCTCAAGAACTGTATAGATGACTTATCAATATACGTCACATAAGATAAGTTAAGATAAGTTTAGATATAAAAATATTAATCTCAGTATATTAGTGTACTCTCTGCAATACAGGGCATTTGTTAGTCAAGCACATTGTATTGAAAACCTGCTTGTTTGCTTCATATCAGATAAAATGATATTTAGTTCTAATCTAAAGAGTCGGCTGTGCGGTAAGTTTTTCCGCTCGCAAATCTGGAAAATCATGTACTGTCTACCTAGAAGTGCAAAAAATGTACCTGCAGTAAAATTGGGTTAGCAAAATTTGCCAGTACCTAAACGCGCGACAAGAAATCGAAATCTAAATATTTGTTAAAATCTACTTGGGTATTCAGGGGAAATTTTGTTGATAAAACAACAGACATGGGAATTGGCTGGAAATTATGGAAATTTTCTAACGTCCATACTGCAAGCAGGTAAAAATAGAAGGGCCTACTTTTAGAATCGCTGATAAATTTGAGTATGTTAACATTAGATTATACTTAAGTCTTATTCTAAGTCACTTTAGTTTGTTTCTATCAAACTTAAAAGGCACTTAAGATATAGATTTAGCTTATACTCTTTTAGAGCTGGCCTTGGCTTGATCAATGGAAGGTATTTTAGGTCTTCTTGGAAAAAATCTTTTACTTTTTCAAAATATATTGACTTATCTTGGTATTTACTAGTTTTAGTTCGATACTTATATATATGCGAACAATTGTATTAATATCGGTAGGGAGAATTGGTCCCAAAATATATTTTTTATATGAAAAAGAATGTTCTATTTTTGCAAATATCTTAAGTACACTTAGAAATTGTGGGCTTCATTCCACTTCTATTATATCTGCGAGCCCATAAGCCCGATTTATACAAAGGTATTTGACTTTCGGCTCTATTGTTTTCAATAATTTTAATAAAATTGGCTGCAAGGGCATTTAATCTTCGATGTGCCGTACAGCTGTTTTATTGTAGTTATTGTTTTATTTATCAGCAGTGCAATCAATTATACATACGTATGTATGTAGCTTAGTTTTGAGTGCTCCCCATCCAGACATTGTCTCAGACAGTTGACATTAAACGCTGCTCGGGATCACAGACAATTTTCGCACCAAGGTCAGTTTCCAGTTAGCCCTGATCGAAAAATGCAAAAAAAAAAAAAAACCCTGCCAATTTAGACATAACACAGGCACAACACGCCAGATCCAGTTTTTTGAGGTATGTACAACTAATACCAAGTGTTAGTTGCTATAAATGAGTATACATATATAATAATAAATAATTATATACTGCTTATCACTATGGAGGCTGCTGCTGCAGCAGTGTGTCGGAGCGAGAGGGAGATATGTAAACAAAAAACTGTTCAAACTGATACTGGGCACTGATAATAGCAAGAAGAAGCAGAGGCGCCTGGTACAGCTGCTGCTGTATAAATTACTATCAGGACGCGGGCAGAGACAGCGCTCATTATCAGGAAGAGTGAGAGAGCGGAAGATGCAGAGAGATAGAGAGGGAGAGAACTGGAAGGGCGATAGCTGTTGGTTTCATTTCAGATGTTTTTTTTTGTTCTGCTCTCACACATATTTTTGATATTTTTGGTCAGACAGCGCTGACTTGTTGCCCCGAGGAGCAGAGCAGAGCGGACGACCGAGCCGAGCCGAGTTGAGAGACGGAGACGTGACTTTCGGATTGTGCCACAGGCAAGCTGTCATAATTATCTGGGATACGCACTCAGTCAGTCCATCAACGTCTGCCTGTGCCTCAACATGTGGCTGCTGCTGCCGATACTCGTCTACTCGCTGATCTATCTATATGTTCGGCACGTCTATAGCTACTGGCGGCGCAAGGGCTTCCCGGGCGAGACGACCGCATTCTCCTGGCGCTATCTGAGGCAGTTCTATGGCCGCGAGTTCCGGCACGTGGAGGCCATATGCGAGGCCTACCATCAGGGACGCGATCGCCTGCACGGCATCTATTGCTTCTTTCGGCCCGTGTTGCTGGTGCGCAATCCGGAGCTGGCCGGCAACATATTGCAGCAATCGAATGGACATTTCAGTGAATGCAAATGGGATTATGTGAAGGGCTATCGGCGCTTCAATTTGCTGGAGAAGCTGTCGCCCATGTTCAGCTCGAGGCGCCTGTCGCCGATGTTCAACAATGCCCAGCACGTGGCGCAGCACATGATGCAACATTTGCTGGACAGGGAGCAGCAGGGCCGGGTGGAGCTGGATCTGCAGCGGCTGCTGCGAATGTGAGTAGCAGGAACAAATCGAGCCCAACTCAAAACTAAACTGCTTGAAATCCCTCCCAGCTATGCTGTGAACATGATGGGCAATCTGGTGTACGGCCTGGATGTGAACAACTTTGAGCAAACGGATCACATACTCAACAGCTATGTGCAGCATCCCTCACAGTACGGCATACTGCAGTCCTTGTAGGTATCCGTGCAGCGTCTCACCAATTCCGTTATAAACAGTTTCCATGCACCTAGCACTTTGAGGGGCACGCCACAAGACTCGAGGCTGAGTACTCGCCTCCTGGACCTCATCAAGCAGAATGTGGAGCTGCGCGAGCAGAGCGGCATCATGCGCAAGGACATGCTCCAGCTGCTGGTCAAGTTTCGCAATGGCAACGATCTCGCCAGCGACAAGTGGCAGGTCGATCATGCCTTCGGTAAGTTACCCTCTCTCTCTCTCTCTGTCTGTCTACCATATACCATAGCTTACGTCATTTTCAGCTACAGAAGAGGACAAACTGATGTCTGTCAAACGCCTGGCCAAGGTAGCCGAGGATCTGCTGCACTCCGCCTTGGACAGCATTGCTTCGACCATAACGCTGACGCTCTACGAGATCGCGCAGCAGCCGCTGATTGTGGAGAAGCTGCAAACTGAGATTAGGGAGCTCAACTTTGCGGATGGTCAGCTGACGTTTGAGCAATTGGAGGAGCTCAAATATATGGAAATGTGTCTGAAAGGTGAGCATTACTTTGACTTCACTATACAATATAGCTTACGTTCAATCATGGTACTCCTTAAGTCTTAACCCAGCAAAAAGCGTACTTAAACTTCATTCTATTTATAAATAATCGTACTTCTTGCAAAGCGTACTTTCGCTTCAACACATTCCTTACATAGCGTACTTACGCTTCATCGCAACGCTCGAACATGTTGCAACTCGAGCAGTTCGAACTTCTTTCATATGAACGTGTTCGGGTTTGATGATTCGTTTATCGTCAGGTTTCGTTTAAATGGACTGAGTATTTGAGTTTATTGCAAATTATTTATGCTACGCTCGGGTCTAACTTAGACAATCGTAGGTCATTTTAGAAAAGCGTGATTTACCCTCCTCCCACCACTTTAGATTAACTTCACGCCTAACAACCCTTTACCCTTTACAGAGCGCGTCCCTTAGGCTTCATTGTGGTTGCCAGCTCAATTTGAGTAACCTCCATCAACTAACCTTCCCAACTAAATATACCATTGTTCTGCTCCATAGAAACCCTTCGCAAGTATCCGCCAGTGCCCATTATAGAACGCATTTGTCGCAAGTCCTACACATTGCCCGGCACAAGGTTCAGCATTGGGGAGGGCAAAACGCTGATGGTGCCACTGCTGGCCATACAACGAGATGGCAAATACTTTGGAGAGCCACTGAAATACAAACCACTGCGTTTTCTGCATGACAAGAGCCAGGATATCGGACAGCGACGTTCGGCCTTCGTGGGCTTCGGCATCGGCGGTGCACAATGTGTGGGTAAGTGGCGAGAAGAAAGGTATTTTTGTAAGGTGAACAAAATTAAGCTGTGTTTTTTCCCCTCCCCCGCAGCACAAAACTTTGCCAAAATGGTCATTAAACTGGCGCTAGTTAAGCTGCTGCAAAACTATCATCTGGAATTGGATGCGAGCGCTACAGTCGAGGTCTCACATCTGCCGGCGCCGTTCATAAGCTCCAAGGACGGGCTCAAAGTTCAATTAAAAGCGCGTGCAATTTTAACACAAGCCAATTATCTTAAAAGTTCAAAACATATTTAATTTATGCAACACGTGACGTATTTTCTTCTCTCTATATACATATACATTTTTTGTATTGTTTTCCAACACTTTATTTGGGTATTGTGTTGCTAGCTGTGAGCACCTAAAAATATGCCATAAATAAAATCAGTAAATAATGACCTGAAATTGCGTTGTTTTTGATATTATACCCTGTAACCAATGCGAATGTGTAGAAGAGGGCATATAGTTTTGGGCGAATGTTTTTGTTACACGTCGGAGAAGATATTTATATTCTTGATCAGGACGACGAAGAGGACGTCGAAATCGGAAGCTAAATTTCAATATAAATATGTCATTAACTTTTTATCATATCGATATATATAGATTTTCAGATTTTCTATGCATAACTTGTAAATCGTAAGAGATAGATACGCCTAACTTTTTATGTAAATATGTATGTATTAGAGGACAAATAAACATCAAAGTTATTGAAGAACACCTTTTTTTCATATTGTGGGGCTGGGGGAAGAAGAAGCAAGGCAGCTCGACGCTGGGTGCAGGGTATCGCCTAGTCGGGCACTCTAGAACTAGAGGACTTTGACTTGTTGTCTTGTTGTCTGTTCATTTCGCCTCGTTAGCAACGTGCACGGAGCCCAAGGTCCTTGGTCCTTGTGACGCGCACACGCTGCGTATACGCAACGGCGTTAAATTAGACATTCCATGTGTTTGTTGTTCGTGTTGTTGTATCTGTGGGAAAAAGTCATCAGGCGTAAAAGACATGTTCAAGCACATGAGCTTATCATTAAATTTGATTTGCTTTATTGCCAATACACATGACATGCGGCATTGTCTCATTGGCACCGAAATGGAAATCTGGAAAAGTCGCATAGACACAGCAGCCCCTCAACCCCACCCCCCCGAAAAAAAACCCACCAAGGCAAAGTTTCGAACAACTCACTTAGTTGGCCATTAACGAGGCCACAATTAGGCCGCATTATGAACTCATTTATCAAGCTGCCAGAGGAAGAGATACCATTACGAAAAGCAATTGCAATCAGTGTAAAGCATTTTGCAAAATTAACAACCAGGCTAAGCAATCGCCGTCAACCCATTCCCAGTCTTATGGCCGAGACATCAAATTAATTGACCAGAATCAAAGGACAGACTTTGAACTTCGAACATTGAAGCAGAAGCGGGCAGCGAGCTGCTTGTAATGAGCCGGAAATTGTGTGCCTTGCTTCTAATGGCAACCGAATTATTAATTGCGTATACGCCTCCATGGACAAGGCCTGACTCGACTTATTGAAACGCTTTAAGCCAAAAGAAGCCGCAGATGAACAGGTGGCTGGCGAAATTAAACGACTACGCAATATTCTGGGCACAGTATAATTGTTGATTAAAACAGACGAAAAGAGTCCCAAGGATTATGGAATTCCAAACTATCGGAACTATGTATATTATATAATATAATTATATAATTTTAAATAAATAAAACTTATCTGCTTTCTGTCAGTCCTTAAGATTGCTTAACTCTAGATACATAAATATTTGAGCTGTGTAATGTTCTTATAATCGCTGAGTAAAGCTTAAAAAGACCAAATCGATAATTATCGATTTCTATGAAATTGGGGGTTATCGATAATTTAAAATCTCTCAAGTTAACTCAAATAAAAGGAGGCTTCTGCCTCTATATTATTGATTCGCCAAATATTTATCGATTTGGATTAAATTGATAAATCGATAAATCCAATTGAAATACCAGCATGACACACAACCAATATACCCCTTATAGCTTTACGAACAGCGTATAGCAATTTAAAGAGCACACCGAATACGTGAGTTTTCAGTTGCAACAACAAGAAGAAGAGGAACAGAGCTCTTCACATGCACTGACCCAGTTGCCACATGTCGAGGCACCGAATATAAATTGCTTGGCAGATTCGCTGCAAGATTTCCTCGTAGATTTGCCCAGGCCCCCCAGAGCCGAGGGCGTACAAAATGAAGCGATGCCCTGGCATTGTTCCGATTACATTTAAATATAACACATTGCATATTAAGTGGTCAAAATGGACAAGGACCTCCCCTCCCCCTCCGCTCCCCCCCCAAACTCCCCACTCAACCCACTTGTTAAGCTTAAAGTGTGCGCTACAAAGCTGCCGACGCGGCGTGAAATATGCGAGCGCATAAAAATTTCATTTAAATGAGAGAGAGACAGAGATAGTGAGTGAGAGAGAGAGGGGGAGAGTGTGGCATAAGTTAGGAAATATTTCTCTCTTGGCGCCATTTGACATGGAAAAATTACTTAAGTGTTTGCTAATTTTTTATGTAAATTTTATTTTTTCTTTCCTCCATTTTTTTTGGCGCATAATTGCCATGTGAAAAACGCGCTGAAAGAGAACCCCAATTAGCAGCGTATTTACTTACCATAATTTAAGATTTAAGCTTTGCTCTGCAAACAAATTCCAACTGCAAAGAGGGAAGAGAAAGAAAATGTTAAAAAATATTACGATTTGTATTGCTAATGAGTTTGCTTTATTAAATATCAAGTGTTATATTTTTTTTTTGTTTTGGCTTGTAGACAAGTTCGTTACAAATAGTTTGTTATTGAATAACAATTTGTAAAAGTTCATTGCTGCAGTTTGTTATTGAACTTTTGGCATAACTTGGGCAAAAAAAAAAATAAATAAATTCAATGAAAACTTGAACTGCATTTGGTAAAAACAACAAGCGACAAAAGAGAAAGATACAAAAACAAGCAAGTTAGGAGTGTGTGCTCGACTGGGAAATACCCTATACCTTATTTTGAAGCTATCATAAATGTGATAAATTACAGAGTGTGTGCTATACGGGAGTCTATTTATTAAATTGGGACTATTTAACTCTTAAAAGCTTCAAGATATGCTCAAATAAATCAATCGATATTTATCGATTTCATTGAGACAACGCGATATATTGAAAGATGAATGTACCTCAAAATGTGAATGCCATGAGAGAACTATAAGATTCTAGCTGATAAAGTCTCTGGTATTTCCTGCTCCTATTAACACAGAGATATACAACCCTATCGATAAATATCGATTCTGTGCACATCGACTCGTTTATACGAAGAGAAAGATTGACATTGCCTCAGCTGTTCGTCAGGAAGATTCGTAGAGCCTTACTTTAGCCTGTTACATATGTTCGCATAAAACCATCATGCCCATTCTCAATAGCTACAGGGTACACAAAAAATTTAACGACAAAAAACTACACGATCTGACATAAAAGGTTATCAACGACGTCTCTTTTAATTAACCAATTGACATATGACTTTTGCCTGGCAGTTTGTTGTTCTTCTGCTTCTTTATTTTTTTTACAACAAAAGATGTTGTTGTTGTTAAATATTGTTTTGGACAAAAGTTGTGCAAACTTTGAAAAGTTTTTCAAGCCAACAATGAGTAGACAAAGCGAATTCAACATTATATAATAAAAGAGATTAATAACGTGCGGGTTTTCTATAAAAATTTCTCTACACACACATGAAATTTCAAGCAGTTGTCTAACTTGTGAAATCTGAAGAAATATTATGTCATTATAAAGAGGCGGCACCTAGCTGAAATCTCTCTTCCTCTTAAGCTTTACAAATGAGTTCTATTCACTTTTCCAAGTATTTTATGCGAACTTAATGAGCCAAGAACTTGGCTTTTGTTTATGTTCGGCTGAAGTCATGAAGTCATTTTAACTGGAGAACTGGGCGCTTGTGCATTAAACTTACGATTTAAAGGTGTGCGAATAATTTTTGTGGCAACTGTATGCGGTTTCTATGGGATTTGACTTGAAAAGAAACAAATTGTACTTTTCATTATAACAAAGCAAAATAAAGTTTTTCAAAAGTGTTGAAGCATGAGAATTTTAGATGAGATTTATTTTATAGATATTTGTTGAGTTTGCTTTAAATTATTTTAATTTAAAAACTTTTCTTCAAAAGAATTCTTTTTTTTAATTTTTATCGCAATCTTTTAAATTTATATTAAAATTATAGAAATAAATTTTTTAATTTTGTTAAAATCTATTCTTCCAAAGAATTCTTCATTTAAATTTTTATCGCAGTCTGTTAAAGTTACACTAAAAATATAGAAATAATATTTATCTCGAATCAGTCTAAGCGTGTACTTCTCCTCTTTTCGTGTTTATTTGCTTAACATAGACACGCACGAGAAACAATTATTAAACACGAACACGATAATCGCTCCACACCAACTGCATAAATATAAGTATATTCTTTTTGGTTCCCACTCGACTTGAACTCGTCTTAACTTGGGAACTCCGAGCATATTTTCTGCATATTCATTTTATCACTTCTGTTAATTCGACACTCAACTGTGCTCCGGACTTCAAGAGAGCCCAAGCTTCGACCCACGCGACCTCAGGGCGACACAGTAATAAAAATAAATAAGCGTCAACCGTTCTTTATACACATACATACTCACAACCCATATTATATACTTATATACACGTTTTTTTCCATTTTTGTATTTGTTTAACAATTAAATTCTGTGTGTATTTTTATCATGATGATCTTGGTGTGTAAATGCTATGCAGACAAACAGAATGACAAATTGTGAGGGACAATTGTTGTTGTCGTTGTTGTTATTGTGCTCCTACTTAAATATAATATCTTATACACTCGAAGAAATCAAGAGCATTAAATTGAACCTAGGCAAAAACTAGCCAAACTACATTTCATTTCGAATTTTTAAAATATTTTATATTTTTCAAATAAGAAGAAATGAATCTGAAAAGGAAATTTTAAATTTAATTTTTTATTTTAAATAAATTTCTAAATTAAAGCAAGAAATATTGGTTATAGAAATTAATTAAAATACATAAATAAGAACCCTTAAAATAAGCACAAGATTCTTTTTAGGGGAAATCTAAGTCCAATTTCAAAATTTCCAAAGACGAAACAACCAATAAACTGTGTGCTTTCTTTTGAGATTGTATCATACTAATTTGAAGTGTAAAAAGTCTTATAATAAGTAAAATATATTCTATAATCATTTCATGGCTGCTTTTTGCTCTCCAATAAGCATAGTCTACTTATTTCAGGACTGCTTTTTACAGGGACTCTTGAGTCTAATGATATTAAATTTCATAAAGTACTTAGGAATTTTCAGAAATAAAATATAAATACTTGAAATTGGAAACAAAAACCTATATTTTTTTAATCCCGACATACTGCACTACTGGTATAATATAATGTATAGTTTATATATATATACATATATACATAACTAACCCCATCATCGTCGTGCATTTGTAATACAATAACCTTTCTCCAAGTGTATTCAGGTAGTAAGCCCCATCATAGTCATGCGTTTTTAATACAATCACTTTCCTCCAAGTGTATTTGTTTTATAACTCCCATCATCCTCATGCATTTGCTATACAATAGCTTTTCGCTAAGTGTATCTATGTAGTAAACCCCATCATACTTTTCGCTAAGTGTATCTATGCAGTAAACACCATCATTCATGCATATAATAACTTTTCGCTAAGTGTGTCTATGCAGTAAACCCCATCATTCATGCATACAATAACTTTTCGCTAAGTGTATCTATGCAGTAAACCCCATCATACTTTTCGCTAAGTGTATCTATGCAGTAAACCCCATCATTCATACATACAATAACTTTTCGCTAAGTGTATCTATGCAGTAAACCCCATCATTCATGCATACTATAACTTTTCTCTTTCATCATCGTCATTTCTAATACAACAAATTCTCTCTAAGTGTATTTACGTCATGGACTGGCTCTGTTGTTGCATTGGATTTCTTGATTCCCGGTTAACATCGCTGGTTAGTTAGCTCATTTGCCGGCTGTGGGGTTGACTTTTTCAATTTGTGTGCGGCGTTGCATACACATATACATATGTGTAATTGTCGCTGCAACGTGCAGCCTGCAACGTGCAACATGCGGCAAAAGATGACGCGGCAGCTTCTTTTGATGCTGCTGCTGCTTTTGCTGCTGCTGATGTTCGGCGTTGTGCGTGCAGCTGTTTTGCTGTTTGCTTTGTTTATGTTGTTTGTTTTGTTTGTTGGCCTGGTTCTCGACGTTGTTGTTGTTGCGCTTGTCACAATTGTTGCCGCTGCTGTTGCTGTTGCCGGTGTCTGCGCACAGTTGCTTTAATTATTGTCGCAACACTCGCCTGCGCATGTGTGTGTGTGTGTGTTTACTTATTTATATTTATGTGTATATTTATATCTGCTTCCGACTTTTAATTAATTTATGTATGTAGTATGTGCGCTTCTGCCTTGCATTCCCCGAGGCGCTTAAACAGCGCGTTGAATTCAGCCAACAGTCCGCAAAAGAACACTTCAATTACATTTATGTACAATGCACATCCATACAAAAAAAAAAAAAAACAATGCGAATTAAGCAGTTAAAACCAAGAACAACCAGAAATTACTGCACAAAAGTAATTATCAGGCAAAGTAAAATACATTTACATTGACTTTACGTGTGTGTGTGTGTGCAGGATTAAAGCGCTGTGAAATTAATTTTTTATATAACGAATAAATTACGTTTGTGTGAAATTAATTAATAATTGACAAAATAAAATTGTTAATATTTTGTGTGCATAAGTGTAATATATTTTTGGTCAGAATATTATTGTCAAATGGAAAAAGTACTACTATCTATCTACTACTATCTATCTACTACTATCTATCTACAACTATTTATCTACTACTATCTATCTACTACCATCTATCTACTACTATCTATCTACTACTATTTATCTACTACTATCTATATCTCTAAATCGCAAATGTATCTGCCAGACGATACTTTTTCTCATCTCCGACAGCAAAAACTTCTTCAGATTACACTTAAATATTACCAATATTATTATTGGTGGATCGCAAATGCCGACCGATATCTATTGTCATCTATCAGCAGAAATGCTGTCAAATTATTAATGCTGTTAAGTATTAACGAAAAATATTAGAAAATCACAAATGTATCTGCCAGGCGATAATTATTCTCATTCATTACTCTTCATTGCAGCTGATACCTTAATATTGAAAACATTATTATTAGTTAATCTTAAATGCATCTTCCAGGCGATACCTATTCTAATTAACTAGTCGATACACCTAACTAGGCGTAACGCCTTTATGTATCCCCAAAACTATCTTCCGCCTTGGAAGATAATAAGGCGATAGTTGTGATGAGCTGCTGTTTGGATTTGCATTCTCTAAGGCTTAATTAATTTATGTGATCCAATTGCCAGGACTCCAGGCACACTTCGATTGAGGTTATTAATAAATATAAATATAAATATATATCTATGCCAAATCAGCGCAATTATGAAGCGTAATGCAATAAATTGTTACAAATTGTGATTTATACGTGTCATAAATACAGAAACTGTTGCCAAATGTGCGAAACTTTCAGCGGGGGTGAGGGGGGGAGGCTTGACAAAGTTTAAATGCGATTATAATGATAATTAATTATGCATTTAAATTAATTAAATTAGCACGCACAGCGAATCGCGGACTTTGCATAATGCCAGCTAATGCTGCTGCAAATTCAATTGTGTTTCCAGATGCCCAATAAAGCAATTGGTGCTAATGTTCTTGTTGTTTGTTGTTTGTTGTAGCGCATAAATTAATGGACATAATTTACACCTGCGTGTGTTTGCCCATAGCATGCCACAGTAATGTGCAAATTATGAATTTCAATTTTGAACAGATTTACAAATTCACGCCCCAACGAAAACTCGTGGATTCCTCTTTTTTTTTCAGTTGCCAAAAATATAAAACTCCCCAAAAATGGCATGCACCATGTTGCTGTTATTGTTGTTGTTATTGTTGTTGCTGTTGTTGTTGTAATTGTTGTTGCTGTTGTCATTGTTGTTGCTGTTGTTGTTGTTGTGGTTATGGTTTTTATTCTTATATGGTCGTTCGTGGGACAAACTTGGGCAATTTCCGTTGCACGGAAATGTGCACAATTTAATTCCTTTGCCCCGTCTATTTTTGTTAAGCCCCAACAACTGGGTATCATAATTAAGTCTACAAATATGTAACAACTTGATGGAGACATTTTGGAACTTTAACTTAGAAACTATTTTGATAAAATGTGTAAATATAAATGGATCTTAAATAAATTGGCTAAATTCCATGGCTAAATTATTAAGTTGCTTATTATGCAAGGAATATGTTTTTCTATTTTCAAAATAACGTTTGATATTGATGATTTTTTTTATATTTTAGGCTCATCACTCGAAACTTATATGAGCTATATTTAGTACACACAGCTTCAGCATATAACACATATCTGAAAACCTTGCCCCTTCCTGCGAAATAGCAACGAATCTCATTTGTGAAGCTAGACACTTGATCTTTGGAATTCACAAACAATTGGGTGTCATATTTAATCGCTGAAAATTGTACTATAATCGGATTACAAATACCGGAGTTAAGCAGGAATGCATTTCACACACATAATGCTTAGAAGAAAGCCGAAATTCTTGTAAAGGCAGCTTGTCTCTAAGTTCAGGGCATCTTCTAGTCGTTCAGTTGCGCTCAGAGCGCTCTGACTTGCTTTTCCGGCAAAAATGAAGGCATTTGCAGCGACATCTTTTGGTCGCGAAGCCAAGCAGAAGCTGTTTAGATGTTGATGTTTTGATGCTTGTATTCGAGCACTTACATCTCCCCACAGAGTTGATAATTTTCCGCTTGAGTTGGACTCTCGGTTGGCTCTCGGTTGGCTCGGTGCTAACAACTTCACTTGCTGTTGCTTTTAATTAGAATCAGAAAACTTGCCGCAACACGAGAATATGCTTCGTACGCGCTTTAAGATTATTTTTGCCGTGAAAACATAAATTCAACTTGTTTTTATGTACACACACTGAGACACACGCACACACGCTTTTGGGCAGACCTTCCATTTTGGGAGCCACAGCCGTGCCTGCCCCCCCCCCCCTCCCCCCGCACACCCCTGACACATTGAGATTTTCTTGGAAAATTAACAGCACTCGTGGCTTTGATTTATCGCGATAAGCGGATGTGTGTATGTTGTACATTGTTGTTGTCTTTTTGCTGTTGTCGCTGTTATTGTTGCTTCTGTGTCTCACAGGGAGGGGGGCGGGACTGGGGGAGGGGTGGGGGGTAGCTCGGTGCTTTGGGGCACACAGATTTTGGCAGCACATTGTCTGCCTCTCATAAACATGTGTATGCAGATTGACTTTGGCTTGAATTCGGTTATTTTTGCTTTCATCGCAAAAGAGCTGACATTAAACGGAAATCCTGTCTCCAGATTATCATCAACTCGCATAGCCTCAACGAAAGACAATTGATAACAAAATTTAAGGCATTTAAATAGGAATTCATAGAGGTATTAAGATCTATCTTGAATGATTCTGAGAGTGTTCATTTATTTAGCAATTTATTTAATCACACGAAATGTGACTTCTAATAATTGGAATCCTTTTTAGATATTCATACCATTTTGATAGACAATTTTTATATTCTTATAGAGGGTATTGTAATTCGGCCATGAAATGGGAAGCAGACATCCCCGACCCCGTACACTATATATGTTCTAGATCAGCATCAACAGCCGATTTGATATATCCATGTCCATCTATCCGTCTGTCTGTTTCTATGCGAACTATTCTCTCGGCTTTAAGGCCAGAGTCTTGAAACTTTGCAGGCAGTAGATATGTCGGAACCGGACGGATCGGATCAATATATCATATAGCTGCCGTCGGAAAGAAAGAAAGAAAGAAAAGTAGGTTCTTTCATGGCGAAAATATTTTCTTTTCCTAGATATTTTATTCGTAAAGATATTCTTACTTTCCCGTTTTTACTCATTTTGCCTAAACTTTTCTCTGTTAATCAACAAATTGAATTTCATTCAAAACATCCATTTAGTGAAAATTTCTTCTTAATTACTTTGTTTTTCTTTTAAGTAAAAGTCGAAACTTTAAGAACAGTTGGCTTAGTTTTCAGGTAACTCTCGACCAATTCTAAACTTTACGATATTAGAGCTTGCGCAACTTTTGTGCAACATTGTGGATATATGCAGCAGTTGCGTAATAAACTCAAGTTTTCACCTCTGACCGGGCAACTAAGAAACAACAAAAACGAGAAGAAAGAGCTATCTTCGGCACGCCGAAGATTTAATACCCTTGCAGACCCAACCTTTGCATAATGCTCATAGTGTTTTGCCCGTATCTAAGAAGCACAGGAAAAATAGTTAATGCCGATTATGGTTAAAATGTCTTGATAAACAAAAAAGTTTTCCATACAACAACTTAGTTTTGACCGATCGTTCCTATGGCAGCTATATGATATAGTGGTCCGATCCTAATAGGATTTTGCAGATATATGGGGAGCGTAGAAAAACTAATAAATACCGAGTTTAGTCAAGAAATCTTGAGAAACATAAAAATTTTCCATACAAAAACTTAATTTTTGACCGATCGTTCATATGGCAGCTATATGATATATTTGTCCGATCTTAATAGGATTTTGCCAATATATGGGGAGCGTAGTAAAACTAATAAATACCGAGTTTGGTCAAGAAATCTTTATAAACAAAAATATTTTTCATACAAGAACCTACTTTTCGAACGATTGTTCCTATGGCAGCTATATGATATAGTGGTCCGATCCAGCTGGTTTTGACATATGAACTGCGTGCAACAGAAAGAGAGAATTCTGCAAAGTTTCATAAAGATAGCTTTACAACTGAGAGACTAGATCGCATAGAAACAGACAGACGGACATGGCTATATCAACTCGGCTGTTGATACTGATCAAGAATATATATACTTTATGGGGTCGGAGATGTCTCCTTCTGTGCGTTACACATTTCACGACAAAATTATAATACCCTCTGCAAGGGTATAACAACCACAACAACAAGAAGAAGAAGAAGAAGACGAGCAGCAATTGTGCGATTTCTTTGGTGCTCTGCGACTCACACACATCGCTGCACTTGAGATGCAGTCAAACTTCCAGTTTTGCCATGCTTCTTCTTCTTCTTCATCTTCTTCTCGTTGTTGTTGTTGTTGCTGGTACAGTAAACATTGTCGTATATTAACCAAACTAACGATACGAGCTCTGCGTTTGCGGTTATGCAAGTAATCTCCGAGCCAAGTTAACTTCAATATCTAATCGTCAAGCACCCCGCCCCCCGCACCTCCCCCTAAAGTGCACCCCCCCCCCCCAACCTAATGCCCCGTTGCCCCATTGAAACTTTTCCCCCATTGTTGTTACACTTTGGCCAGGTCAGAAGGTAACTGGCAAGCGGCATTCATGCGCCTCCTCCTCCTCCACGTGCTCCTGCTTCCCCGCCTGCATCACAACCTAATCAAATGTTACATGGAACCAGCAATTTTTATTGTTGCTGCCGCTGGGCAAAAGCTACAAATATATTTATACTCCAGAAGCACATGTTCGTACTATATACTAACTAGAGGGAGGCGACGACATATGCTAAGATATACACTGAAAAAATAAGGGATAAGTATTTCTGGCTGTCTTTTGGACTTTGCTGAAACTTGATTGAAAAGGTGTATACAAAATATATATAAATACATATATAAAATATATTTTGTAGGAAATTCTAGGACTAAAATTTAGAATAAATGCCTTAGAAAATGATTTATTTATGTATGTACCTTTAGTGAGGTAAGTGCACGATAAGCTCGGGTATTGGCAAATTCCACCTGCGAGTGTGGAAAATTCGCGGAATATGATCAAATGAAATTTTTGTTTACCATCCGATCGTCCTCAAGCTATTTTGCAGCAATATTTGCTGGTAGGGTCAAAGAGCGTATAGACGAAGGTTCAAACATTTACCAAAAATCTTTATGAATAATATATTTTAGGTTAGAGCTCGTTTGCAACCTATGAGACATGATACTTGGTTTTATTATAATTAATTATTCAATTTTTCGTCACATTCGCATACTTTTTTTACATTTGCATATTCCACAAATAATCACATTATCTGTTTACTTTCAGCAGGAAAACAGCTGCTACATACAAATCTATGAAAATATGACATGCTGAATCCAGTCAAAAACTTCATCAGCCTAACATTTGATCAACCACAAATTGCACATGTTCTCCATGGTCACAAATCCTGAGTTAGTTAGAAGTCTGACAGTTCTATTTAGACTTTAATTTGTAAATAAAAATAAGCCCAACTTTGGCACATTTCCTTAAATAGGACTTAGACTCATTCTTATGCATTTCAAAATTAGCCTAACTCTAGATTTTTCGTCATTCCTCAACATTCAATGGGCGAACAGCTGTCCTGCTTGGTCACATTACCTCATTTATATTAGAAAGTGCCTGATTTAGTCTTAAATTAAAGTCGCTTCTTAACTGTTGAAGCTGATTAAGTATTCGTCATGCCTGGTTTGCATATGTGTGCTCCATGGTCACATTGTCTATAAGGCCTAACAGGGAAATAACTTTAGTTGGGATTAAAAAAAAAAAAAAAAGGTTCTCTCTGTGTGTGTATAGTGGGCACATGTGCTGTCGTTGTTGATGTTGTCATTTGGTCGCTTTTGTTGGGCCACGCCCCCCCCCCCCCTGCAGCCCTTTGTAGGTGAGTTTGCCCCATTGATTTGATGTCGGCGCCGGAAGGCAATCGAGCTGCGGTGCGGCGCTATTTGTGCATCAACTTTAACTTTATTTACGTGCTTGATTAAAAGCTGGCGGCAGGCCTGTCTGTGGGGCTATCAATCCAACTGAAGAGCCGCCCCACATTTGACACCTCTAGCCCGAGGGGGTAGGAGTAGGGGGGGGTGCTGTCTATTGTTATGACGAGGTAGCTGCCGATCCCAGGCGCTTATCATTGTGCAAGCGCAACTTAATTGAACGACATTTGACACAATTTAAGAGGTTGACTTTGTCGCCAGTTTCTCAGTTTCTCAGTTTCTCAGTTTCCCTTGTCTCTCGGTCACAAATCCCACGCGAAATTGCGCATCATCAGTGAGAAAGGGGCAAATTGAGTTGTAGAGCTTGTGACATGGAAACCCAAAAAAATAAAATGGGAAATCTCGAAAGATATGGAGCCCCCTCTAGATTTGTTGCATGTGCGGTAGGCAAATGTCATGCCGTCTTTGGGTGCTTTCCACTGATTGCAAAACCCGAGTAGAGCTTTTCATTTGGCACTCGAGCAGTGGCAGCTGGAGCTGCCATGTTGCAGCTGCAACTCGAATACGGCAGCTCTTAAGCTTGCCATTTGCAACATGCAGGCAGCATGGCAGCAGAAATGTTGTCAATGCAACTTCAGCAGCAAGTTCACAGCTCAAAGGGTTTCGGAGTGGCGTCCAAAACTCTTCCTGCAGCAAGTCGTGGCATTGAGTTATGAGCACGGACAGCAGCAGCAGGAGCAGCAGCAGCTGGGGCAGCTGGGGCATGCCGCATAAATGAGATGAAACTCAGGCGGCAGCTGAGACCTCAACAGGAGTTGCAAGTGCAAAAGTTGTGCATTCTGCCTGGCATCAAATGAAATACTATATTATTGTTTTTCATCGGAATTAGAAGCTTAGCAGCTTTTCTTTAGTGCAAACGAAATGCATACGAAAAGTTGGGAAAAATGCTGTGAAAAGTCTAAAGAAAATACGACAGGAAGGGTATCAGGATATTTTAATTCAGAGAGCGCAAGTTCCATAAAGAAGTTATGCGAATATCAGCAAGCAAATGCCTATGCACTCTATTTTCTTTTATATTATTGAAGTCTTTTCTCATTTGACAATAGTTTAACAAGTTAGCAGAGTTTTGACCTAGAAGACCCCACTCCATCGTACTTTTACTTAACAGGTGAAAAACTTATTTTGCTTAAAACTTATCTTATCCAACTTCCCAGCTGTGCCTTTTAGAAGTCTCTTCCAATATCAAGTTTATATTTTATATTTTCTTTATATTATACTAGCGGGTATAACCCGGCCTTGCCCGTGGCACGTATGTTATAAAATCAATGTTCTCAAACAAATTTGAAATGATTTTGAAACTGATCGGACGGTAAACAGATAACTTTCATACAAACGTTTTCCCCCAATTTACCACTGTTGCGAGTGGAATTTCCCAAACCGCTGAAACACGTATTCATTTCATTCTTATGTAGAGCTTTGAAAATAAGTTTGAAGCAAATCGGACACAACTTAAAACTTCGCCCAAAAAATCTATAAATCGCATTCCCCGCGAAGAAATTAGAATTCTGCGAAAAGTGTGAAACACGTATCGAATGATTTTTATACCCTTGCAGAGGGTATTATAATTTTGTCGTGAAATGTGTAACGCATAGAAGGAGACATCTCCGACCCCATAAAGTATATATATTCTTGATCAGTATCAACAGCCGAGTTGATATAGCCATGTCCGTCTGTCCGTCTGTCCGTCTGTCCGTCTGTCTGTTTCTATGCGAACTAGTCTCTCAGTTTTAAAGCTATCTTTATGAAACTTTGCAGAAGTCCCTCTTTCTGTTGCACGCAGCTCATATGTCAAAACCAGCTGGATCGGACCACTATATCATATAGCTGCCATAGGAACGATCGGTCGAAAAGTAGGTTCTTGTATGAAAAACATTTTTGTTTATAAAGTTATCTTTACTAAACTTGGTATTTATTAGTTTTACTACGTTCCCCATATATATGCAAAATCCTATTAAGATCGGACAACTATATCATATAGCTGCCATAGGAACGATCGGTCGAAAATTAAGTTTTTGTATGGAAAATTTTTATGTTTTTCAAGATATCTTGACCAAACTCGGTACTTATTAGTTTTACTAAGCTCCCCATATATATGCAAAATTCTTTTCGGATCGGGCAACTATATCATATAGCTGCCATAGGAACAATCGGTCGAAAATTAAGTTTTTGTATGGAAAATTTTTATGTTTTTCAAGATATCTTGACCAAACTCGGTATTTATCAGTTTTACTACGCTCCCCATTTACATGCAAAATCCTATAAAGATCGGACAACTATATCATATAGCTGCCATAGGAACGATCGGTCGAAAATTAAGTTGTTGTATGAAAAACTTTTTATACCCTTGCAGAGGGTATTATAATTTTGTCGTGAAATGTGTAACGCATAGAAGGAGACATCTCCGACCCCATAAAGTATA
The DNA here is from genome assembly GCA_035045885.1 of Drosophila borealis. Taxonomy (NCBI): domain Eukaryota; kingdom Metazoa; phylum Arthropoda; class Insecta; order Diptera; family Drosophilidae; genus Drosophila; species Drosophila borealis. The sequence goes on along the minus strand of JAWNOR010000152.1, from coordinate 260,778 downwards.
TATATTCTTGATCAGTATCAACAGCCGAGTTGATATAGCCATGTCCGTCTGTCCGTCTGTCCGTCTGTCTGTTTCTATGCGAACTAGTCTCTCAGTTTTAAAGCTATCTTTATGAAACTTTGCAGAAGTCCCTCTTTCTGTTGCACGCAGCTCATATGTCAAAACCAGCTGGATCGGACCACTATTAAAAAATTCTATTAAGATCGGGCAACTATATCATATAGCTGCCATAGGAACGATCGGTCGAAAATTCAGTTTTTGTATGGAAAATTTTTATGTTTTTCAAGATATCTTGACCAAACTCGGTATTTATTAGTTTTACTACGCTCCCCATATATATGCAAAATCCTATTAAGATCGGACAACTATATCATATAGCTGACATAGGAACGATCGGTCGAAATTAAGTTGTATGGAAAACTTTTTTGTTTTTCAAGATATCTTAACCATACTCGGTTAATTAACTGTAATTGACTATTTTCCCTGTGCTTCTTAGATACGTGCAAAGCACTATGAGCATTATGAAATGGTTGGGTCTGCAAGGGTATTAAATCTTCGGCGTGCCGAAGATAGCCTTTCCTTCTCGTTCTTATAGATCTCTGGAAATGAATTTGAGCGCGAAACGTCACTCACCAAATCTTTGACCTCCATTTTCACCAAGGAGGAACGGATTTTCCTAAAAGTGTGAAACACCCCTCAAATGAATTTGAACAAAGATCTTTGAAAATAAGTTTGAGGCCGATCGGATGGTAAGCAAAAAAGTTACATACAAACGTTTTTCGCGATTTTTCCACTCTTGCGGGTGGAATTTCCCGAAACCCCGTCTTAGCGTGCTACAGTGAAAATTTCAGCTTCCTAGCTCTTACGGTTTGGGCTGTGCGTTGATCACCAATCAGTCAGTCAGTCAGTCAGTCAGTCAAACAGTCATTCAGTCAGTCAGTCAGTCAGGACAAACAGTTATATATATAGAAATAAAGTGTATTTTTATTTGAATATATGTTAACAGGCTGCGTTAGTAGAGCTTTTACTGCATTTAAGTTTACCTGGAACTTCGCTTATCGCTTATCGCTTCTTCCTGAACAGGTGAAAAACTTATTTTGCTTGTCAAAACTTATCTTGGCCAAATTACCAGCTGTGTGTCTTATAACTCTTTTCCGAAACCAATTTCTCAACCGATTCCTCACATAACTCCCATCTTTCCACCAAAAATGTCCCACTCTCTCTCTCTCTCTCTCTCTCTCTCTCTCTCTCTCTCTCTCTCTCTCTCTCTCTCCCTCTCTCTCTGCGCCCTCTTCCTCTTTCCGCCTGCCTCTGTCATTTCTCATCGCAGGCGGCTTAACTTTTCCACGTGAATAATGTCATCATAGGGTAAAGTTATTGTCTTACGCGCTGAACTGCGCTTCAGCCGTGCCCAGCCCCTGTCCCCCTCCCCCCGTCCCTCCCCCCCCCCCCTGCCACTGTTGACTTCACCCCCTTGCCGCACTGCATGTGCGCTGCATGTGCTGCTGCTGTTGGCTGCTATTTTGAGCGCATCATCAGCGACAACGTCGTCGAGTTTATTATGCAACGCCAAAAATTTAGTGCCATTTGTTGTCAACACGATGAATGCAACAAAAACAACAACAACAACAATAACAAAATAAGCACCAAAAGTTTTACGACAACAATGGATGACTTTGGGGTCTGTTTTGCGGGGGAGGGGGGGGGGGGGGGATTGTCAAGCGAATTGCGCTGCATTTGCGCAGTCATTGTAATGAGTTTCAAAGCAGCAGCAGAGGCAGCAGCAGCAGAGGCAGCAGCAGAGGCAGCAGCAGAGGAGGCAGCAGCATCGTCTGCCACATCGAATGTTGCAATGTGTAAAATTAACGGCGCAGCTGCCACCGAAGAAGCTGCAGAATTTTCAGCTCTCCCCCCCAACCTCAAAAAAAGAAAACCCCAGAAAACAGTTGTCTTTGTTGGGAACTTGTAGAAAATTTGTTATGTTGTACCCTTTAACAGTCAGGCAGAATGGGTATGATAAAGTTCAGGAAAGGAGACAGCAAAAGGAGTACATAGCTTATTCCCCCATTAGAAAGATAAGCTCAGTCGATCTGCCCGCATTCGTCTCTATGTCTGACTTATCGATAATATCATGAGTTCTATAAAAGTTGGGAAACTTAAGATTTGAATCCAGTTTATGGCAGAACCAGTTTATCGCATAGCTCAATAACTTTTCCATTCGATAAATATCGTATTTTTTGCCCAATGTTTTTCAGCCATATCTCGCTAGATATTTTCAATTTTATATATTCGTAGTACTCACAATTAGATAGATTTATGGTAGAAAGTTCGACAATGTCGCACAACAATAAGTAACTGAGTACAGGGCATATTCTAGTCGAGTACTCTCAAATCATTTTGGTCAATTTGTGTTTGTTGTAATTGACGTCTATTGAATCATGGCCTCTGTGCAGGACAGATGCCATTGCACCTAGTCACCTGCCCCCCCCCCCTTAACATAATACCCCGTTTGCCGTTAATTGCAGTTCGCACGAGCGTCAAAAAACTCATAAAAAAAAACAGGAGTGCTCCAATCGAGAGTGGACAACGAGAAGATGCTCTGTTAATGGGTAGGGGTATCCAAAATGTGGGATAAAATATTCTACATCCTAAATTTGAAGTCCCTTGCTCCAATAAGCTTCAAGATAAGGTCAATGAATAGTATGTCGATATCGAAACGGGTCGATTCTTTCCTTATAGTCTCCATAATACGGAACGACGGACAAACACACGGATATAGCTAGACAGACTCCCCTGTTGTTTCTGATTAAGAATATATATTCTTTTTGGGGTCAAGGAAATTTCCTTCTGTCTGTTACAAAAGTATGCAGAAAATCGATATACCCCTTTTAAGCGTTTCCAATTGGTGCAGGGTATACAAGCTGACGTGCAACGCATGCGAATTTGTATGACAATGCCAGCCGAAATGATTGATTGATTGATTGATGAACTGACCAAATTGCCGTATAGACATTATTGTCGTCCAATTAATGCCATGATAACAATCAAAATTTATGCTAATCGTCGCCATCAACTGACATTCAAACTTTTACAAACATTCAAATCAAAAACAAGAAAAAAGTGAAATTCCATGTAAGTTGGGGCACATGTTGCGGTTTTTAGCCTTTTTGGCTTCTGAGCGCCACCGCAGCATCCATCAAGCGCCGGCGCTGGACACGCCGAATGCTCTGCGAGATCAATGCTCGTGAATATCAAAAAAAAAAAAAAAATCCAACAAAAATAAATAAAAATTGAAAAAAAAAAGAGTGAAAGTCTATTATGTGTGTGTTTGTTATGGGCGAGCGAGAGCCAAAAGAAATGCCAGCGACATCTGCAGCACATCGCAAAACTTTAGACACCAGCTCAAAGCATGTCAAATTATTTACAAGACTCGGTGTGTGGCAGCGGTCAATCGATTGACCACGCCCTTTCATTGATTGCACTGATTGATTGATTGATTGACTGACTGCCTAGTTACCCAGTCTATGGGTTTGAGAGGAGCTGTAGTGCAGCCAGCAAAATTGTAAGTAAATTTAGGTAAGTAATTTTATTGAAGTGATTGATTGATTGACTGACTGATGAGACGCCCTGCAGAATGGTTTAACAAAGGATCTTACTAAAGCATTCATTCACAGTCAGTGAATACGACACGTGAACAAAAAAGTAATATTATTGTACTGATTGATTGATTGACCGATTGATGGAACACCCTGAATAATGGTTTAAAAAGAGCTCTAAAAACAGCATTCAGTGTTTCAGAAGAAGTGTACATACAGCACACAACCTAGCCAGTTAAGCTATTCGAATGCAGCGATTGATTGATTGACTGATGATGTTATAATATAAGCACTTATTGATGTACTGCCCTACAATGAAGTTTAACACCTAAGGGCACTTTTAATTTCATTTGCGTTCACCTAAGTCTTACTTAACTCTATACTTTATTCGTTGAAGCTGTAAGTAGAGCTTCAATGGCTTAATATACCCTGTAAAGTAGCTGTCTAGAGGGTACTTTAACTTTCTTTTGACGCCCCAACCTTAATAAGCGCATATTGTGTGGCCTTTTCTGTCACAGCAAAGGCCAGCAAAAGAAAAAATGTGTGTTAAATAAGAAGAAAAAACAAAATAATTAAAAACATAAAAAACACAATACGAATACCATAAAATGTCAGTTTTCTGCTTCTTCTTAGTTTGTTTTTCTTTTATTTGTCTTTTTTTTTCGGACAAGACCTTCAAAAGCTGAAAGCGAAAACTTTGCAATTGCTGAAGATTTGGACTTCTTTTGGAAGACAATGGACAAACACACACACACAGTCATCCGTTGTGGGTGTGATTTTATAAATGTAACGGCAACAATTGTAAGCCTCTTAAGCTGTCCATCAATCCAGCCATAAATCAATCAGTCAATCAATCAATCGCCCAAACACTAATTAGCATGCAATGCACTAAGCAATTGTAAACTGCGACTTTGATGCCGGCGTACTATATATATGTAGATGATTGTTTTTGATATGTTTTATATATATATATATGTATTATATGTATATATATGTATATAGTAATGCCTCGTAATGGCCACATTCAAGGGCCTTGCCCACGTGACGCGCTTTACAAATTGCAAACAATTTCTTGATGACTTGCAAAGGTCGCGCATTCACGCTGTCGGAATTAACGCGCTTTTGTTATAAATAAAATGTATATACATTATATATCAGCTTTGATTTTGTGCTTTACATTTAGCTAATCTGCGTTAATTTTTACACACACACACACACACCGAGCCAGTGAAAGAGGGCGAAGGAACAAGTTCTGATGCTCAGAAATTACTCTCAACTGCCAGTAAAAGTCTCCCGAAATAAAACCGGCTTCAAATACGCACGTTTCCTGTTCATATGCAACCCGTTTTTGGTTATACATCTGTTTTTTCTTCTTCTCTTTGGGGCCTATCGCATAACTCAAAGGCATTTTACAGCGCCCAACTCTCTGCACTCGCCCAAAAAAAAACAAAAAAAAAACTAATTAAAAACTCTTGTTTCAATACACTATCGGGTGAAAAACCGAACCGACTACATTCCAATTTGATGTGCGCTTTGTGATAAGCAGCAATTTGTGATACTCATTAAAAATGGGGCAGAATGGGTATGATATGTTTGATTAGGAGTATGTGAAAGGCAAGTCTAACCTTATAATTTTAAAAATATATTTGTAAATAATTTGGAAAAATATTGTTAAAGGAAACACCCTGCACTTTGGTATGCACACACTTTTTTTATGGCATTTTGAAGCACTGCAAATTTAATAGAGATCGGACTATAGGCACCGATTCAAGGCTGAGTGAGGGCTAAAGGAAAGAAGAAGCATAGCCGCTGCTTGACAAGCGAAGCTTGAGATGTATGAGATGTATATGTATGTAAAGAAGGCAGCTACAATATTTGTAATGGGTATCTTCTAGTCGTTCACTGCCAACTAGATAACTGTTAGTTGCACGTTGCTGTTTTATTGATGTGCTGCACAGATATTGTTGACAAACGTAGAGAACACACAAAACGAATATACACGAGCCAATAAAACACACACACACATAATATACGTGTGTATGTGTGTGTGTGTGTATATAGATATAGTCCAATTCACTTTGTGCCAACTGCAGATGGGCCAAAAAATTGAGTTGACTTTCAGCGTCACGTGACATATTGAATGCGAACAGCACAAAACACATTCAAAACAAATTCATTTTTTTGGCACAAAAAAAATGCCAATCTATGCAAATAAGTGGCACACATCCATATTCCAGCCGGCCCTCGGCCAATATTTCAATACTTCAATATTTTATGAGCTACGCATTGTCAAGATTTATGCGTGTTTTTCATATTGACAGCATTTAAACAATCAACAGCTTTATATATGGTATACATATGTATATATCTATGTTTGCCATGGCAACTGCTGTTGATTAAATGTGTCAGAAATTGTTATTAAATTTGAGATAGTGTGTATTTGATTTGCTGCAAGCATATTGAGTTCTTGTGAACTCCAACTAAAATATTTTGCCTAAATATAAACAAGTAAGAGGTTCTAGTCGCTCCCGACTCCCGACTAGGTGATACCCTGAACAATCTTCTTCCAACAGGCGATAGATATAAAATGATAGATACTCTATATATATATATATATATATATATATACTATTCTAGGAGCTACATGTCAAGTTTGGTGACTCTAGCTCATATTATTTACCGAAATTGCCCAAAAAAACAGGATTCCGACATCGATTTTTAGCGATAACTTGCAAACGGGGCAAGTTATTGAATATCGGAAACAAACTCGATCTGCGCGGGGACTAGGAGGACCTACAGCTAAAATATCAAGTCTCTAGCTCTTATAGGTTGTGAGATCCTTGACTTCATACATACGGACAGACGGACGGACAGACAGACGGACAGACAGACGGACAGACGGACAGTCAGACAGACAGACGAACGGACGGATATGGCTAGATCGACTCGGCTATTGATGCTGATCAAGAATATATATACTTTATGGGGTCGGAGTTGCTTTCTTCCGCCTGTTACATACAATTGCGCAAATACATTATACAGGGTATAGAATAATAAATAAAATCAAAATAATTTGATGTGTAGCACGAAGTTTGTGGTTCGAAACCCTGCTAAAAAATCTCTATCAATATTTTTATTTCTTTCATTGCATTCTCTCTCTTAAACTTTATTTACATTTAACATTTATATGAGCTCTTTTATGGCTCCACTGCCATTGTACGCATTTTAATCGTAATGAAAATCTGTGTCTTTTGATTGTTGCAACGGAGCCCGGCCTAATGATAGACACGCTCGGCAAAACTGGCTCGAATGCGCCTTTTAGCTGGAAATTGAAATCGTGCCGGCGCGCCAGAGCTTTAATTAAAGTTGGTCTTAAAGTAACGTGGATTGCATTAGATTGGGACAACGCCTAAACCCAGCAACAACAACAACAACAACAACTGTAATAAACATAAAAACAACAACAAAACAAAAAATCACCCAAATTAAGCCAACGACTTTCGCCTGGTCAACCGCAAAAATTGTTCAAGCAATTTGTATAGACTGAAATATAAAAAATTTAAGTAAAAAAAAAAGTGAATATTGGCAATAAATCTGTGAAGAAAAAGAAAACTGGTTGGGGTAGAAAGCACGCACCGCGACTCGGAAGCGTTGGGAAGCGTTGTCTTTGGCCAGAAAGAAAGAAAGAAAGAAGCTGAACAGAAAAAAAACCCCTCAAACAGGTTAAACTTAATGTGCAGCAAAGCCCATAAACAAACATAGATCTGGTTGGTATGCGAGATACCACAACGCGTCATGTTACTTTTTTTTTTCTTAGGGGTGGGGTGGGGCTGAACAACTATTGCGTGAATCGACGGCTTCCGACAGCTTGACATGCAAATCAGTTTTTGGCAACAGAGCATAGATAATCCTTAACAACATTGGCATAAATGTTGCTGTCAATCGAGTCAAAAATAAGTAAATAAAATAGCACGAAATAAAAGCAGCAAAAACTTTCTCGTCGCACTAAATTGCTTGGGTCTAGACAAATTGAACTCTCACTTACTCCCACGCTAACACCTCACCTGACAAAGGTGTCCACTGAGAACCCAAAAACTGGGGCGTCAACACAACCTGACCATTAGATATATGTATGTATATACACAAGATAATGAATGCGTAAAGCAAACCAAACAAATTTGTTGTAATGAGCAGCGGGCAGTTTGTTTATGTCTGGCAATTGCAGGTAGACGGAAATTTTGTTTATATACCCTGTAACCACTCTAAATAGGGTGTATTGAAGTTGTGCATAAGCATGTAAATTCGAATTCTCCACATCTCCGCTTCAATCGAAATGCTATTTTCTTCGATAACTCTCCTCTTTTTCTGACAATCGATAAATATCGATGTTCAGTCCACATTCTTTGGACATAAATCTGAAAATGTTTAGCGTTAACAAATTGTACTTTCTTTTATAACATACAGAGCTTAAGAATTCTTAATATCTTTTCACACCTTTCGCAAAACCTTTCCCTATTTAAGTCTTTCGCTATTCTTTACCCAAATCAATAGAAAAACATATGTTGGGTCTTTATTTAAAGACAATTGAAAAACATCTTTGGGCCTTAAAGTTGTATAATGATCGTACTAGATCTTTTCCTATTTATAGCTTTCGCCATTCTGTTGCCAAATCAAAAGAAAAAGCCTATGCTCAGCCCATATATTTTTGGTATATACAGACAATTGTAGACCAACTTTGAGCAATGAAAATTTCATAAGGATCGGACCTTAAAAACATGAGTTACTTAAGACTACATTTTCAGTTGGGCCTCAAGTAAAGAAGTAGCAAAGCAGCTGATCAGAGCGCTTATCTGTATTTGTTGGAAGAAACTTTAAATATTACTCACAGACATTTTCAACTCGGGTACAGGGTATCATTTGTGACTAGCGCTCACCTGCACAGTTTTCCAGTGGCTCAGTTTTCACTTTCACAGGCAGGCAGGCGAAAATCTTTGGCCCACATGGCAGCTGCGACAGACTTGTATTCTGATTGCAAGGCCTGCTTTCATTTTCATTGAACAAAAACTGAGACACCAAATGCGGCCAATTGCAACAGCAACAGCAACAGCGGCTGCAACTGACAACCGACTCGTGTTGCTTAACCCAATTTTGATATCATTTGGCTCGTGGGCTACGCAACTGTTGGCAAAAAGCCGTCGATGCGGCTTGAACGCATTTTTTGCTTTGCTTAAGCCAGAGCTAAACAAAAAATCATGAGCTGCACCTGTCCGTGGGCAGCTGAAATATGAAAGGAATGCGTAGCTGGGCCAGGCTCAAGTTGGGTTCAATTGAACTGGTTCAATATTTGCAGCTACTCATGTATTTGCCAGGTAAATTAAATAAATATTGGATTTGATTTTCATAATTATTAATTTCAGTTTATTTAAATTACAGCAAAATAAATAAACATTTCCATGCCTCACATATGGAGCACACGCACACTTAAGCTTTGTGGGCTGAAAGTTCTGTTGAAACAAGAATGAGCAGAACTTTTTTAAAGCTCACTAATACACGCACATTTACCCATACACATACACATAAGCTGCAGACAAATAAACGAATTAAATTGCTTGAACAAAACATACAAATTTGTGTTATTTTGGCAACTGATTCGAATGGTTAAATCTCTTAATTTCCTTGCCAGCAACTGCAAATACAAATCGAAATGCTTGTGGCTCGACAACAGATGCCATCACATGCAATTTAATTGAACCACAAAAAAATTATTCATACATAAATGAAAACAAACAACAGGCATTTCAAAGGCTTAAGCAAATGAATGTGCGCACAGAATGTAAACAAAGTTTTGTGTTTGCCTAAAAAATTAATGACTTTCAATTAAAATATGCATATTGAACAAATACAAATTGTGCGTATTAAAACAAAATACATGCATGCATATTAAATCTGCCTCGCTTTAAAAATTTGCAAAGAACTCATAATACAACAAGAATCCATTTATTCGTTCGCTCAGCGGGGCCTTTGGGAATTAACCAAAATTGTAGCTCAATAAATCAAAAATGAAATCTTTAATTAATCTTTGCAACAAATATGAAAAAACACTCGAACAAAAACTTAAATAATGGCATAGAGCTTAAATGAAATGCTCAAAGCAGAGAGCGGAAAAACATAATAAATGATATTTAATGTGGCTAATAAAAAAAAGGGCATTGCATTTGGCTTTGACGAAGTCGGTAAAAAGTGTGTATGCGAACATAGTTAAAAATATAATGGAACATGAGGAACAATAAAACATTTTGCTATAAAACTCTATTCATAAAAACTGCAGCTACAGCATCATTATAAGCATTATGCATAATTATATATAAAATTCTTTATATTTGTGTGGATTTATGTACATATGTACAGTATGTCAAGAAAATGTTTTGACAAAGCGAAAAATTCATATTTTCCAGATTAATATGCAATTTTTAAATATTGTTTGGAGTAATCGATCTCAATATGTATTTTTTTAAACTAGTTCTTAGAAAAATAATAAATCAATGTAAAATATAAAATACTTAAAAACATTAAAAGAACGTTGTTTAAAGTGCACCTTAATCTGGAAAATATGAATTTTTCGCTTTGTCAAAACAATTTCTTGACATACTGTATGTATTTATATTTATTTTTTTGGTTCCCACCAGACGACGGCAGAGCTGCTCAGGGTCACATGTGTGCGATCGCGAATCGAGTTAGTCGCCAAGTTCCTAAGAATAACTCAGGCTCGGTCGCAGTCTCAGACCCAGCTCTGCCCCTGCACCTGCCCCTGCACCTCCCGCTGCTCTCTACGCATTCCACATAATTCAATTTTCAATTCAACGTGACGCTAAAAGCTTCATTTACAGTTATTATTGTCTGTCTATAGAGTATTTGCAAATGTATTCATGTTATGCATATGCATTCATATGCATACACTCGCGAATACTCATTTAGTATTTCTTTTTATTTTTATACCCTGAACCCATTCAAAATGGGTAAAGAGGGTATATTGTATTTGTTCAAATGTATGTAACAGGCAAAAGGAAGCATCTCCGACCCCATAAAGTATATTGTATATTCTTGATCAGCATCAATAGCCGAGTCGATCTAGCCATGTCCGTCCGTCTTACTGTCCGTCTGTCTGTCTGTCTGTCCCTCCGTCCGTATGTATGAACGCAAGGATCTCAGAACCTATCAGAGCTAGAGACTTGAAATTTAAGCTGTAGGTCCTCCCAGTCCTCGCGCAAATCAAGTTTGTTTCCGATATTCGATAACTCGTCCCGTTTCCAAGTTATCGATTAAAATCGATATCGAAATCCTGTTTTTTGGGCAATTTTGGTAAATAATATAAGTTAGAGTCACCAAACTTGACATGTACATAGCTTATAGAATATTATATATATTAACTATCTTTAATTTTATACCTTTCGCCTGTTGGAAAAAGAGCGTTCAGGGTATCCGCTAGTCGGTAGCTCCCGACTAGAACCTCTCACTTGTTTTTTATAGAGATGTTCTCGCAACAGTACTTATCTTTAATCTCTTACGTCAGACATAACCCTTAGAATATGACACGTCAATATGGCTGTGAATGTGTTTTTTATTCACTTTATTCGCAATGAGTATTACGAGAATTGCATGTGCAATGGGCCGCTTGGCGGGCAACAATTTCATGTTCACGTTGCTTTCAGACGTGTGTTAGTACATGTTTTAATTAAAAACCGACTTGAATGTCAGTGAACTGCAAATAATATATGTATGTATGTAATTTAAGTTTAAGAATTTTTTTCGCCCCATTTAACTTTAAGGTTATTATTTTGCGTAACGAATGTATTTTAAATATATAAACTTTTTTTCCCCTTCTTAACTTTACACTTCTTATATGGAAATACAGTCGAAAATGTCGCAAATGAAACTTTTTTGCATATTAAAATGAAAACTCGAGCCGAAGCTTTCAAATTAGCGAGCGACTACTGTATCCGCAAAAAGTATGCCTGATAAATTCTTATCAAATTCGACAAGATCTCTTGTTGAAAGAACTTATTTTTTAATGGCAGGACACATAAATAACTTTGAAATAATTTCATTAGCTCAACAAAGCTGGCAAGCTTTTCAAATAATAAATCAACAGCCTGAGCTGCTTCCACTTCTCTCGTTTTTTTTGCGAATTCGCTATTCAGAATGCAATTTAAAGATTCTCAGAATTTTGAGTAAGCGAGAAGGCAACTTGGCAGGTAGATAAAAAAAAATTAAAAAAAACTCCAAAACAAAACCTCAACAAACTTCGAAGAGCATCATAAATTATGTCAGAAAGTTAAACTACAATTAGAAGCCACACAACGTGCGGAGCTTGGGGGGAGCTCAGCAGGGCGGAGGAGGGGAGGGGAGGGGGTGTGCCACGTGGGGTTTACCCAACAAGTGCACACATTTCAGGATTTTAACGAGGTTTTCAACGTCGCGAAGACTAATTATTAGTGGAGCCCCGTGAAATGGAAGTTCACAAACTTGCGGATCATACATTTATGTGATACGTGAGTAAATTAATGCAATAGTCAAGCGGAGTTGTCACATAAAATGACGAAATTTAGTGCGTCACGTAAAATGCACAGCCCAATTAAATAGTCGCAAATGGATTTGGGTTAAATGAGAACAGTTAAATGAAGATTTGATGCGGGGGGAACTTACATTTCCGCAAGACAAAGTCGAGAAGTCGTCAAATCTGGAAAGAAAGAGAGGAAAAAAGCAGACATTTAGCATAAATTAAATACATATTACAATCTAAAACAATTTGCTAAAAATAAAAACTTTTTTCAAGCGAAAAAAATACGAAGATTTATCTAACAAAAACTGCGCATTGCGCGCGCAACGAACGGAAGCGACTGCACACAGATATTGTGTACTATATACACATCTTATAATATGTTTGTATATATACATAAACAAATTAGTCGCGGCTTTTGTTATCTTTATTTTTTTTTTGTGATGCCGCCATTTGAGGCGGAACACAAGTTCAAGGTGAGCTGGGGGAAAAACTTTGAGTTCATTAAAATAAATTTAAAGCTGCGCTGAGAATTACGCTAAATGACTGCAAGTCAGACTACTGGCTGATCAATCAGTTAGTCAATCATAGAGAACTACGTAATATGACTGCTAGTCAGTCAGTCAATTAATCAGTAAATAAATCAGAGAGAACTATGTAATATAACTTCTAGTCAATCAGTCAATCAATCAGTAAACATTGCAAATCAGTCAGTCATATAGTCAATCAATCAGTAAATCAATCAGTCTGTCAGTCCGCCATTCAATCAGAGGGAGCTATGTAATATGTCTGCTAGTCAGTCAGTTAGTCAATCAGTCTGTCAGTCAGTCTTTCAGTCAGTCAGTCAATCAGCGAGAACTACTGCTAGTCAGCAAGTCAGTCAATCAGTGAGTTAATCAGTCAGTCAATCAGAGTGAACTACGTAATATGACTGCTAGTCAGTCAGTAAGTCAATCAGTCAGTCAGTCAATCAGTCTGTCAGTCAGCCATTAAATCAGAGCTGTCTGTCCTGGCTGGTATTAAATTTCCAACTCATTAAAATTTTGCGCACTGTGTGCGAAAAACTGGCGTCCAAAACCAGCAGCAGCAAAAGTAGCTGTGGCATGAGAAATAATTATATGGTCGCAGTACCATGTGGTGGGGCTGTATCTCACCCCCTTTTCCTCTCCCCTCCCTCTCCCCCTCTCTATAGAGAGCGAATTTACAAAGTGTTTGCATTTGCGCTTTTGCCCTGGCAAATGGAAAAATGACGCAGCTTGTCACTCATAAATGAAGCGCATACAGTAAAAAAACTGAAAGAGATTTACATTTTTTATGGTCAAATCTTAAATTCCCTACAATAAGGTTATTTGTTTAATAGGCAAAGATTATTAGAGGATTTAAACCATCAAATTTGGAATATTTTTTTAAGAATAAACCGATAGTTTTAGATAAAGTTTAAGATGGATTCATCATAACAAAGATTTTACTTCTTAGATTTAAAAAAAGAAAACTTTTTAGACAAAATATATCTCTTTATTTATAAAGCTTCACAATTATCGAGTTTCCATTGAAACAGACGGCCAAAACTAGCCCCTTCCTACTCCCAATGTGTTACATGTCTCGTAAGCAACTGAGAATGCCCGATGCAAAGGGTATGAGCACTTGTGCTGCAGCTTGATAACTGAATCGAGTGCAATGTTCTTGGCGGCAACTACACTCAATTATACGGCTCAATTATTCATGTAAGTTCAATAAAACCTTTGACTTGGAACTTAATAAATGATTCACTTTGGAATTCTGGCATATTATTGATAACAATTGTTTGCGAGCGACCGGAAGTGCCCGCGCGACCGGAAGATAAAAATGTGTACGAATGCTCTAGAGCAATCTAATCTAAAGCTGACGTCACTTGGCTATCATATACATATGTACATATAATACTCTATAATACACTATACATACATATATTTGCGGCAATAAAATTGGAAAGTAATATGTGCACAAAATTGGAAGATTGCGTCAGTCAATCGACAACCCACACAAATACAGCTAAAAAACAAAAACAAATAAAAAAAATTGCGCCAAATTAAGCGTCAGGTTTCTTGCTCTCAGTCCGTCTCTTTCCATTGGCATATAGCCCTCTCGCTCAGCTGCAGCTTGTTGCTGGTCCGAGAGTCACAATTAGAGAAGTGCTTACAAAAGGTCAGCCGCGCACAATTTGCCCAAGCACTCGAGACAAAGGCGAAGCAAAAACATAAAATAAAATAAAATAAAACTAATAACAAAACGTAGCAATAATACAAAATTAGAAGCTTGTGTCTAAATTAAACGTTTTTTGTGACCTGTATTACATAATTGACAAAAGGGGCATGCCTGACGCATCAGCTTAACCAGTCTACGACAGTTAACCTAACTATGTATGAATTAAAAATGTAGTAGCTTTTTTTTGTTGAATTTTATGATTAATTGAATATTCGCAGCAATCAATTTGATACTTAAATATATTTGGCTATAATTATAGAGATATTTTTTGTTGTAAAGAAAACATGTTTGAACAGCTAAGTATTTAAATTGAATTTTTAATTAATATTTCCTATTAAAAAAGTTATTTTCGTGAGTTTCAAATATTTTATTTTTTCAATTAATCTATATTGTTTGGCTAGAAATTAGATATTGGCAATATTTTTGACTATTATTATTTTATATATATATACATATATATATTTTTTATATAAAACAAACAAAATATCGCCTAGAAATTTCATGTTAAGATTATTTTTGACTATTAATATTTTATATTTTTTTTTTTAATTAAACTATCAAAATAACTTCACCAAGAAATAAGATATTAGGAACATATTTAATAGATTGACTATTTTTATATAACAAATATTTTGTTAAATTATTTAAAAAAAATTCCGTTTAGATATATTTAAATTCTACTATAAATATGGCAGATATTTTCTATAAAATAACCAAATTCCCATTTACCGACTTCTCCGAACATTCGTATAGAACCTATATGATAAATATATCTAAAAGTCACAATGAAGCTTTGCGACTTTGGTTAAGAAATAGAAATCCAAAATTACACAGCTTGTCATAAAAGAATATAATAATTAAGCAATACTTAATAATGCCCATAACACAAAGTAAAGCGATCTAAACCGATTCAAACCTTGCACATTTGCTAACTATGCTAAAATATGCACTGTCATCATCAGATCCCGATAAATCTGATAAATTATATGTTGATATATACAGGGTATCCTCAGCTTGACTAGCTACACTACACTTAACACTGCCTTCTTGGCTGATTTCTTGTTATGCTTTTGGCAACTTGGACGACGACAAGCCCTTATTTGTGCTCCGTTGTCTGATGGAAAACAAATGCTGGCCAAAGAGTCGAAGAAGACGATGTCGAGAAAACGTTTAAAAGCTGGATTAGTGCCATGTTTGGGGCGTGTACCGACGACATTGCCGTCGTCCTGGGCTAAAAAGGCGGGCAATTAATATTTTAATGGCTTAGACGAAACTGACTGCCTTTGGGGGTTATTAGAAAAGTTCGTTTTTATGGCGCAGAAAAACTGCTTGAAAATTGTCAATTAGCAAAGTGCTGAGGCAGGGAAAAGCTAAAAAAAAAAAAAGGGAAAAAAAACAACGACTGCGCAATGCTCTATAAACTGGGCAAAAGGAGCTGAAGACTTGTCTTGATTATTTTGGAGGGGGGTGACCCTTGAACTGGGTATTGATTTTGGCGATTCATGGACGCGTGTCCATAATATATATCTGTTGTCAATTTTATAAAGCAATTAATCGATCTATATATCGATTTTTTCCGCTGTACTAAGCCCACATAGTCCATGCGAAATTTTGATGTCGTCAGAACTTGCCACAAAACCAATACACACACTTTCTCCCCTTTGCGAACAGCGTATAAATACAGCCGCAAAACCCGCTAAATGTAGCCAATTTGGCTATAGAAAAGCAGAGTTTTAAACTGTAGAACAAACGGGCAACAGTTGTTTTCTTGACCATCGAATTGAGTACAACTTGCATTTTTATGATGTTTAATCTAAATTTTTACGACCTGGATACATTTTACGGCACAGGCTCGGTCCGGCGGCTGCCATTTGCCTAACGAGCGGACAGCTCGAAACTCGTTACAAGCAAAAAACCAAAAAAAAATAAAAACCAAAAAAAATATATTGCCCGGCGGTTGCGCATTTATTTATTTATTTAAAGCCTGCGCTGCCTGGGCAGCAATTTGTTTTGATTCAATGAAATATCAAAAACGTGACCCAAGTGCACTTCCCTAAAAACAAAAAACTCAAAATAAGTTAGGGTGCTTTTCCAGTCGGGAGTGCACGACTTGCAGATATTCTGCATAGAGTGTCGCGCACGCCGCTTGCTGCTGCTTCTTCTTCTCGTAGATCTATGCTAGAGAAAATGTGCCTAAAATAACTTGGGAATTTATTTACCGATCTTTATGAAATTTGCAGGTCTTCAATATGGCATACATAAGTGTGCGTATACCAAAGCTCAAAGCTCTAACTTTAAAAATTCTCGAGGAAATAGATACGCATCAGATATATTTGAAATATTCCCCATATCCAATTTTGGTATATTTAGGTCTTATAATTTTCGAGTTGTGCTTAAGAAGTCAGGTCTCAAAATCAGCTCAAAATCATTATACCCATTTTCAACAAGTTTAGGGCATAAAAAACCCCAAAAAAAAAAACAAATGAATCCAGGCAATATTTTAGCGTAAGGTAGGGTAGCATTGAGGTCTCCGCGCGCTGTGGGCACTTTGGACAATCAGCACTTAAACGTATGCAAATTGCATTTAGCCAAATTGAGCGTTAACTTTAACCCAAGCACGTGCGAACGATTGAGCCAGAGCGAGGCGAGATACGAATACATAGACAGACAGAGATAGCTTCTTATCGGCAAAACGCAACTGATTGATGGGCATTCGCTGATAACCATTCATGATTAGAAGCGTCTGCTGTTGCTGACTCAATTGATTAGCAGCCA
Organism: Drosophila borealis; assembly: GCA_035045885.1. Classification (NCBI taxonomy): domain Eukaryota; kingdom Metazoa; phylum Arthropoda; class Insecta; order Diptera; family Drosophilidae; genus Drosophila; species Drosophila borealis. Next base: position 243,606 of record JAWNOR010000152.1, on the reverse strand, counting down.
AATGCGGAAGAGTCAGCTCCATTCGCTCCTCGAGTCTCTAAGAGAGCGAGAGAGGATGAATGGAGTAGCCAGCTACTTTACGCCCGCTTTAATCGTGTTCAAGTGGCCAGTTAATCCTGCCACTTCCGCTGTGCAAGGAAAACAGCAGGAATTAAGTCAGGCGTCTGAATACTTCATCATATGCATTGCACTTCCGTGTGAATGTGCCTCAGACGAGAGCTATTCAAGGAGTAGCAAAGAAGCTCTGGCTTTACTGTGTAGTTAAGGTCATAAATACACTGTTCAACACTGCACATAAATATGCATATTTACACTGCTAAACACTGTTTATAAATACGTATATTATTTATTGGCTAACTTATTGTGTCAAAACACAATTTTTATATACATCTCTATTAAAAAAAAACAGTATTGACAACTCCTTATTTTAGCTTCGCTGAATGATAGCGAAGCTTATCAACACTAGTTATTTTTATGAGTAGCAATATAAATCTTTAAGAAACCATCAACTGTAAACATATAAATATAAAAAATTATATTGATATATTATAATACACGGAAAATCCACGACTCGAATGAACTTTAAGCCAAAATCAGTGTCGAGAAGTATCTAATAAGTGAACTAAGGTCTTGCTCAACACTGCTTTTTGGCATCCATGCCAGTCATATACATATATAACTAAAGTTATCTTGATAAATTAAAAATGTACAAAAAAAAAAGAAATATAAATGTAGAAATATATAGAGGAACTTGAAGGTTCGAGCCCAATACTTCTATCAGTCTGGGAATGATGATACGAACGAGTTTTATGATCGTATGACAGTTCCCGCTTTTTAAAAACAAATTTTACATTAATTCATTTGGCCTTCCCTCTTCGATCCATCTGATTGATCTTTTGATCTGCCACAATTTCACCAAGCCAATCTAAAGATCTTTGTCGAAGCAAAACTGTTAACGTCTCTCACCTTTCTGTTGATTTAATGACCCAATGAGCCCAATTAAGTTTTTCTAATGCCATTATCTAATCCAATCAAGATTTCTGTTATAATTTATGAACTCTCTAGCACACATATCTGCCGTTAACTGCAATAAATAATGTGATCGCAGATTATCGACATATCGGCTATTTGATTTGCTTGGCTCATCCGGCCACGAGCACAATTCTTCCGCCCGCACATGGCAATTGGCATGCTCGTCGATCTTGGCCCATTACATGCAACTCGGCATGGCTTTGCCAACACGCTCCACAGAGTCCTCCGGCAAAACTGTCTCCACTTTTATGCGCTAACCATAAAACACAATTGAGGCAAAAGAAAAAAATCCACACCACAATTGGCAGATGGGTTGCTTTTTATACCCTGAACCCATTGAAAATGGGTAAAAAGGGTATATTGTATTTCTGCAAATGTATGTAACAGGCGGAAGAAAGCATCTCCGACCCCATAAAGCATATATATTCTTGATCAGCATCAATAGCCGAGTCAATCTTGCCTTGTCCGTCTGTCTGTCTGTCTGTCTGTCTGTCCGTCCGTCTGTCCGTATGTATGTATGGACGCAAGGATCTCAGAACCTATAAGAGCTAGAGACAATGCAATTTTAGCTGTAGGTCCTCCTAGTCCCCGCGCAGATCGAGTTTGTTTCCGATAGTCGATAACTTGCCCCGTTTCCAAGTAATCGATAAAAATCGATATCGAAATTCTGTTTTTTGGGCAATTTCGGTAAATAATATGAGCTAGAGTCACCAAACTTGACATGTAGCTTGTAGAATAGTATATTTATATAGTATCTATCATTTTATACCTTTCGCCTGTTGGAAGCAGAGGGTTAAGGGTATCCCCTAGTCGGAGCTCCCGACTAGAGCCTCTCACTTGTTTTTGTTAGGATTTGGGTTTGGAGTCTGGGCAGAGGCCACTTGGTCGCGACCACAGAAGTGACTTAACTGGCTTTAAGCCCGACTTCGATGTGGTCTGCCGTCGCGTCGCATCTCTATTTCAGTTCAAACTCCACTACACATGCCATGTCTAGATGACACTTGACTGAATATTTATGGCCACAAATGGAGCGAAAATAAAATCGCCAAGTCACGGGCGGACGCGAATGCGAACAACTGCGGGCGGACACACATGGCGTTGTCTGCGATGGCGATAGCGATGGCCATGTCGATGGATGCCTTTGTCTGGACTTGGGGCCACATGGAAGACATGCCCTTTTTGGGCGTGCTCTAACTGTTTGCCCCAGCTGCGGCTCAGCCGCCGCTTTTGTAGCTTTCTGGCACACACAAAGACAGAACCTCGCACAATACCGTTAGCCGCCTGACCGGGCCCAAAAAAAATATAAAAAAAAGATAAATAAAAAATGAATAAGCGGAAGAAACAAAACCTGATGACTGCCCCATTGGGGCTTTGGGCTATGGTTTTTAGCTTGTGGCTCTGATATACCCTGTAAATGTGTCTGGGCAACAGGCTGAGCATGGCATATGAACAGAGCATATAAATATTCTAGAACAGGTTGATCTCAGCAGCTATAAGAACTCTCTGCTCCCAAGTTGCATCCCAATTTCCTAATATCGATAATTATCGATTCTGGAATAAGGTTATTTAAGAATAGCTCGAGAATTTTTTAGTATATATCGATAAGTTTCGTTTCTGAAACAAGGTTTTTAAAGCATAACTCGAGGATTATAAGAGCTACAGGCACCAAATATAGTATGTGGACTCTCTTATAGTATAAATCGATAAATTTCGATTCTTAAGGAAGGTTTTTTAAGCAAAACTCAAGAAATTTAAGAGCCACAGGCACCAAATATAGTATGTGGACTCTCTTATAGTAAAGACATATCCCAAATATTTCACTTCTCAGATAATTCCCACATTTCCCCAAAGAAAAAGTTAGGATATCGCCTAAGGCTTTGGTATATGCACACATTTGCATGGCATATTTAAACCCTCAAAAATGAAGAACCATCAAATATACACTTTAAATCGAAGCAATTTACAGAGTATCTGACCGTTGAGCAATTACGTTTTTCCATACTTTTTCTGACTGTTTCGTGATCTTTATCCATATCTGTGCACTTAGCTTTATGTAGGCACATGGAAATATTAACAAATATTTACGCTTATTTATGTGGCCTTTGTTTTATCAGTTTGTTTATACAATGATTATGCTGCCAGACTCGGGCAAAGCAGGCCCCAAGCCAAACATATTCCGCTCGCTTTCCAGCTTTAAGTCCGGGCACTCGGTACTTGGCGCTGATTTGCCATCAACCCGGTACCAGCCCAGCCAAGCCAAGCCAGGCAAACCAAACTAAACCAAACCAAACCAGGCAAATATGTAATGAAGCATAAGCAATTATGATAATGTCGTTTGTGTTTACGTTCCGTATTTTGTTGTTGGTTTTTTCTTTGTTGTTAAAGCTTATCAACGACAAACGACTCGATTGAGCAGCGAGCAGCCTCCGAATTGCCACGAATTCATATGCTCTTTCTTGACTACTTTCTATGTACTTTTATTAGTAACTAGCGGGTATAACCCGGCCTTGCCCGTGGCACGTATGTTATAAAATCAATGTTCTCAAACAAATTTGAAATGATTTTGAAACTGATCGGACGGTAAACAAATAACTTTCATACAAACGTTTTCCGCCAATTTACCACTGTTCCGGGTGAAATTTCCCAAATTGCTGAATCACGTATTTATTAAGTTCTTATGTAGAGCTTTGAAAATAATTTTGAAGCAAATCGGACACAATTTAAAACTTCGTACAAAAAATCTTTGAGTCGCATTCCACCCGAAAAAGTTTGAATTCTGCGAAAAGAGTGAAACACGTATCAAATGATTTTTCTTATAGATCTCTGGAAATGAATTTGAGCGCGAAACGTCACCCAACAAATCTTTGACCTCCATTTCCAGCAAGGAGGAACGGATTTTTCGAAAAGTGTGAAACACCCCTCAAATGAATTTGAACAAAGATCTTTGAAAATAAGTTTGAGGCCGATCGGATGGTAAACAAAAAAGTTACATACAAATGTTTTTCGCGAATTTTCCACACTTGCGGGTGGAATTTGCCGAAACCCCGTCTTAACGTGCTACAGTGAAAATTTCAGCTTCCTAGCTCTTACGGTTTGGGCTGTGCGTTGATCACCAATCAGTCAGTCAGTCAGGCAGTCAGTCAGTCGGTCAGTCAGTCAGTCAGGAAAAACAGTTATATATATAGAGATAACAAATACTCTTTCAAGCATGTTCTATAAGTAAACCCTACAGTTCAATTTTCCAAGACAAAAACCTAAACAACTGAAACTTGTTTTCAGTTTTGTATTTTGCTTTTGTCAAGCTCAGCTTAATCAGCTAGCTGACAAAAACAAATGTTCACAAAAAATATATATATATATTTATAGTTGATTATAATAACCTCTGAACCGCAGCTCAATCAGTTCGATTGCAAAAGTATTTTCACACACAGAAATTGTACATTTTTCAATTTATTTTATTTTCGGTCTCAACTTTTTGGCTGAATGTCACGTAAAACACGCGCCGCATTGCCAGAGAACTGTAACAAATTTGATTTTTTTTTCTTGGCTTTTTTTTGTTGCTGTGGCACAATCCTATCGGGCCACGCCTCCAACAGGTAGCTGCAATTTTTTCGAGTATTTCAACAAGTTTTGCGGTGGCAACCAAAATACGGACGCCCATTGGCAATTTATGCAAATCAAAAGTGAGAAACTCTAGCTCCTCCAATCGAGGGTTGAGTGGGGTCTCCTCCACTTTGGCATTTGGCTTTCGGCCTGGCTTACCACTTGAATTAAGCCATTGGCCTGCAGGCACAAGCGGCTCGAAGTAAATTAAAATTGACAAAAAGTAACGCGTAGCTCTGTTTCTTTCTCCACAATCTCTGTTAACCATCAACATTTTGCCTGGAGGGGATCTCCTCTCTCTCTCTCTCTCTCTCGCCCAACTATCTCTCTGGCAATGGAGCCCATCGAGACTTGAAAACTCAAGCGTTTATCTAAAGTTCAACAACTTATGCAAATGTGTGTGTGTGTGTGTGTGTGTGTGTGTGCTTCAATCAATGCTGTGCTTATAAAACACACTCACACTTGCATATCAACACTCAGATGTGCAGGAATGTTTTGTCGGGCTCATAAACTATGCACATGTCTTTCATCTGTCTATACCCTATCTTAAAGAGTTAACAGTTTGTCATAAAGAGTTGACACTTGTATTGCAATTGTAAATATTATTATTAATGGGATTCGATACCAAAGCCTTATGCTCAGCGTGCCGACTCTTAGTCCCCTATTTAATTATCATTAATATTATGTCTTAATATTAAGCCTAGTCTGAGACTTGAACCTACATCCTTCATTTTTTATAGCGACCCAATCTGGGATATAGTTAGAAAAATATATATACATATATATACCAGAATTTTAACTGAATTTTCAGCTCTCGAGTTTTTGTCTTAATTCCAAGACTAGCCTGGGACTCGAACCTGCTTCCTTCATTTTTAGATTTAGCTACTAAATCTGGGATATAGTTAGAAAAATATAAATTAACTGCTTCAGCACTTGCTTTTTCTCTTAATACTTAGGCTAGGATTCGAACTTGCATCCTTCATTCTTTTATAGCGACTAAATCTGGGATATAGTTAGAAAAATATAAATAAGAATTTTAGCTGATGTTTTAGCACTCGAGCTTATATCTTATTTCTAAGACTAGTCTGGGATTCGAACCTGCATTCTTCATTCTTATATTTAGCGACCAAATCAGGGATAAAGTTAGAAAAATATATTTGTAACAGAACTTTAACTGATCTTTGTCTTAATACTTGGACTAGTCTGAGATTCGAACCTGCATCCTTCATTTTTAGACTTAGCTACTAAATCTGGGATATAGTTAGAAAAATATATATCAGAATTTTAGCTAATATTTCAGCATTTTAGTTTTTGTCTTAATACTTGGACTAGTCTGAGATTCGAACCTGCATCCTTCACTTTTAGCTGCCCAAATATGTGAATCATTTAGATATCCACCCATCTACTCATTCTATATTAATAATATTTTTAAATTACCAAAACTCGTATCTCATAAACTCATAACATATCCTCAAACTGACATTTGTAAATGTCAAAAAGAGTATTTATTCTTCGGCAACCCGTAGATAATTGTTCCTGCTTTTGCACACACTACAATTGTATATCATTTTTTTTTTATAAGTTATCTTGAATCTTGTTATGAGTACACACACACATAATCTTTATGCTGTGCTTGTAGTTCTCTTCATGATTAATGTCGATGTGTGTGCTGTGTGTGTGTGTGTGTGTGTGTGAGCTGTGTGTGTCCAGTGCATTTGGAAGCGATTAGTCATGAATGTTTGTTGTTGTTTTTGTTGTTGTTGGCGACGCTCTTGAAATTGTCGGACGTTTCAATGTTGACTGCCCGAATAAACGGCTTAGGCACTGGCAAAAGCGCAAAGGTTAAGTCAATTGAAGTGGAAAAGCCAACAAAAGGGTCAAAAAAAAAAATATCCACTTGGAAAACATTGACAATTGTTATCAATTGTCACATGGAATTGGGATTGATTGAGTGCGAGCAGAAGAGTTGACACAATGCAGTAGCAGTTTTTTTTTTTTGTTGCTCGAAGTGAGTTTTCATTGAAAATGAGAGAGAAAAGAACTAGACAATCTTAAGTAACTTAGATGTTTATAGTGCAATCTTTTTGAAAATTTCAGTGCTTTAATATGTAACAATAAGATGTGTGCATACCGAAGCGCAAGGTTCTAGCTTTAAGCAATAATTGTTTTTTTAATTTTGGCGGAACGTTGTGAGTTCTTTAAAAAGTGAAATATTCTCACTCTGTATATACTTTAAACGAAACGATATACCAATTTTGGTGTATCTAGCATTCATAATCCTCGACTTATGCTAAAAAGAAAACAGTCTGTTTTGATGTCTTTATCGCAGCTCTTCAGGCTAATCCACAAGGTACACCCAGGTACGTATACGAAAAGGTTTCGAAATTGTTCTATAAAATGGTGACAACTGATAAAAACAACCTGAATAACGAATGGCATATAAAATGCGCATTAAGCCATACAAATCGATCACAATTGCCAGTCGAATGAGCTTATTAAAAAAGCACTTGTTCAAATACGTTAAATATAAAAAACTATCTATAAACGAATAACAGACACCATAAACAAATAGCGACGAGTCTTGCTACAAATCGAATTACTTTAGCTGAAAATTGAATTGAATATAAACTAGGCGAATACGAGTATTTCACAAATAAATGGTTTTACTTGAATACCCTGCAGAAATACACATGTGTGAGTAGGCTTGGTTAATGTGTGTGTAACTGGAGAGAGAGATCCATTTAAAAGGCACAGCTTCAGTATAAATAGGTCTATTAGACTGGGCTATAGGGTATCATAACGTCGAGTATACTTTCCCATATGTTAATACAGATCTAATAATACAAAGCTTATGTAAATAATGTGTATGAAATAGGCAGAGATTCATTTAAAAGGTATAGCATCGGTATAAATAAGTCTATTAGGCCTAGAGGGTATCATTAAGTCGATTATACTTTGCTACATGTTAATACAGAGCTAATGATACAAAGTTTATATAAAATGTTTATGAAACAATCAGAGATCCATTTAAAAGGCACAGCTTCAGTGTAAATAAGTCTATTAGACTGGACTATAGGGTATCATAACGTCGAGTATACTTTCCCATATGTTAATACAGATCTAATGATACAAAATATAAATAACGTCTATGAAATAGGCAGAGATCCATTTAAAAGGCACAGCTTCAGTATAAATAAGTCTATTAGACTGGGCTACAGGGTATCATTAAGTCGATTATACTTTACTACATGTTAATACAGAGCTAATGATACAAAGCTTATATAAATAATGTATACGAAACAAACAGAGATCCATTTAAAAGGTATAGCATCAGTATAAATAAGTCTATTAGACTGGGCTACAGGGTATCATTAAGTCGAGTATAATTTATAACATGCTAATACATATCTAATAATACAAAGCTTATATGAATAATGTGTATGAAACAGGCAGAGATCCCTTTAAAGGGCACAGCATCAATATAAATAAGTCTATCAGGACTACAGGGTATCATTAAGTCGATTATACTTTACTACATGTTAATACAAATTTAATAATACAAAGTTTATATATGTATATTGAATTATTTCTATTCAAGTATTTCAGTATTATAGGATATTCATTTGGTCTAACATTCTCCCAGTCTCTCTCTCTCTCTCTCTCTCTCTTTCCCTTTCTATATCCCTCTCTCTCTCTACTCTACCGTGTTTCATTTGAATATGAGCTTTATTCGAAACTTAATGCAAGTGTTTCAAGTGCTGCTTAAAAACAATTATAAAGAGCTTAACTCAACAGAACGAGTACCAACTCTGGCAAGTGCTGATCCGAGCTATTTGCGTTTGAACTTGACCTTTTTTTTGTTGTTGTTGTTGTTGTTGTGGTTGTGGGCATGGTCGGAATGCACTTAACCACTGCGCACTGTGGCTGGCCAGTTGGCTGAAAGTGGCCTCTGCAGTAGCTGTTAATAGCATAAGCATCGTCGTCGTCGTCGTCGTCGTCGTCGTCATTATATGCATTGGCCTGGCCCGCCCCAATGTCTGACGGTAAGTAGTTGAGTCTAAGCCGCTTACCAGAGACAAATGGACACACGGACGGATAGATGGACGGACGGATAGATAGACGGGCGGATGGATGGACGGACGGATGAATGAATGTTCGGACGGACGGACGGACGGACAAGCGGAGGACAGTTGAGGAGCTGATTTGCATTGGCATCGCGGGTCTCGTGCATTGTTTGACCCAATTTGTTGGCTGCACGTTTTGCGCTGAATGCCACTCATACGAATACCCGTACGAATACCCAAACGAGTACCCAAGCGAGTACCCACACTAGTACCCAAACGAGTACCCATACGGCGTGTATTTGTTGTGCAATGCACAAGTGAGCGCCTTGGCCCGCTGTGCCTGGCCTGGCCTGGCCTGAAGTGTGCCATGTTCTTTGCTGCTAATTGGATTAATAATGACAGAAACAATGGGACAGCAGCCGAGGCGGCAGAGAAATATCGGCGGGGTATTATGTAAGCCAATCGACGGACAACTAAAAATGTGTCGGAGTCTTATAGTCTTTGCTAGCCAGCTGTCAAAATATAAGCCAAGTTATAAAGTTAAGTGCATGAGTTGGGCAACAATTGCCTAAAATTGGAAATTCGAGCAAATTTTGTATTGTTTTGTATGCTAATAGGAAATGAATGTGGAATCGATGCAGCAGCAATTGAACTTGTTCATTCAGTGAACTGCAATTAGTTTGAATATATTGTAAAGGCAATCGAATATATTTGTCTATGCTAGATTCTTTTAGAATATGCCCAACTTTAAAAAATTTTTTTAATTACTATAGAAACTCCTGAGTGGAACTAGTTCTTTAATTTTTTCTTGTTTTCCAGACAAAATGTGTCCTTTATTGATAATCATAGTCATGATAGAGAAATGTCGCTCAATAATATCACGAACTGTTGACAGTCGAACTAGTTATTTTTGCTTACAAGCGTATTTTAATAAATTGAATAACAAATTCAGAGTGGAACTAGTTCATAAGACATGGAATATTGCTTATGTAGTTTATAAGAACAATGTGAAACCAGTTCTTTCAGATAGATATTGTTCAAAAGAACTTGTGCATAGAAATCGATAATAGATAATTATTATTATAAATATGGTAAAAGCATAGAGAGATCAGATCCAAGCTGCTACTAAGAGAGTTATGAACTAGTTCATATGAACTTTGTTAAACATTAACCAATTAAAGCACAAAAGTGAATCTAGTTAAAGCAGCTCGATTAAGAAATTAATGTATGAAGTGCATTGTTAGATGAAAAAATAAAATACAAAAATGGAAATAAAGTTGATAAAATAGATCTTAGAGTTATTTTTTTTACATCCAAAGAACAACCAAATATAAATGTATTTTCAATTTCTAAATGTTAATAGTAACAAAAAAAATAGTATTCTAAAGAACCAGTTCATTTTTGTTCGTATCAAATTTGATTCCCAATTAGTTAAAAGAACTTGTGCATAGAAATCGATAATAGATAATTATTATTATAAATATGGTAAAAGCATAGAGAGATCAGATCCAAGCTGGTTCTAAGAGAGTTATGAACTAGTTCATATGAAACACAAAAGTGGAACTAGTTAAAGCAGCTCGATTAAGAAATTAACATGTATGAAGTGCATTGCTAGATGAAAATATAAAATACAAAAATGGAAATAAAGCAGATAAAATAGATCTTTGAGTTATTTTTTTACAACCAAATATAAATCAATTTCTAAATGTTAATAGTAACAAAAAAATGTTTTTTTTAAGAACCAGTTCAATTTTGTTCGTATCAAATTTGATTTTTAATTAGTTACCACATATTTGCTCAGAGGTCTAGACTTCTCTAGACATCTAGACCAACTGCCGTTAAGTCTGGCCCCTAAGTTGTTGGTAACTATTGTGACCCATTTTCTGCACAATTTTTCAATTACCAAATTTCTGACCTCATAAGCGAACAAACAAGTCTTATATCATACTACCAACAAGTCGGTAAACTGCGACGAATCGGTTAACTGCTTTATCAGCAGAAGAGAACAGTTAAAGAGCCAGCGAAAGAAACAAAAATATACTCTATCGATATGAATGTGTTTGGGTCTCTGTTTGTCTTAGATACGCTATCAAAACACACACAGTGCCCAATATTGTTATGAGCAATCGCAATTTAACCCAAAAACCAATTGTCGTCAGATAAGCGAAATGAACGAGAAGTTTTTGGGCTATACGATTCAATTCTAGAGTCGGAATTTGATTATTGCCGGACAAAATGGATGAGCCCACAATAATCAGGCTGAAGGTGTGCTATTCAAATATTTACCTGGATTATGCACGTTTTATTTATAAACTATGAATAAACAACATTTTATTTGTTATTTTTCTATTAGGCTAGCAAAAATTCTTGTCAATTTGCAGGCGGTGTGCAGGGCGCGGGTTCGAGTTCGGCTTTTTATACCCTGAAACAGGGTATATTGTATTTGTGCAAATGTATGTAACAGGCAGAAGGAAGCATCTCCGACCCCATAAAGTATATATATTCTTGATCAGCATCAATAGCCGAGTCGATTCAGCCATGTCCATCTGTCTGTCCGTCCGTCCGTCTGTCTGTCTGTCCGTATGTATGAACGAAAGGATCTCAGAACTTGTAAGAGCTAGAGAGCTGAAATTTTAGCTGAAGGTCCTCCTAGTCCCCGCGCAGATCGACTTTGTTTCCGATATTCGATAACTTGCCCCGTTTCCAAGTAATCGATAAAAATCGATATCGAAATCCTGTTTTTTCAGCAATTTCGGTAAATAATATGAGCTAGAGTCACCAAAATTGGCATGTAGCTCCTAGAATAGTATATATATATATATATCAAGTATTTATCATTTTATACCTATCGGCAGCAGAGGTTTCAGGGTATCCCCTAGTCGGTAGCTGCCGACTAGAACCTTTTACTTTTTCTCTTTTATTTATGTCTGTGCCACATGAGTCAGTTGTTTTTTTCAGCAGCTTCTTTTCTTTTGTAGAGTGTCTCTGCTTGGCATTGTTTGGCCCTCTGCCCGAGTTGTATCATGTTTTTTTAGCAGCTAGCGGTAAAAAGCTAACGGTTCTTGGCCTTTTATTTGCTGTCGTTTGTTGTTGTTCTGATTTTGCAGCTAAAAGTTCTCGACGGCAGCTGTCCTCATAAATTTAATTAAAAATCGTTTAAAATCCTTACTGCAAAAATTGTTTAAGCACAACTTTTGCAGAGGTGACTGAGTGTCAACACGTGCCCAATTGTTGTTGTTGTTGTTGTTGCTGTTTGTTTTCAAAAGTTTTTTTGGGGCAACAACAATAAAAAACTGCTGCTCCAACTTTTTGCTGCAAAGCGGCGGCGGTAAGTGCAGCCCAAGTATCTGCAAGATAAAAAATCCACTAGATACATAGATACAAGTGGAAGTTTTATGCAGATGTTTTTTATCGTGTTGTTCATTGTTGTTGCTCGTTGTTGTTGTTCGTTGTTGTTGTGGTTGTTAGCGTGACAAACAAATAGAGACATATTCAAAATTGGGCACGCACCGAACCCAAAGCAAGCTGCAGGCAACCGGGAATTGCGTTGTTGCCAGGCTGCGTCACCATGGCGTATGATGAATATAACGCACGTGCATGTCACACGTTGCGGTTGTTGTTGCCGCTGCTGCTCTTCTTCTTGTTGTTGTTGTTGTTCCTGTTAGTGTCATGTCGCTGCCGTTGTTAAGCTTCCTTTAGGCCTTACGCCTCGGCTGAGTTCTTCGACTTAGTCGCGTTGTTTGTGCTCTTCTGCGCACTTTAAATATGTTATTATCTATAAACAACATTTAACAACATTTCATTTGATTTAAAGAATAATTGTCTGTTTTTTTGAAAAGTCATAAACAGCATTTTGATATTTTTTGTAGCTTTAAATGACAGTTCGATTTGTTCTTGAGCTTAAAATAAACCTATTTAATCAAATTTATGTTGTAATATATAAAGGCAAATAATTTTGGCTATTTTAATCATAAATACAAAAATTTAAAAATAAAATAAAAAATATACAATAAATAAAAGCAAAAATAAAAAATAATACAAAATTGCTAAATTAATATAAAAGGTGAATACATTAAAAAATTTAGAGAACCTTCATTAAAATAATTCAGAACTTGCAGTATTTCTGTCTTGATATATTTAACGAATATATTATAAAATTTTTGTACATTTATTATATTCATAATATAAGATTTAAGTATATATTTTTTGTGAATTAAGTACATACATATATTCAAAAAAATTCTTTTATATTTATGAATGAACTATTTTTTAAATTTTTCACCAAAAAAAAAAACAATATTTAGAAAAAACTCACACTAAACATACTAAAATTGAAATCAAAGCAAACAAAAATGTAAGATTAAATTTAATATTTAAAACAGAATAATTTATGCATATAATAATTTAAAATATTTCACCTATATTTAATGCACAAATTTTGTACTATTTTATATAATTTTCTTATGATTATATTTTCCATATTCCTTTGCTCTTCATATGATATTCAATATTATTTAAATGCTCGTTAGTGTATTCAGGTTTATGCCTCAGCACTTTGCCGTAATTTCAACTTGTTTGTTGACATTTTGTTGCCGTATTTCAATCAAATTTATAAGCCATGTTTTCAGCATTGTCAACGCACACACACACATACACACACACAAATGCCAAAATTCTCATACGCAACGTTGACCCACATTTTTTTTTTCACCCAACCCAAAAACACCCTTGAAACAGACAAGCCCACATGCGGGGCACACCGAAGAAGAACAAGAAGAGACAGTCCAAATAATGCCAGAAACAAATAATAGAAAGAGATAGATAGCTGAAGTGCGAGGGTTGGCAGGGGAAAGTAACAAGGAGGGTTGCAATTTATATATTCGGGGCGCTGTTTTTTTTTCGATGCTCTCCATTTGTTATGCATCTGGAAAATTGGGTCAGCCGCGGCATATTCATATGCCATATTTACGGCATTATGCAAGGCCATTTGCAAGTTAGTTAGTTTCATATTTTCATTTAAGCTGCGCCTCGGGCCATCGCAGGACTCATTAAGAGAGCGAGCTAAAATGAAATCATGCCACATCCTGCGGCCCACTTCAGCTAATTATGCGACTGCAGCGTCTCCAGCTCAGATGCAGCTTCCTTCGCTCGGTTCTCAAAAAAAAAAAAAACCAGAAAGTGGCCGCGCGCGCCTCGAGCTATTGTCCAAGCTTCTGTTGACCAAAGTGGCAAAGTGTTTTGTTTTCGTTTCCCTCTTAAATGTACGCTTAAATGTTAAGCGCGGATTTCGTGACTTTCTGCAGATAAAGTACTTAAAACCTTATAAAACGCGGCCATGTACAGCTACTTTAAGTCCGACAATAATTTATCTACTCTAGACTGTATTCGTGCTCTCGATATATTCCCTCTGTCTGTCTGTTTCTAGACAACAGCTAAAGAAAACTTAGCAAATGCTTAACCCGTTCGAGCCAAGTCAACACTCGGATTTACTCGATTATGACGCACATTTTTCCCAGACTCACTCAACAATGGATACAACAAAAAAAAAAAAAAAAAAGTCAGCGATCAGCCGCAGTGAAGAGGAAAATGTGCATATGTCATATCATTTATCAAAATTACCATGGCCCAGGTATTGAGGAAAAGACAGAAAGGCGGGAAAAGAGAAAGATAGAAATTTCAAATGAAATGTTATGCCTATGACAAGAGCTGCCAATGAAGCTATCAAAGACACGAGGGAAACCCAGCAACAACAATATTTTTCTTGGGGTTCGTTGTCAATGAGATTGATTGTTCCCGTAAGCGTTAGAGGAAACAAATACTTTATCGTGGCCCAAGTGGCGCCCAGTCTCAGGTGTTGGCCAAACAAATGTACATTAATGATGATTTTTGCCCGAAGACTTTGCGACAGTCAAGTTGTTGCATATATCGCGTGCTGATATCTTAAAGTGAGGCGTTGATGTCTTGAGCTTGGTCAGAGAGTGTGAAAAATGGCGCTGTGTTTACTTCATTTATTACGTTCGCACCTAATGGAATGTAAATTATAAAGACCAGCGCTTAAAATCTCAGATAATATATGTATTAAACTGTACACATTGAGCTGAGAGGTTTTTTTTGTATTGATAACAGCTTACGAAGAAGTTTTTAATGGGCATAGTCTTCGCTCGCCTCTAGAATGCGAAGCTTTAACTTATTGAGAATTACAAGCAGACTTTTCTCTCATAGGTAGAATTCGAAACGTTCACTTGTTGAGAATTGCAAGCAGACTTTTCTTTCGACTTTAGAATTCGAATACTGAACTTGTTGGGAATTGCAAGCAGACTTTCTAGTATTCGAAACCTTTAACTTGTTGGGAATTACAAGCGTTAAGTAACACAAAAAAAAAACAGCTAAGCGAGGAAAAGCAAAGTTCATTTTCTATGTGTTTTACCCCGTATAGCAACTGCAGCCAAAACCAAGTAAGTGTGCCCTAGTCGGGTGTGCCCGACTTGGAGATACCCTCAACCATCTCATACCAACACCAAATGCAGCTCGTTAGCTATAAAGAACAGGATGTCAATTAACTTGTTCTGAAATTTGAAATATTTGAAAGTATTTGATTTCATTAAATGTAAGCTTATACATAATATTCAATATGTATGTGTGGCAGGGTATTTGGTCTTCGGCGCACAAAAGTAAACTTATGGTTCTCACTTTTTCCTCTCATTTTCACGTAGATTACTCTCTCATTCCCCTTGTGACTGGCGACACTTGCGCAAATATAAAACTTATTTTTGCCTTATTTTGCCTTATTTTGACATATTTATATTTAAGGCGCAACACTTGCTAAACAATTATTTGCATTTCGCTTAGCAGCAGCTCGCGAAGTAAATAGCAAAAAGCTAAATATATTAAAATATTTTTGTAAACAGTTGGTTTTTTGCTAGGCTAACTCGTTTCGCTTGAAAATATTAAAAATAAAAATAAATAACAAATGAGAAAAGCGAAAAGCCTTCAGAAATAATATTTTCATTTCCGAACAAGCGATTATTTGCAATTTGTCATCGATCGGGGCTCGGCGCTGAAATCTGAGTCTCAAAGTCGGCAACTGACGCTGATTTTGCCTTTTTTTTCTTTGGCATATCAAATAACTGGCAAATTTCAAGGAACTCTATCTGAAGCAAGCACGAGCAGCAGCTGAGCCAGCATAAAAGTAGAGAATGAGGCAAAACAAGTAGGAGGTTCTAGTCGGGATCTCCCGACTAGGGGTTACCCTGCGCCCTCTTCTTCCGACAGGCGATAGGTATAAAATGAAAGATACTATATATATATATATATATATATACTATAACTCTAACTCATATTATTTACCAAAATTGCTCAAAAACAGGATTCCGATATCGATTTTTATCGATTTCTTGGAAACAGGGCGAGCTATCGACTATCGGAAACAAACTCGATCTGCGCGGGGACTAGGAGGACCTACAGCTAAAATTTCAAGACTCTAGCTCTTATAGGTTCTGAGATCCTTGCGTTCATACCTACGGACAGACGGACAGACAGACAGACAGACAGACAGACAGACGGACAAACGGACAGACAGACAGATGGATGGACGGACATGGCTTAATCGACTCGGCTATTGATGCTGATCAAGAATATATATACTTTATGGGGTCGGAGATGCTTCCCTCTGCCTGTTACAAACATTTGCACAAACACAATATACCCTTTTTAACCATTTTTAATGGGTTCAGGCTATAATAAACCGAATGAGAATTAAATTTGGAATATAGATCTAGTCTAAGCTCAACTTCCCCGGGTAAGCAATAAGTTTTTTCCGCAATATCTTAATGTAAATTTAATGGGCCAATATGAAGTCACAGTTCATTATAAAATACTTGATGTACCCTTTTATCTAAAACTTTTTTGCAAATCTCAACAAAAAATAAAAAAAAAACTGAAAATCAATTTGTTTGGCTTATTTTCTTTTACATTTTTGTCCTAAACTTGTTTTTACACTTCAGCGAGCGCACAGACAGCTTGACGGGGAAGGGGGCGGGGTGTGCTGTGTATTCTAGGCCTACAACATGTATTCGAAACTAATTTAAATAAAAACCAATCTGGCTGAAAATGTCAAACATAATTCGAGCCTACTGCTCGGCATCTTATCGCTTTATGTGTTGTGACGGGTCTGGCAAACTTTGTCGTTGGCTTTGTTGTGCGTGTGTGCGTGTGTGTAAATGTGTGTGTGTGTGTGTGTGAGTGTGTGCTACGTAGCGTGACTGTGACTGCAACTCAAATCAAATTGCCAAACGAACTTTCCACAAACAATTTTTATTTTTATGGCTCTGCCAGCAAGCCCCTCCACACCCAATACACACCCGCCCCCCTCCCTAACCCCCCCCCCCTCGCTAACCTATGCAAAAGTCGCCCCAAACACTAAAACGAAAACCAAATACCCGACACGTTTCACTTTCGCTGAACTTGAAACGACGACGAACTTGAGAACATGGCCGCGCATGCTGATGATTATCCCGGACTCCTCCTCCTCAGAGCACCAGCCGTAGAGCATCCTTAAGCCTACACACAGGCTAGCCCAGCCTCAAGTCGAGTATGCACGCCTAAAAGATGCCCTGTAAGCAGCCCTGAGCTCAGACGTCACAGGCTAGCCCAGCCTCAAGTCGAGTATGCACGCCTGGGAGATGCCCTGTAAGCAGCCCTGAGCTCAGACGTCACAGGCTAGCCCAGCCTCAAGTCGAGTATGCACGCCTAGCAGATGCCCTGTAAGCAGCCCTGAGCTCAGCTTTCGCCAGCTGCGCTCTTCTTTTCCCCTAACAATTAATCCATCTCTAATAACTCAGGTGTTTATGTTGCGATTATTGTCAAATTTTCCGAGCTTCAAGTTGAGGGTCTTATATTTGCAGGTACTTAAAACCAAGGCTGTGCATCGTAAAGTTCTCGACCAGTTTCAGGCGAAGTATTGGTAAGACATCTAGTAATATATTCTATTGATGGCAATAACTATCATAATCTCTGGATATGCTGAGGATGAGCTGAAGTATATGTAAATCCATATTCCAAAATTTCAAGCCTCCCTACTTAATGAAGTCTCATAACCATCATACCCTCTTTTAGGCATTTACCCTCCGCACAGGGTACACGAAAAAAAAAAGAGGAGACAAAGCAAAACAGACATAAAAATGCTTAGGCGAAGGCAAACGACTGCGATAAGCGAACAGACAATGAAACAGAAAGTGGACAGCCAAGTACGGCTCACTTTTAGGCGCTTTGAGGCCCGCAGACCCGGCCACGAATTTTAGTAAATAGGTCGGGCAAAATTATGAGAATTGAGGCGAAAAAAAAAAAAAAAACATTAGACTGCATAATAAAAGATTACAATGAAACAGACCGCAAATTGCAAATAAAAACGTCCGCAAACAATGGCATTTATATTGGCCAATATTCAAGCCCTGCCCAGCTAGCCCGCCTTCCGCCCACTCTCTATATCTCTATATAGAGAGTATTTGGCATGAAGTTCAATGGAAATTAATTAGCTGCTCATCAAATGTGGCGGCAGACCGACAAATCAAGCAGGAAGACGGCCTGACCTCAAGCATAAGGTCAGGAAATTGGATTTATTTTGTAATGAAACGCAGCTATCAATATCGCAGGTAAATTGATTGGCCAAAATCTGTTGGCTATTGATTGTGGCCAAGGTTGTAAATAAATAATCAAAATCTATGTCTACCAAATGTTCAAGCTCACATTTACTGCACGCAGCTAGATAACTTAATTAACTTTGAAGAATATTATTATTATTGAAAAATACCTTTAATTAAAATAGAATTTTAAAATGCAGGTGTTTTTATAGTTCTATAAATAAGACTATTGCGTTTGATTTATTACTATTACAAAATAAAGAAGAAAGCGACTTTAGACTTTTGGGATTCCCCTTTTCGTTGGGGCTTGTGATAAAAATAGTTACAAAAGTATAAAAATTCATCAACTAATCGTAAGATGTTCTCTTTCATTAATTGAAGAGCTGTTAATTGCCAAGAATATATATAATCTGATATAGAATATATATACTTTCTTCTATGCGTTACACATTTCATGACAAAATTTTAATACACTCTATGAGAGTATACAAAATAATTAAAATATTCGCTTTATTCAACAAGCTCCAACAAGTTTCTAAAATTTAGCAACATTTATTTTTGTATTATTAAAATGTCATTTTTAATAATTAATTAATAAATATTGAATATTTGTTAATACAATAAATTTGTATCGCACTAATATGAATAAAATAAAGAAAGCAGGCGTGAAGATAAAATTATGTTAATGAAATGTTTGCGAATTCCTCGCAAAAAAAAATAAAATGAGAACTAAGAACTAAGAAATTATAGAATATATTAAGCCGGTTTTAGATTTTTAATTTAAGCAGACATTTTACGCTCCAAAAAGAACGAACATAAAAAAAACAACTAATAAATTCAAAAAATATAAAATAAATTTTAAAAATTAATCAAATTTAAATATAATAATAATATATAAAAAAAAAAATAAATTAAATAGCAAATAAAAATTATAAAATAATTGAAATTTTGTGCTTGATAAAAAAAATGCAATTTTTTTATGTTTTGTTTTTTTTATATATTGTTTAGTATTCCCCTTAAACAAAAACAGTTC
Source organism: Drosophila borealis (assembly GCA_035045885.1). Lineage (NCBI taxonomy): Eukaryota > Metazoa > Arthropoda > Insecta > Diptera > Drosophilidae > Drosophila > Drosophila borealis. Next base: position 224,236 of record JAWNOR010000152.1, on the reverse strand, counting down.
TTCAAATTTCTGTCTATATATATTTTTTTGGGGGGATTTTAAGAAAAAAGCACAGAAAAATGACGAAAAGAAAAATAGTACCATTAGCCCGATTTTTACATATTTCGTATATTTCGCGGAAAAACTTAAAAAAAGAAAAGCAATACAATTAAGTTATAAATAGAATATATACAAATATGACAATATGAACAAGTTACAAGTTTCGTTAAATTATTTGAACGAAAAAATGTTTATTTAATATAATTTGTTCCAAAAACATCTTATATATCTTTAAATGTAAAAAAACCCTGTACTACCCAAGTTCGTATATGTATTTTTTTTTAAGTGCACTGAACCCAGCGTCTGTTGATTTGCATTTACATAAGTGCATGGCCAAGCCCAGGCCATAAAAACTGTTATCAAAACTAAACCGAAACTTTATATGTGTCCAAGTATATGTATATATGTGTATATATATACATATATATATATATGTGCAGCCCGTTGATAAGCTCGGCTCCAGACAATAAACTTTCTGTAGCGCACCCAATTTTCCCAAAACTGTTTTCCAATTCGCAGTGCATAAAAAGGGGCAACCACTTGGACCTTTTTATGTGCTGATAAAAAAACAAAAACAAAAAGAAGAAGAGTTTTTCAGCAATCAAAAGACCGCAACATGTTAACTGTTAATGCCCCAGACACCGATTCGAGTCCTGAAACTCTCCATATGTGCCAGAGTCCAAGCAGAACCCAACCAACAATGAAAACTGTCCGTTGGCCGTAAATGCGCCAAATATAAATTATATTAAAAGCAAGTAAGTTGTTCACGAGAGTGCACGACTCGCAGTTACCCTGCAAGCCGACAAACAGCTGCCGTAACATAAATTAAACGAACTTTTGAGGATATATAATAGTATATAAAAGTTATTCTTAAATAACTTCTGTATTCATGAACCGATTGTTATCATATTTAAGGGTTTCGATTATGGACAAAAATCAAGGCTGTTACTCAAAGAATTTTAATTGGAAAACTTTTGAAAAAGTATGTATATATTGAATCTGCGTATGCCACATATAAACCCATGCCCTAATTGTTAAAGAAGAAGTTTTCAGTTTTTATAACGAACGAACATAAAAAAAAACAACTAATAAATTCAAAAAAATATAAAAAAATTTAAAAAACTAATACAATTTAAATATAATAATAATATATAAAAAAAAAATAAAATAACAAATAAAAATTATAAAATAATTGAAATTTTGTGCTTGATACAAAAAAAATGCAATTACTGTTGTGATTTTATAAAGTTTTGATTTTTTTAACAAAAACAAGTTCTTCAAATTTCTGTCTATACATTTTTTTTGGGGGGGGATTTTCAGAAAAAAGCACACAAAATTTCCGAAAAAAAAAATAGCACCACTAGCCCGATTTTATATATATTTCGTATATGTCGCGGAATTGCCTTTGTAGAGAGCACGTTTTGACTAAGATTTAATTGTTTTTTCAGTTTTCAGTTTTTATAATATCCAACATATGATAACAAATCTTAGGTTGCAATAAGATATTTATAGAGTTCGGGCTATCGAATATTTGCAGAGGAACGAATAGCTAGATCGGCTCGATTCTAAATGAAGATCAAGAACATGTGCACACTTTAGTCATAGATACAACCTTCTGCCCGTTACATACCTTAACTCAACTCAAATATACCCTTTTTTAAAAAACAAAATCATTTTCGGGGCATAAAAAAAACACAGAGGCGCAAACGAAGGGCTACCAAATTCTGGATCTCAATAATTCAAAACAATTTCATTTTATTGCGCAAGTTTTGGGGCAGGTTTCGGTTAACGGCGCAAAGCACAGTTTAAGCTAACAATACGCCCGACACTATGCTGACCCGGGGTCGAGAGTGGGTGATAAAGGGGGTGGGGGGGCGGGTTGTGATAGGGTAAAGAGGTGGCCCTTTTTTTTAAATGTTCGCGCATATAAAACATTTTGTTGAGGCAAACGCCAGCGGGTCCAGGAGGGGAAAGGGGAAAGGCAGAGGGGGAGGCTCTATAAGGTAGGCGTGAAAAGCAACGCATAAAGCAGCGAATCTGTCGGGGGTGCAAGGGGCGCGGGGGAGTGTTTGTGAAAGGGGCAACAACTTACCGTTTGCGGATGCTGGCAAATATTTGGCTGTTGCTGCTATTGCTCCTGATGAAGATGAACGGGTTCGTAATCCTTTTAGCGTCCGATAATGAAAATTCTGCCAGTCACAAGGCACAACACACACCTACACACGTACACGCACACGCACACCTACACACACACAGAAGCGCTTCACGGCTATTAATGAAGTCTAGTCGAACGCGCGGGCGGGAGCGGGGCGGGGGCGGGGGCGTAGAGGTGAAAGGCGCGCTATTAATTAACGTTGTATTGCACCAAAAAATATCTTTCGAGTTGCGCAAGATTTAATGCAAAATTAACCGCGTAATCAAAGCAATTGACCGGCTTAATTAGCGTTAATTACGTGTGTTGTTGTTTATGGATTTAACAATCTTTTTTTTTTTTTTAGATTTGCACCCGCTAAATCGCGTTCTCTCTCTCTATCTCTCTCTCACTTCTTTGGCACTTTGATTTTTGGGTTTTTTTCGACTGCGCTTCGCACAAAAATCAAGCACTCGTTTGTTATTTGATTATCGTAGAAAACACCGGGAAAATTTTTAGCGTATTTTATTTGTTGATTTGAAACTGATTTCAAAAATCACGCAACAGCCGCAACGTAACGCACACCGCGAGTATCCAAAACCGAATGAAAGCAGCAAATAATTTGTGTTGTGTTTTCATATTTGTTCGTTGCGTCCAGCACAGCGCATCAAACCAGTTCGAACCGCAACACGTTCGAGCGCCAGTTGCGTGCACGGGCGTCGCTGCTGTGAACGGGGTTTTGCCGTTGTTGCCGTAACTGTGAAGGGAAGTAGTTTAAAATAGAAGTTAATATGAATGAATGAAAAATAAATAAATAAAAATAAATAAATAATACAATAAGTTTGAAGCTTTTCATTGCTAATGTTGCTTAATTTGTCTCGAAATAGAATACATCCATTAAAAATTGAGTATTCAATTGTTTCTGCCTGTATTTTAGAGTAGTCCGATGCTGATAAGACTTAACTCATATCTAAACAGCATGGTTGAAGTCGGCAATGCTCAGCTTGGTCACTTTGTCTTGAAAAAACAAAATCAGTATTCAAACAAGAGCTTCATTTTGGACAGATCATTCCTAAGGGAGCTATAAGATATGCTGATTCGATCCAGCATGTGACAGCATATGCACAGAAGGGCAGACCTAGTCTACACTACATGAATATATAGACATATGATAGATTACTATCATAAAACTTAAAGAGAAGACAGAGTTTACGAGAGTATAAAAAGTTTTGAACTATATGAAAAATCATTTTATCTGGACTTCTATGTAAAAATGCGGATTGTCATGACTTCAAATTTAGGCAACATCTAATATATTAGTAAATACGCATTAAATGATTCATTAGACGAATTTGGACTTCCTATGTTTTGTGGACAATAAATAAAAAGTTCGGTTCAGATCAATCTCTTATTAAAAGTAATTACAATCAGATCAAATAATTATAATTATTATACACTCTAGACAAACCCCTATTAAGATCTCTTAACAGGCGCCAGCTGCAATTATTTGGCATGTAAATAAATAAATATCTTACACAAAACCCCTTTAGAAAAACTCTGAAAATAGTATTCATTAATAAAAAAAAACACGCTGACAAATTGGCCCGCAGACACACTGTGGCTCATTCATTTGAATGAGTTACTAACTCGAATTTCGAATATTCACAATATTCACGGGCAACAACAAAAGGTCCGCACTGAGGACAACTGAACTGCTGGCAGGGTATTTGCAAAATTCAGATTTTCATTTCGTGTAATTAAAACCAAACAGCACCAACGGCAGACGGACGGACAAACGGACGGGCGGACGGACGGCCCGAGAGTTTCTGTAGAAAAACATATCAGTAAGCCGGGCCAACACAGAAAACAACAACAACAACAACAACAAGAATAGGCGGGCAGGTTGGTTGCCTTGACAACCCTCGGGCCCAAGCAATTGACAGTTGTTGCAGGTAAAGCAGCTCTCAGTAGGAAAAAAAGGCCACAGCCGAAAGGAAAAGCGACGCACCTGCAAAGAAAAACAGCAAAATTTTCCCAGCAAGTGTATCGCGAATTCGGTGGAAAAGTGTGTGCGCGAAAATAGTTGCTGAAAAATCATTAAAAACCGACGACAACAACAAGCAGAGGCTGCCGTGCCACGCCCCCAACGCCAGAACGATGAACTACTACGACGAGGAGATCACAATCAGCGGGCCAGCGGATGGCAAGCATCTCAGCAGCATGCAAATGGAGCGACAGTCGGGAAGGGGCGGTGCGGCAAGTGGACAGCGAGGGGGGGCCAAGCAGCGTCATATGGTAAGTAGCCAGCGAGAGCTAGAGATGGGAGCGTGAGTCGTGCCTGGAAAAGTAGATAGAAAAGTTTGTTAGAGATGGGCGCGTGTAATAATTGAAAAGTAAGTGCGATGTTCGTGAGTCACGCTGGAGAGTTCTTGGCAAGCGTTATATAGGGATGGCAGTTAGAGATGGGAGCGTGAGTCGTGCCTGGATCTGGCGTGAGTATTCTGAACAAGCGTGAGCTAGAAAACTTTGTTAGAGATGGGCGCGTGTAATAATTGAAAAAGTAAGTGCGATGTTCGTGAGTCATGCTGGAGAGATCTTAGCAAGCGTTATATAGGGATGGCAGTTAGAGATGGGAGCGTGAGTCGTGCCTGGATCTGGCGTGACTATTGTGAGCAATAGTTGGCTAGAGATGTTTGTTAGTGCGATGTTCGTAAGTCATGCTGGAGAGATCTTAGCAAGCGTTATATAGAGATGGAGTTAGAGATGGGAGCGTGAGTCGTGCCTGGAACTAGCGTGAGTAGTCTGAACAAGCGTGAGCTAGAAAAGTTTGTTAGAGATGGGCGCGTGTAATAATTGAAAAGTAAGTGCGATGTTCGTGAGTCATGCTGGAGAGATCTTAGCAAGCGTTATATAGAGACGGGGTTAGAGATGGGAGCGTGAGTCGTGCATGAGTATTCTGAACAAGCCTTAGTTAAAGATGTTTATTAGAGACGGAAGCGTGAAATAATTGAAGAAATAAGTGCTTGAAAGCTTAGCAAGCGTTATATAGGGATGGCAGTTAGAGATGGAAGCGTGAAATATTTGACAGAGAAACATCGATGCAATAGTCGTGAGTCGTGCGTGAGTCCTGCAAGAGATATCTTAGCAGATGTTAACAATAGTTGTAGTTGTTGTTAGTAAGGCTCGTGAGTCGTGCGTGAGCATAAACAGCGACAGCTAGTGATGGGTAAATAGAAAAGCGCAGAAAGCACTGTGCGATACTCGTGAGCCCAGTGCGATACGTTAGAGCTAGAGATGGGTGCGTGACACATAATTTACCAAGCTGGACAAGTGCGAAATGAGCGGAAAACTGTTGTGCGATAAAGTAAAGTCTCCTTTTATCATCTCTGAATCCATGTGGCCGTGTTTAGAGATCTCAGGGAAAATTCTATAACAAAGCATTCTATTATCTCACGTTAGTTAATAGTCCCCCAACTAAAATCCGTTGAATCCACAGCAGATGCAGGGCAGCTCCGCGGACGATGATGGACTGCTGCAGGATATCATAGATCACGACGACGAGGCCGACGACAGCGTGGACGACGACGACGACGACGACGACAGCGAGCTGCAGCTGGGCGGCGTTGCTGCACCCGTGCCACGCCCCCAGACCCGTCCGGGCAGCACACGAAATGCGAAAGGGGCGCAGCGAATGATCGGCGACGATCACCAGAGCTTCGGCAGCTCCGACGAGGCAACCGGCGCCAAATTGACGCACCAGAAGCTGCCGCTGCCCACGCAACAGAAGCGCAGCGCCGGGCAGGAGATGTGCACATTTAATCTGACGCCGGATAAATGGGAGCAGCTGCCGTTGCAGCCGGAGCTAAAGGAGCTCTTTCCGTACATACTCAAGTATACGCCGCAGGCAATCGAGACGCCGTACCATCTGCAGCCCTTCGTGCCGGAGTTTGTGCCCGCCGTGGGCGATGTGGACGCCATGCTGAAGGTGCAGGCGCCGGCGCTGCTGCAGCCGCAACGGCAGCGCGAGCTGGACGAGCAGCTGCAGCGCCTGGGCCTAATGCTGCTGGACGAGCCGTCGGGCGCACAGAGCGAACCGAGCCTGATGAACATGAAGATGCGCTCGGTGCTGAGCGGCAGCCGGGGCGGCAATGCCCGGCATGGCGCCCGCTCCGCGACGCTGGTGCCCACGGCCAAGTCCGGCAAGGATATCGAGAAGTGGATTGGCGAGGTCGAGCAGGTGCACATGACCCAGGCCATGTACGAGGCGCAGCCCCGCAGGGATATCGATGCCCTGCTGCTGGACTGGCCGCGCTCCTTTGGCGCTGCGGCGACCAAGGATGCCCTGGACGAGGCATATCGCGCCTGTCTGCAGCAGCAAATCTCGCTGGCCGACTATGTGCGTGTGCTCTGCGAACGATTCGGCGTGGATGGACCACTCGAGACCCAATCGGATTACATACACAATATCCAGACGCTGTTTGCCCTCTACCTGGCCGCCAGTCAGGCATGGGAGTAGTAGTAGGCGTGGCAGCTGGTCACGATCCTGGCACTAATAACGCTAATGGCTTCGATTAAATGACAGCCAGACGCCGTTTGTTTGCCTTTTGGTTTGGCCATTAAATCGCCTGGAAAAGCTCGTTGCACTCGTTTGATTTGGGGATGGGCCTGTGCTTGTCCAGCGGGAGTAGTTGTGGGAGCACTTGTGGCCAGTGTGGACTGTAGGGCGACAAAAAGCTGCATCGGCAGCTTCAAGCGACAAAAATGAAATTTGGTTGGCAATTTTTTATGCGCTGCGAATGGGGTATATTGAAGCGGGCTACGATTTGGGTCAGTCAAGGATTGAGGAACCGAGAGTGGACTTTGAAACCCATGAATCCATGAATATGGTAATATAAAAAAATTATTAAGAGTCTATAGATATATGCCATTCTAATCAAAATACTAACGGCAAAGATATAATACACCAAACGATTATTCTGATAGATCCTGATCCTGATCGGCGATGCCTCCTTCTACACAAAAGCATAATACCCTTTGTAAGCGTATAAAACGGAAAATAAGCACCTAACTGTATTCTAGCTGAATAAAAAAAACTTTAATATAAGAGCACAATTACCTGCTTCACATTACTCTCTTGCTCTTTCTCTCTCTCACTCACTGACGCTCTCTTCAGCTTAAAAGCGCGCCAAAAAGCATCACAAGACGCGCGTACTTTACCGACTGTCCAACATAATTTCAAGTGCGTAGAATGGCCGAAAGATTGTTAAATATGGCACTTCACAAATACACATACACCCCCACCTAATCGCATTTAATTAATTTATTAATTTAACTCTGTAAGTAAGCGATTTGTGGCAGACGCGCAGACGCGCGAATACAAGCGATCGATAGGACAGACGCGCACAGACTGAATTGCCTCGTTAGACCGACGCCTACGCTAAGCCGGCATTCGCACACTAACACATTAACAACTAAGAGCAGACAACTATTTAAGCTCCTGCGCTCACATGCACATGCACAATGCACGCTGCGGCTGGATACTCAACTAAGATAATGGGATCAAAAGCGTTACGACCAATGGCGTGAAGGCAGTAAGCATATCAATTACCTCTCTCACCATTCAAACCATTCACAATGCACGCTCTCTGGTGTAAGCAGTGCACATAACGGGGTCAAAAGCATAAAGCCGAATAATTGTTATTACTTTTGTGTATAAGAAGGATCGCTTAGACGAAAAAATATTCAATTACGTAAAAGTAAAAAAAAATTTAGAAGATAAACAGGGTTGAAAAGGAGTTTGAATTGTCAATGCGCTACAATTACTGATATACTCGCATTGGTATATACTACTATTAAAATATTTGCATTATTTTGTATTGCACTCTTGCTACAGGGTATATAGCCGTCAAGCACTCTCGCCAAGCGCCGTCTTCCCTTTTGTTTTGTTGCTGTTCTTGTGTCTCGTTCAAGTGCCAAAAGGCATAACAAGGCACAATGGACGCAGAGGCATGTTGGGCTGTTGCATTGAGAATGAAATGAAAAACTGCTGAAAAGTTGTGCGGAAAAGTGCAACAAAACGAACAAACAGAAAAACAACAACAACAGCAACAAGCAATAGAAATAGCAGCAGTTGCAGAAAAAGTGAATGAAATAAATACTGAAATGTGAAAATGGAAAGCGCAATGCAATTTTCACAGCATGCTTATTGGGGCAGCAGCATGCCCCCACCCCACCCCACCCCACCCCTAGCTGCTGCAGCAGTTAAGCCAATCATCCACTTGACCAAATCGTCAACAACAGCAAATGGCTAATTAGAGACGCTTAAGACAACATTGAGCAGGCCCAAAGCCAACGATGACGTCGCCGCCAACTACGTTGACGACCTTAATTATGCGTAAACCTCCGCAAAAGACCCCATTAATGACATTTTGCGTTGTGCAAGCGGCTGCAGTAGACACGGCCGAGTACTCTATACGCATCCACACTATGTCCTGGCGGGGGTGGCGGGGGTGGCGGGGGTGCAGCTGGCTGTCAATCAAAGCGGCCGTCATATGCAAAATGCATATGCAGTTAATTTTCGGCGCCTTTTGTGCTTGGCTGTTGCCTGTGATTGACGTTGCAAGCGGCATTCGGCTGATTAACAACGGGTGAGAAAGCAAATAATGGCCAAAATGAACTCCTCGCAACAATTTAAGAAATATACAATTATAGATACCAAAACATATGGCAAAGTTTCTTGCATAAAAACTATAAAATTTAAATTTTACAGTTAAAAACTTCAAATAATACCATATATAGTTACTACCTAAAATACCAACCAAAATTTACTTAACGCTCTGGCTAGTACGCTGCGAACGCAAAATACCAAAAACCAGACAATAGTATTTACAACATGCAGTCAAGAGCTGCGTACTTAGCACAACTTGTTGCCCTGCAGCAGCATTTTTGGTATTTCGCACAGTGTGGCAACGCCGCGAGCATTTCAAGAAAGCGGCGCACGAAATTGTTATTATCAAAACAGTTTCACATGTTTTAAGCGTGCACAATGCCGCGTTCCAATGCGGCCAATGAAACTGAAACCGAAACGAGATGCGATTACTGCCAAACTGCCATAGAGGATGACAATTATCTGGATTGCCAGAAGTGTGAGCGGAGCGTGCACATCAAATGTTTGCCACATGCGAGCACGCCGGGCGATCTGCTGGGCGATGTGTTCTTCGATTTCACGTGCATCAAATGCGTGCGGCTGGAGCCAACCACGGGCGAAGACGTGCCCAAGGAGCGTTTCGTTCGCCAGCGCATACCCTGGCTGCTGGTGCTGACGCTGACGCTCTACAATTTGTCCATAAAGTCGAAGGGCTTGAGCCATCATGGCTATTTCCACTGGCGGACGCACATCATCAGCTTTGTGGACAAGAACTGGAACTACATATTCGAGCCACGTGTGTGAGTAGCGGCAAGTTCCGTTCGTTAAATGACCCCAAGGCTAACATAAACTCCTCTTACCAACAGACGTCGCCGCAAGCAATGGGCTGGTTCCGTTTCCGGTGCTCTGTCGCACAACAGCCCGGAATACTTTCAATCCGGCGTGAACGTGTGCCTGGAGCACGGCTGGTGGCGACTGGCCAAGCCCAATTTAACGCCGCGTAGCGTGCGCGCAGAATGTGAGTGTGCATCAGGCTTAGAATAAAGGAAAGAGTTTTTATAAAAATTACATTTGCAGATGAGCAGCGCCTGCTGGAGCGTCAGCAGCTGCGCACAGATCGCCGGGCGCCAGCGCCGGACGAGAACAGCTGCGGCAGCGATTTGTCTGTCACAGATCATCTGAGCGATGCACAGGCATCCGTCACAACGGAGGATGCGGCCGAAGGACTGTCGCCGCCCAGCGAGGGCTGTGCGCGTGCAATGTGAGCGCCCAGATCCAAAGATTACTTAACCAATTTATTTAAATATGTGCTCCACAGCCCATACATGGGTCGCCTGCCCAAGCTGCAGCAGCAGCAGGAGGAGCAGCTGCAGCAGCAGGAGCAGCCGCAGGAGGAGCAGCTGCAGCAGTCAGAGGAAACGTTGGAGGAGGCCGCGCAACAGCAGCCGCTGAGCAGCGTGCAGGCCAGCCTGATGGACTTTCTGGCCGAGAGCTTGGGTGGCGATGATCTGAGCATGTTTATGCCGCCGCCGCTAATTGGTGCCGGCGACAAGGGCGACTTTTTCATGTCCGATGCGCTGCTGGAGGCGCCCGGCAACAGCGCCAGCCTGTTTGAGCTGGAAAATAACTTTGGTTTGCCGCCAGTGGAGGAGCCCGAGCCTGTGCCAAAGCTGGAGCAGCCAAAGCTGTCGTCGTCGCGCAGCAGCAGCAGCTCCGCCGAAAGCGAGGAGGAGCCCATGGAAACAGAGCAGCCGGCTGAGGAGGAGAGCAACAGCTACCAGCCGCGCATAGTGCAGGTGACCAATTTTCAGGCACAGGAGCAGCAGCAGCAGCAGCAGCCGCCAGAAATCAAGCAGGAGCCGCCGGAGCTTGAGGAGGAGACGGACGAAGACGCGCAACTGGAGCCGCCAGCGAGCAGCAATAGAGAGATTTGCCTGGAGCCCTGCAAGCCAAGTGGTTTTGTTAGACAGCCGCGTCGCAACTGGCCCTGGCTACGGGAGACCGAGCAGGAGGAGCCGGAGCCGCAATCGGAGGCGCCGCCGCAGCAGCAACTGCGTCTCATGAACGTCCAGGAGGAGGAACAACTGCAGCAGCAGCTGCACAAAATCTTCGCGCTGGAGGAGCCGCACAAGCAGGGCGATGTGCCCGCCTATGTGCGGCGTCTCTATCGCAAGCTGTGCGTGCGTCAATGGAAGCGCGAGCACAATCGACCCATCTTCAATCTGGACGAGCATATCGATCCGACGGCGCGCGCCCGCCGGCAGCTGGCCAAGCAACAACAGGCCCAAATACTGGATCGCTATCAGCTGCTGGAGCAGGCCAATCCCAGCAATCGCAGCTCCTTCTATGCACGCATTGTGGGCCACACCGAATACGAGCTGTTCGAGTCGCCCTATACGCAGCGCGTGCTGCATCCGTTCATCTATCGCAACCGGAGCATGGGTCCGCCCTGGCTCCAGCTGATGTGTGAGCTGCAGTATCGGGTCAATCGCTGCTATCCGAATCGCTCCACCATCGACTTTTGCTATGTGCGTCCACAGCACATACCGGCGGTCAATGCGCTGCTCCAGAGCGTCTTCTGGCCGGGCATTGATGGTGAGTTGATGGGGCGTCCACTCATCTGCAAATACATAGCCTAATCTCTACTCTCTTTCAGTGAGCGACTGCCTCAGCTATCCGGACTACAGCGTGGTGGCGCTCTACAAGAAGCTGGTCATCGGCTGCGGCTTCCTCGTGCCGGACGTGGGCTACAATGAGGCGTACATCTCCTTTATGGCCGTGCGCCACAATTGGCAGCGCGCCGGCATCGCCAGCTTCATGCTCTACCATCTCATCCAGACCTGCATGTCCAAGGATATTACGCTCCACGTCTCGGCCAGCAATTCGGCGGTCATGTTGTATCAGAAGTTCGGCTTCAAGATTGAGGAGGTCATCCTCGATTTCTATGACAAGTATTTGCCGCCGGACTCCAAGCAAAGTCGCAACGCGTTCTTCTTGCGGCTAATGCGATAGGGAATGCCCCTAATGCGCGTCTCGTCCCGACCAACAGCCAAAATGAGTTGCTAAACAAATTGTAGTTTATATTAGTTCAAATACGAAATAATATTCTCAACTAAGCTAAAGTTTAGGAATAGAGGATAAGTAATCGATAGGATAGGTAAATAATATTTGCATGAAGACGAATTTTGTTAAAATATGTTTAAAATAATTTGAATTTTTTAGCCACGGTACCTTTTGATATAGTTAAAGATATAGATATATAAAAATTAGACTGTTAATAGAAGAGCTTGGCCAGGATATCTCAAGCACAAGGAATATATCTAGAAAAAAGTTTGTAATTTATAAGTTTGATCGAGAACTCTTGAAAAACAAATAAAATACCCTTTAACAATAATTCTGATGCCCCATTTAACTTTCTAACCTCGTCTCGTTTAATATAAATATCATCTTTAATATTCCTGTCCAGAAATCCTGCATAAAAAAAGGTTCCATTTGGGCGAAACATATCTTAAATTTTCATATTTTTTTTTAATTTATGCCGAAAGTTTCGAGATTTGTATAGCATAAAAAAGTTTGTAATTTATATGTTTGATCGAGAACTCTTGAAAAACAAAAAAAAATACCCTTTAGCAATAATTATGATGCCCCATTTAACTTTCTAAACTCGTCTCGTTTCTAATAAATATCATCTTCAGTATTCCTGTCCAGAAATCCTGCATAAAAAAATGTTTCATTTTGGCGAAACATCTCAAATTTTCATATTTTTAATTTATGCCGAAAGTTTCAAGATTTGTATAGCATAAAAAAGTTTGTAATTTATAAGTTTGATCGAGAACTCTTGAAAAACAAATAAAATACACTTTAACAATAATTATGATGCCCCATTTAACTTTCTAACCTCGTCTCGTTTAATATAAATATCATCTTTAATATTCCTGTCCAGAAATCCTGCATAAAAAAAGGTTTCATTTGGGCGAAACACATTTCAAGTTTAAATATTTTTTAATTTATGCCGAAAGTTTTAAGATTTGTATAGCATAAAAAAGTTTGTAATTTATAAGTTTGATCGAGAACTCTTGTAAAACAAATAAAATACCCTTTAACAATAATTCTGATGCCCCATTTAACTTTCTAACCTCGTCTCGTTTCTTATAAATATCATCTTTAGTGTTCCTGTCCAGAAATCCTGCGAAACACATCTCAAATTTTCAAATATATTTTTTTATTTATGCCGAAAGTTTCAGCTTTTCTGTGAGCTTAAGCAAATATTTTCTCCTCGCGTCGCTTTTTGGTGACCACGGTGCCGGGCTTGTGCTGCGCCTCCGGATGGTTGGTGAGCTCGGGCGGGCACACGGACACCGGGCTGGCTGTGACGCACTGCTTCAGATCGTAGAACAGGCCGCTGTCGTCCTTGGTCACAAAGGAGATGGCGACGCCCGTTTTGCCGGCACGACCCGTGCGGCCAATACGATGCGTATAGTCCTCAATGGACTTGGCCATATCGTAGTTGATGACCAGCGAGACGTCCTTGATGTCGATACCACGACCGGCGACATCGGTGGCCACCAGTATATCCTTGGAGCCGGATTTGAGCGATGCCAGAGCATATTCACGCTGCTCCTGGCCCTTGCCGCCGTGCAGCGTGCAGGAATTGTAGCCGAGCTTCTCCAAGCCCTTGGCCAGAACATCGGCGCCCTTCTTCTGGTTGACGAATATGATGACCGGCGGCTCAATGCCGGCGGACAGGATCTGCATCAGCTTCTTACGTTTGTCATTCTCGCCCATCATGTAGACGATCTGGTTGGTGCGCTCCGTCGGCTTGCCGACGGAACCGATATAGACCGTGGCCGGACGTCGCAGATAGGAGCGCGCCAAGCGCTCCACAGCCGGCGGCATGGTCGCCGTAAACATGACCGTTTGCCTGTACTTCTTCTTGGTGTAAAAGTTCTCCATCAGCTTCTTTTCGTCCTCGGCCTCCTCGGAGTCGGGCTTGAGATTTGTGACCGGCATATACTCGAGTATCTTCTGCACGTCCGGCTCGAAGCCCATGTCAATCATACGATCCGCCTCGTCCAGCACAATGTACGTGCACTGGTTGAGCACCAGATAGCGATTCTCGAGCACATCGATCAGACGACCCGGCGTGGCGATAACGATCTCACAGCCCAGACGCAACCGGAAGCCCTGCTCCTCCCTGGACAGGCCGCCGACAACGACGACGGTGCGTATGCCCAGGGGTTGGCCAAATTTGATGGTCTCCTCCTCGATTTGCTGGGCCAGTTCGCGGGTGGGCGCCATTATAATGGCATACGGGCCCTGATCCACATCCTCCAGACGCTCGATTTTGGGCAGCGACTGAATCCACGAGAGCAGCGGTATAAGGAACGCCAAGGTCTTTCCGGAGCCCGTCTCGGCGACGCCAATAATATCGCGATTCTGCAGCCCGATGGGTATGGCCTGTCGCTGGATGGGCGTGGGCTCCTTGTAGCCGACCGTATCGATAATCTCTATTATCTCGGGCGGAAAGCCGGACTCGTTCCAGCTGCGTATGGGATTGGGTATTTTGCCGCCCTTGATGGTAATGTTGTAGTCCTCGCGAAAGATGCGCCAATCGCGTTCGGTCATCTCGTCATTTTCCTTCTCGGACCAGTGTCGATCGTCCCACTTTTGTTTGTCCTCCTTGCGCTTCATTTTCTTCAGGCGCACCTTTTCCTGTTCCTTTTCCGCTTCGGTGCGTCGCTTCTCCAGCAAATCTCCATAGAATTTGCTCTGTGTCCGCTTCTGCTCCTTGATGTCAATGCCGGCGACGTTGCCACGCCCGAAGAACTGCACATGATGCCGCTCCTTGTACAGATTATTGTAATCTATGGAGGTGTCCTCGCCAGCATCCCAGTCGAACACGAATTTGCGATCGTTGAGCCGGCGCACACGTCGCTTCTTCTTCACAATGCCCAGATAGCGTTCGCGTATGGCCTCCAGTTCCTTCTCCTTGTCCTTGTGCGTCAGATCCTCAACACGTTTGTTGTCCCTGTCGCGTTCCCGTTCACCACCACCTCCACCCCCGCCGCCGCCGCCACCGCCGCGATCTCCGCCACGTTCGCGTCGCTCGGACTTCAAGGGCGCCGGCGACGGCGGCGCCATGACGACGGGCAGCGATGCCGACGCTGTGGCTATGCCGCTGATGGTCCTGCTGCTGCTGGCCGATTGCATTTGATCGCGCGCAGCATCGCGGGCGGCGCGCATGCGCTCCACCTCCTCCTGGCGGCGCTTGATCGCCTCGGCGGCACGTTGCTCTTTGGTCAGAAAAACGGGCTTGCTGCGCGCCTCCTCCTCGCGCTTCTTCTTGTCCAGCAACTCCTCCAGCGAAAGCGGCTCCTTCTTATGCTTGACATCGCCTTTGTGTTCGAGTTGTTCATCTTCCGGCTTAACGGACGTCCCGGAAGCCGAATTGTCCAATTTGGGCTTCTTCTCTGGCTCGCCGTTGCGTGCTCCACGCTCCCGCGACCGTTCGCGCACCTGACGCTGGCGCTCCGGCGAGCGTCCGTTCCGTCTGGCACGCTCCTCCCTGCGCAATGGTTTTTGTTTTAATCATTTTCATATTACTCTTTGAATTGTTTACTTGCCTGGAACGCGAGCGTCGCTGCCGGCGCTCCTTCTCCCTGTCCGTTTGCCTGTCGCGCGGATCCCGCTCTCTGTGTCGCGGCGCATCTCTGTCCCGTTGTCGTTCCCGTTCCCGTTCGCGCTCCCGATCTCTGTCGGCTGTGGCCGCGCCACGTTCGTCTCTGTAACGTTCCCGGGAACGTGAACGCCGCTTTTTATCATTCACCATTTCGCAATTAACAACTAACAGCGAAAACAAAAACAATTCTCCGCAGTTAAACGTTTAGCAGAAAACAAATCAGATGTGCGTGAATTAGAGATGAGCGCAGCCGGCGTAGCGGTAAATGAACGCAAGTCACAGTCACGGGCGAAATAAACAATTACTGCACTACTTTATACAACACTAAATTGAAAATTTATTATGTTAATCATATGACTAAGGATTGAAATTAAATTGGATAGGATCATATAGATATGCGCTTCAAAATGGGGCTTGATTAATAATTTATACATTTTGCCACAGTCGCAGTTACTTAAAAAGCGGCAGTGAGACCGTTCATTGGCAGCAGCAAAAATACGCATATTAAATATTGTTAAATACCAAAAAAAATACCGCCTAAACACAAATGGCGTCGGCCAGCTGTGTTTTAGTTTTTGGAGCCTCGGCCCTTGCGGGGCATTGGGGGGGGGCTCAGTTTTGCGTGTTTTCTCTGTGCCAACAGACAAACAACGACTCAGCAAGTGACGCGTTGAACCAGAAAGCCAGTGAAAAAAAGAAAAAAGAGCAAACAAAAGAATCAAACGCTGTGAACTGCTCCAAATAGCAGACATCAAGTAATTCCCTTGATTTGCGGCAATTGTGGGCGTATAACGCTTTGTGCCTGTGTGTGTGTGCCTGTGTGTGTGTGTCAGTTAATTTCCCGCAACTAGCAGCTGGCAGCTGGCATGAGCAATAGCAGGGATCAGGAGACGGCGCCCATTGCAGCGCCGCGCAATGGCAGCGCCTCGAATATAATACGCAGCTTCGGCTCGCTCTTTGGTGCCGGCGGCGGCGGCGTTGGTGCGGACAGTGCACGTCCCATAACGCCGCAGTCTAGCGATGGCTACGTGGAGTTCGGCATGCAGGATCCGGAGCGCAGCGGACGCACCCTGGGCACATTCGCAGGCGTTTTCAGTCCCGTAGCGCTATCCATGTTCAGCGCCTTGGTCTTCATACGTGTGGGTGAGTGTCTGTGACGTCACATTTCACACTTGTTAGCTCTAACGATGCCATCTTCCCTCCTCCCACCTTCCCTCTGCTACACACAGGCTATATTGTCGGCAATGCGGGCTTATATGTAACGCTGCTGCAGTTCCTCATCGCCTATGCGATTTTACTATTTACAGTCGCCTCCGTTTGCGCTATATCCACCAACGGAGCTGTCGAGGGCGGCGGCGTCTACTGTGAGTGAGACCCACCCATATATGGGAAAGCTTTGCCTATTTTTAATTTTTGATTTTGTTTTTTTTTTCAGTTATGATTAGTCGCACTTTGGGCCTCGAGTTTGGCGGCTCCATTGGCACGCTCTTCTTCTTTGCGAATGTTGTGGGCTGCGCCATGGCCATATCCGGCTGTACGGAGGGCGTTATGGATAACTTTGGTCCTGGCGGTCATTTCATTAACGAGTCCAGCTCCCATCTGCCCGATGGCAAATGGTGGCGCTTTCTAGTTAGCAGCCTAATCAATACCTGCATGTTGCTCGTCTGCCTGGTGGGCGCCGCCCTCTTTGCCAAGACGTCAGTGCTTATTTTGGGAACGGTGACAGTTTGTCTTTTCGTAACGTATATCAGCTTTCTGGCCAAGGGCCCCACAAACGATACGGTAAGAGCCCATGCCCGCATGTCTCAGCGATGGGAATTCTAATCGATCATGCAGCTAAATCCCCGCCAGGCTTATCAATCTCTGCTGCGTAGCGTAGCCTCAGCCCAGCAGGGGAAAGTCCTTGTCTAAGATTTTTAGAATGTGTAGAAAACTTACTTATAAAATTGTTATTTAATTTCATGAACTTACGATAATGTCGTGTGGTATATAGATAACATTCTGTTGCATTATTCTGTTGCTTCGGTCACTTTAATTTTCGCTGCTTCAAAAATCCCGCTGTGTCCAAGTACAGTGATCACTTCCTATGACTCACTTGTATAGGCAGATATATAAATATTGTTTAATTAGTTTACTTTAATTTAACAATTTGTAGCTGCACAAATGGCATTTTTAAAAGAAGTTTGAGAAACCGTTTGACTTAGTCAATTTTTACTGTACCAGCGCTTAGCATATCTAAAATTGTAGATAACATTCTGTTGCATTATTCTGTTGCGTCGGTCAATTTAATTTTCGCTGCTTCAAAAATCCCGCTGTGCTCAAGTACAGTGATCACTTCCTATGACTCACTTGTATAGACAGATATATAAATGTTGTTTAATTAGTTTACTTTAAATTAAGAATTTGTAGCATTTTTAGAAGAAGTTTGAGAAACCGTTTAACTTAGTCAATTTTGACTGTACCAGCGCTTAGCATATCTAAAATTGTAGCACACAAATGACGCGGATTGTGAATCACCGGGCCGCTGCTGATAGCAAACTAACATGTCCGCAAATTCAATTAAATGAGTATCAACTAAGTGCAATAATCTTTCGCTATCTCTGATCTATACTATATGCATGTACTTACAATAATATACTTTCAGATTCCCGTGCCCGTGGAGAATACGAAAATGAATGGAACGAAATTTCTGAATTACACGGGACTCAGCAGCGATACGTTGAGGCAGAATCTGGATTCGCATTATGGCACGGATTATACATCGAATGACAAGGATGTGGACTTCTCGACGACATTTGGTGTGCTTTTTGCGGGCGTTACGGGCATTATGGCCGGTGCGAATATGTCCGGTGAGCTGAAGAGTCCCTCGAAGAGCATACCCTGGGGCACGCTCTCGGCCGTCTGCTTTACATTCGTCTCGTATATTATACTCTCGTTCCTGATGAGCTGCACCACGCCGTATCAGACCATGCAGAACAATTATCTGTTCCTGATGCCCGTTAACTGGTGGCCGCCATTTACCGCGATTGGCATTTTGACGGCCACCTTTTCGACGGGTCTGAGCAATCTGATTGGCTCCAGTCGCATTCTGGAAGCTCTCAGCAAGGATCAGGTCTTTGGTTCGCTGTTGAATTTTGTGCTCCACGGCACCTGGAAGGGCAATCCCATATGTGCCGTGTTTGTCAGTTGGATGCTGGTCGAGTGCATTCTGTTGATTGGCTCGTTCAATATCATCGCTCAAATTAATTCGGTGCTGTTTATGCTTTCCTATCTGGCTACGAATCTCGCTTGCTTGGGCATTGAGCTGACCGGTGCTCCCAATTTTCGGCCACTCTTCAAATACTTCACGTGGCACACGTGCCTCGTTGGCCTGCTTGGCACGCTGATCATGATGTTTGTCATCAATCCGATTTATGCCTCCTCGTGCATCATTTTGTGTCTGATCTTGGTCATAGCACTGCATCTGTTCTCACCAGCCACACAGGCGGCGCAGTGGGGCTCCATTTCCCAGGCCCTGATGTTCCATCAGGTGAGTTTGCGATTCCAAATTGGGTTTCCTATATAATTTTAATTCCCTCTCACGTAGGTGCGCAAGTATCTGCTTATGCTGGATCCACGCAAAGATCACGTCAAATTCTGGCGTCCACAAATTCTACTACTGGTCTCCTCGCCGCGCTCCTGCTGCCCGCTGGTCGATTTTGTCAACGATCTGAAGAAGAGCGGCCTCTACATCATTGGCCACGTCAAGCTCGGCGATTGCAATGCTGTTGAGGATGCCGTCGAGAACCAGCTGTGGTGGTCCTTCCTCGATCACATGCGTGTCAAGGCCTTCACCGAAGTGACCATCAGCCGCAGCATCCGTGAGGGCGTTCAGCATTTGATACGCTTGTCCGGCATTGGCGCCATGAAGCCAAATACCATTATTTTGGGCTTCTATGACAATGAGGCGCCCAAGGATTTCTTTCA
Organism: Drosophila borealis; assembly: GCA_035045885.1. Lineage (NCBI taxonomy): Eukaryota > Metazoa > Arthropoda > Insecta > Diptera > Drosophilidae > Drosophila > Drosophila borealis. Next base: position 204,775 of record JAWNOR010000152.1, on the reverse strand, counting down.
AAAGTGAGTAGCTTGGCGTATTGTATGGGTTATCAAATTTCAAAATTAAAAAATAAAGGGATATTTTTCAAATTTCCCAATATAACTTTTCAAAAAAAATTCCCACTTTACACTTTAAAGAAATTACCCTATATTTAAAAATACATGTTTCTACATACCTTCCCATGCTTAAAGATATTTTCATATATTTTAAAATATTTCCCCATATTTAATCAAATATTTTATTTTAATATTTAATAATATAGATTCTTTAAACTATGAAGAAATATTTAAAAATACACGTTTCTACATACCTTGCCATGCTTAAAGATATTTTCATATATTTTAAAATAATTCCCCATATTTAATCAAATATTTTATTTTAATATGTAATATATCATATATTTAAAAAAATTCCCATATAAAGAAACCTTTATATCATATATATAAAAAAAATCCCTAATCTGTAACGGATTTTTATTTCCCTTTTTTATTAAATAATTCCCTATAATTTCAGCGGCACCTCGCCCTATAAAACGGATGGCTTCAATGAGGGTGACATACAAAACTTTCCCATACGACGCGATGGTGAATCCAAACCTTTTGAGGTTCAGGAATATGTGCAAATCCTCTGCGATACGCTGCGCATGAAGAAGAATCTGTGTTTGTGCCGCAATTTTCAGCGCCTGGACAAAAACTTTATAACCATGTGTGTTGATAATGAATTTGTGCAAAACGTTTCATAAACATTTATCAAATTCTTTAACTTACAGAAGCAAGCATGTTAAGTATATCGATGTGTGGCCCATTAACGTATTCAATCCCACATCGGGTGATCCCTTTGACATGGTCTCGCTCTTCATGATGCAATTGGCGGTCATCATGTTGGCCAAGTGGAAACATTTGCGCGTCCGCATATTTCTGTGCGAAACAAATGAGGAGCGCACCGTGGGGTAAATATTGAAAAATGCTTTCATTAAACTTTGGCTAATTATTAAACACCTGCCCGCAGCACCTTTGAGACGCAGGCACCACAAATGGATATATTCTCCAAGCTGAAGCTGGAGCAATCGCTGAAGGAGCTGCGCATCAATGCGGATATTATAGAGATTCAAGAATGGAGCCGCGACACGGAGTTCACACGACATGCGCGCATTCTCCGACAATTTACGGCACAAGCGGACGAGGCTTTGTTGGACGATGGCGATGAGATTGCTGAGGATAAATTCAATCGATCGCTGTTGTATATGCAGCGTGTCAATCAAGTAATACGCGATCGTTCCGATCAAACAGCTTTATCGTTTATATACTTGGCGGCGCCGCCAAAGGCCGCACTGCCGGACTTTAATGATCGCAGCGCCAGCTATGTGGAGCTACTAACCGAGCTGACAGCCGAGCTGCCGCCCACAATTCTGGTGCATGGCGTCAGCACGGTGACCTCGACAACGCTCTAAGCTAAATAAATCCCAACCAAACCGATTTCTCGCGCACAGTGATATCAAATGCATTGCATATGCGGCACATAATCAAGTTTTAACAAGCAAATTTATGCACGTTCGGTCTTTCCTTTAAATTGTAAACCCTTGTCTATCAATTAACATATATCTAATTATGTACTTGTTTTTGTGTTGTGTGTAGGCTGAAAGCTGTTGAAAATTATAGCGTATAATCATGTATTCATGTTCAATTTTAACTCGATTTTAAATTGTTTAGCACACACAACAACAACAACCCCGTTCTCTAATATCATCGAAACCCTTTGTAACAATTATCATATCAGCAATTCACAGATTAACAATTATATTTTATATGAATATTAAACAATATTTAACACATATGTGCGGACCATTTAAAGACAACAAAAAAAAAACACACACACACAAGCACTTTATCAATTTGTGCTCTGTTCGATATTAAAACGTTTTGTGATTCGAGAACCTGCTCTCTATATAGCAAAAAGTATTATTAAAAACTATTGGTTTCGCAAAAATAGATTTCATTTGTTTAGCATTTAGTTTCTACATTTCTACATATTTACGGTCAATTCACAGTCAAACGATTAACTGCTGCAACACATTTTAAGCTAGACATATAAATTAAATTATACAAATATTTTTCTGATCAAGCAGAGTTAATTGTGCTTTGTGCCTGTGAATAGCCCAATTATATGATTATTTATATTTTTACTAGCAATGTATTCGGTTCTTTCCAATAACAAAATAAACATAGCGTTATTTCTTAATTTAAAACCCGATTTGTTTGATGTTGTATGCGATTTTATGGGAATGCTCTGGTTTATATATCTCTATACATAAAACTGCTTGTCCTGACTGAATGACTGACTGACTGACTGAATGACTGACTGATTGGTGATCAACACCAGCCCAAACCGTATGAGCTGGAAAGCTGAAATTTTCACTGTATGAAGTTACCTTATGTGATGAAGGTGCCCGTTAAAACGGGGTTTTGGGAAATTACACTCGCATGTGTGAAAAAATCGCGAAAAACGTTTGTATGATACTTTTTTGATTACCATTCAATCGGTCTCAAACTCATATATACATGTATATACACATATATATGTACATACATATATGCATACATATGCACATATATACATACATACAAACATACATTCATACATACATACATACATATATACGTATATATATATATATATATATATATATATATATATATATATATATATATATATATATATATACATACATACATACATACATACATACATTCATACATACATACATACATACATACATACATACATACATACATACATACATACACATATATACATGCATATATACATACACACATACATACATACATACATTCATACATACATACATACATTCATTCATACATACATACGCAAAAAAAACAACAACAAAATGACACTACACCACTGGCCCAGCATGAAAAACAGCAGAGCCTACTTGAATTCTTGAGAATCGAGTAGGAGAGCACTTGGTAGAAATACGTTTTATTTAAATTTGCAGCTTGGTCTACGTTTGGTATTAGAAAACAAACATGTATGCATAAATATATATATAAATGCATACATACATACATGCATGCATACACTAACACACATACGCCCACACACACACACACACACACATATATATATATATATACACACGTACTCAAGCAACCAACCGTATGGTAAAAATATATATAGGCAAAAATTTCCCACCCCCCATAACTCGGTCAAATCTCATCAGATTTGCACGAGGTTTGGCTCTTTGTTCATGCTTTGGCCTCTTTATCAAATTGGCATAAAAATCTGGCATTTTTTTTGGGGTCAAAATGCATGTGAAAATGATAGAGAATTGAGCTAGTATTGTATCTAAATGTTAAAACGGGCGGACGGACATCGCTTTAGCGACTCGGATACGGATCGTTCTACATTATTTCTCGATAAACTTAGAATAGCCTCTAAAAATCGAGTAAAATTTAAATTAAATGCCAGCTAATCCCTTGGCCGACACGCTGTCTGGTTTTTGGGCACAGCTGGTGCGGAGAAAACCAAAACGAATTTTCGCAGAAACCAAACAAAAATATTAGATACATATTGCACACATAATGCCGGAATATTACATGGTAATTTGGCTGAGAGCTGCTCGGACTGGGACAAAAGCAAAGGGAGCTGCAGATCGGGCATTGTCTGGCGAAACAAAAGGGCTGCGGTTGGGTCAAGTGCGAGATGGCCCAAAAAAAAGGGACAAAAGCGAGATTGACATGGAAAACAATCTCACGCAATACACGAAACAATACGCTCTTTGACTTAACTAATCGCATTTTCGCAATTTAGCGCCAACCCATAATCCGCACAACGAAAACGATTAATCTAAATGGACGAGGGCGAGGGACGAGGACGAGGGCGTGGGAGAGGGACGAAGGATTATCATCAGTTGGCTGCATTGTTGTTGGGCTGCTCGAGAGGCTCGCCTACTCGGGCTATTGTTCGCTATTTTGACCAGGACACGCAACTGACACGCCAAATGTTGTTGGGCAGGTAAAAGCGACATGCTAATTGGAAAACTGCGCCTCGAGGGCGTGGCCGATCTTTAGCTGATCTCCGGAGCTCGTTTCGCTGGAAATTGCGGCGGCGACGACCCGATCTCGAGTTGTTTTGCGGTCGCGTGGCACATCGATCAGCGGTTCATCAGGCTCAGCCCGATCACAAGCAGAAGCCAGCGTCAAGATCAAACGTCATGATCCTGCCGCTGTCCTTTGTCGGCGGGATCAGCGCCCGATCTTTGTTCTTGTCAATTTGTGTGAAATTTTCCTTGGTCAACTTTTGACTCTTGACTCTGGCGACCCATCGTCATTTGTACATTTTAGCCATGCCCGGCGCTCGACGCCAGCTTGTTTTGGAATTGTTTTGGCCGTCCTCTATAGAAATGCAGCCAAGTGTTTGAATTGATTTTGATTTTTTGCCCTACATCGTGTTAATTAACCTTTCGTTGCGGCTTCTTGAAAGTGGGCTGCAGCTCTCCTGGCCATGCCAAGCGGATCACTCAAATGTTTTGTGTGCATAATGGACGAGTCGGAAATTGCGCCCAGATCATCATGATATGCACTTCTCGTATATCTCGATCTCGGTATATCTCGATTTGGATCTGATTGTCATTGTATACCTATTCTCTCTTAACTGAGACAACTTTTTCATTCATGACAAAAGTAAACTGAAAATGAACGGCTATTTTCGTCATGCCGAAGTTCAAATACCCTTTCGGATATGTAAACTGGAATGGCTTCAACAAAAGCTAAAGCTAAGGGACATAAATATTCGACATATTATATAGTAGACCGATCTGAAAATGAACGGCTATTTTCGTCATGCCGAAGTTCAAATACCCTTTCAGATATGTTAACTGGAATGGCTTCAACCAAAGCTAAAGCTAAGGGACATAAATATTCGACTGAAGCCATATTATATAGTAGACCGATCTGATGTGGGGAGTATAATGAAGCTGGTAATTGGTCGTGTAATATTCAAAAAAAAAGAAAAGCATTTTTCGAGTTTTTCGATTCTATACAGAACATATATATGGTAGCTATATAATATATTATTCCACGATATTTCTGATATATTAGAAACTCTGGCTTAACTCGTAAATGATCCAGTATTTCAAAACCGAACTGAATTTTCGACCGATCGTCCCTGTGCCACATATCTATATTTATAAAACCCTTACTGATTGACTGACTGACTGACTGACTGACTGACTGACTGATTGATTGACTGACTGATTGATGATGGACGCACAGGTCAGCCCGTCGCAGCTAGGAAGCTAAAATTTCCCAGCAGTTACCGTAAGTGTTAAGGAGTCCGTTCAGGCAGGGAAATTTTGGGTAATTCCACCCGCAAGAGTGAAAAAACAGCGAAAATCGCTGTCAACCAACTTTTTGGCTTACCAGCCGATCGGCCTCAAACTCATTTTCAAAGATCTCTTGTTCAAATTCATTTGAGGAATGTTTCACACTTTATGGGAAATTCTTACCTCGCATTATAGAAACGTCTAATATTGTTGACATTTGTCTCATATGTAAAAAACATGGTAGAACTTGTAAATGACAAGTTATTTTTAGGCAATAAAGTTCTTGTTAGGACTTAATTTTCGACCGATCGTTTCTATGGCAATTTTGTTTTCTTTGCTTTCGATCGATTTTTTCTATGGCAGCTCTTATTATAATATAATTAAATTTTATTTAAGTATATATTCAAATGACTTCCGTTATTTCATCAAATTATAACTCTTATCTAATGTGTCTCTAGCCCCTTTCTTGTTATACCCTGAACCCATTAAAAATTGCTAAACAGGGTATATTGTATTTGTGCAAATGCATGTAACAGGCAGAGGGAAGCATCTCCGACCCCATAAAGTATATATATTCTTGATCAGCATCAATAGCCGAGTCGATCTAGCCTTGTCCGTCCGTCTGTCCGTAGGTGTGAACGCAAGGATCTCAGATCCTATAAGAACTAGAGACTTGAAATATTAGCTGTAGGTCCTCCTAGTCCATGCGCAGATCGAGTTTGTTTCCGATATTCGATAACTTGCCCCATTTCCAAGTAATCGATAATAATCGATATGGGAATCCTGTTTTTTGAGCAATTTTGGTAAATAATATGAGTTAGAGTCACCAAACTTGACATGTATCTAGAATAGTATATATGTATCAAGTATCTTTCATTTTATACCTATCGCCTGTTGGAAGTAGAGGGTTCAGGGTATTCCCTAGTCGGGAGCTCCCGACTAGAACCTCTTACTTGTTTTAATATAACTTAATTTATTATTAAGGCACATGTCTAAGCGTGTATTTCCTTTACTCATACAATAGTTAATTGTTATTTAAATATATTTTTAAATTCCCTACGTTATTTTTGTCAAATTAAAACTCTTTTCTAATACTTAGATCTCTAACCCCTTTCCTCCTTTGAATATAATTGAAATCTCGATTTCTAGAGCGTGTTTCTAGGAAACGGCAGCTTCTGCCATAACTTAAGACACACGTCAAGTTCCCTCCAGCCAAATCCTGGGACATATCAGCATATCCGTTAGGCCCGAGGGTCTGATAGCCCAAATGTGTCGCTGCAATTGCAACGTTATATGAGAATTTATTGACACTTAAGCGTGATTGGGAAAACAAACAGAATAACGAGCTAAATACCCCTCATTTGGCTGCTGGCAAGGACCTTTGGCCCAGAGCAGCAGCAGCGGCAGCAGGTAGCCTCAGGCTGAGGATCAGGATGAGGCTGAGCTCGAGCGGCGGCAGCATCTCTTGATGGGTATCATAAATAGTCATCGCATAAATAGCGCGTCCTGTGACATTTATGACTCCATTGCGACTGCCGTTGGGTAATCTGTGTCCTTCTTCTTCTCTTTTTTTTTTTTTTGTTTCTGTACACAAAAACTTATCTTAATAAGCATTTAATGGTAGCGGTAAAAAGGCGCACAAACACAGTTCCACGTGTTGTCGGGCTCTGCCATTCCGAGGCAGCGAGAAGTGTTAAGTGGGCGACAGATAAGTTTTACAAGCGGGCACAGCTCTAGCTCTGCGGGGGGGTGCCAAAGATTTGATACCCTGGCGATTTAGTCAGCCGATATTCAAGCCAATTCATTCATCTCAATTCGAACAAAATTTTTACAATTGATTGACTTAAACTCCGAGCTGGAATTCCTGGAATTATGGATATAGATATAGTTATCCATTTAGTCCATATACTTCATACTCTTCATAGAAGTTTATCTAGTATAATTTAGATAAATAACATAATTTAAAGTAAATTGAATTAAAGAGAAATGATTCAATTAAAAACTTGAGAACCAAGCTCTTAATCAAAGAAATGCAGAAAATCAGCTTGGTAATTCTACAAGAACTTTTCTTTAAAATATTATTATATTAATATTCGATTTATTTTTATCATATATTTTGTCAAGCATTCTATATAGAAATTTAACTATTTTATGATAAATTAATTTTAAAAGAAATTGCCTTCTTCTATTACAAATTTGTTCTTGTTCTTCTTCCTGTTTCTTGGATGCAGAAAATTTGTTTGATGAATTTGAAGAACTTCTACAAGAAATCAGTTAATATTTATTTTTTCGTGTCTCTTACATTTTGTCAATCATTCTATTTGGAAATTTATGTGGAATAATTTTGAAAAAATAAAAATAAAAACAATAATATGTAGACAATTAAATGTACAAGAAATTGATTTAAAAACCAGGAATTAAAGCAAACTCTGGTTCTTGGCAAACTCAGGTTGAAGAAATCCTAAGTCGAGGAATAGGAACGAACTGTAAACGAAACGATCGAAAATTGTTTTTGACTTCTTCGAGAATACAAATGCCTTATGGACTTTTGGTAATACATCAATATCAAGATTATCAAATAGGTCAAAATCGAAACAAAAAACGTTTACGAACAAAACCCTGGGTTTTAACCTATTATTGCTAGAGTTAGCTCTATGAATATCAGGTAAATAAAGGTTTGCAAATTAAAAAATATAAATATGATAATAAAAAATAAAAAAAAAACTTATATTTTATTCTTTGGCCTGGATAATAATAAATGATAATAAAGAAACAATTTTATAGTAAATAAAATATAGATAAAATACATATAAAAGTTTCAAATGTTTCTTGTACTTTAAGACTATGTAAATTACACAAACTCTTTCTCTGTGGATTCAAGAGAAAAGTATTTAAATTTTGCAATTTAGAAATATAACTATAATAATAAAAAAATAAACAATACTTATATTTTATTCTTTGGCCTGGATAATAATAAATGATAATAAAGAAACAATTTTATATTAAATAAAATATAAATAAAATACATATAAATGTTTCAAATGTTTCTTGTACTTTAAGACTATGTAAATTACACAAACTCTCTCTGTGGATCAAAGAGAAAAGTATTTAGATTTAATATTAAATTCTGATCGTGTGAAGAACAGTCGCCTTTCTTCTCTGAACCGCAACACATTTTTTGGGCTTTGCCAAAGAAAGCGCTCGAATAATTTGTTTGTGTTTGTGACCCAATAAAGCACAATGCCTAAAATCGAAAGTACAACCAAACCAAGTATAAACCGCACACGGGAGAAATTCTTTTGTGTGGAGCCAAAAATGTGGTGCAAAGCATTTAACGAAGGATCGCTAGACCACAGACATGCAAGCTAAATTGGCAACTGGCCAACAATGATGGCCCACACTGTGGTTATGATGAGAGCCAACAAAAAAAAAATATATAACAATTGCGATCGAATAAAATGCAAAAATATTGGCGCAAGTATCGACAACAAAAGGTGTCTTTTATGTTTCTTTGATCCCTGATTGACCTTGGCAACAATTGTTTGACATCTTACATTAAATATATACAGCATATATGCGAGAAGAGTCGGTTATGCTCGACTAGGAGATACCCAGCGTCGAGTTGCCGCTGCTAGCTAGCTGTGAAATTTATGCAGCTACTGTGCTTCTTCTTCTTTTTGTAGGTCCATATTAGATCTTGCAGTCTTCCGTAACTTCGTTGTTTATCGTCCGATCTTAATGAAATTTTCAGAGTTCAAGCATGACATTGAAAGATGTGTACATACCAAAGCCCATGGCTCTATCTTTATATTTATGTTTTCTTTCAATTTTTGGGCAAATGGGCGGCAATATCAAAAAAGTGAAATATGTTTAATCTATATATACTATACAATTATCTACATACCAAGTGTGCTCCATCTAGCTCTTATAATCTTCGAGTTATGCTCAAAAAACATGTCTCAAAATCGAAAAATAATATGAAAATGAAAGGAGAAAACGAAATTCGAATTGTAAACAAAACTGTGAAGAATATTTATATTAAAAACTTCAAGTCTCTGGGCCAAGATCGACGCGACGAAAATTTCTGGTTGGGCTTGGCTCGTCCTGATCAAGAATATATATATACTATATACCTGCCTCGGCTTGTTACATGCATTTATATTTTATATTTTTTTTTGGGGCAGCAGCACAAAAGGAGACTTAAAGAAAAACTCCTGTATGTATTTATGATTATGGAATGGCAGCAAATGGCAGGTCAGACAAAGCGAAGCCGATTTCTCAGGTGGCAATTAAACGTTTTGACCGCAAGCCAGCCAATTTAGGGCACGGGCTAGGCCCAGGTAAGCGGCAGGTAAAAACAGGATCCGGGCGAATCAGGTAAGAGCTGCCCGCGCAGCCAATCAACATTGAGCGCTGCCTGCTGCTGCGGCTTCTGCTCCTGCTCCTGCGCCGGCTCCGGCTATTTAAGGGCCGGCTCGGGTGTGCGTCTGCGTCAGTTATCCTCAGCAGACAACAAGATGTTGACGAACAGCGAGGAGCACTTTATCGAGCACTTCTACTACAGCGCCGAGTGCCTGGACAGAGCGGACAGAGCTGAATCGCATGGCGAGCCGAGTCTCGGCAATCTGCAGGATCAGCTGGAGCAGTTCATGAGCGAGCAGCAGGACAGGGACTTTAGCGGCAGCGCGGACAGTCTGTCCGACGGCGGCACCAATAGCTGTTCCCTGGAGCTGTACTACGATACGCCCGCGGTGCTGGAGCTGGAGCAAATGCTCAGCGCGCAGACCCAACATCAGCAGCAGCAAATGGGCGCCTCCAAGTTCCAGACAAAGGCCGCCAAATACTGGCACAAGACGGCGCGCAGCAGACCCTACGATACCACGAGCAGCAGCATCTGCGGCGGCTCCTATTCCGGCGCAGCTTGCGAGGAGCAGGAGCAGGAGCGCGACAATTGCGGTCCCGATGTGCTGCGCAAGCGTCGGCTGGCGGCAAATGCACGCGAGCGTCGCCGGATGAACAGCCTCAATGATGCCTTCGACAAGCTGCGGGATGTGGTTCCATCTCTGGGCCATGATCGACGCCTCTCCAAGTACGAGACATTGCAAATGGCGCAGGCGTACATTGGGGATCTGCTCACGCTGCTCTCCAGGGACTATTGAGGGGGGTGGAGTGGGGGGCTGCGGGAGGCAATGCAACCGGCACGTGTTGTAGCAACACCTGAACCTAGTGTCAACTTTTAAAGGCTGTTAGTTCTTAAGCTTAGCTGCTAAAATATTTAAATACGATTTTATTCATAGTGTTAATAAAAAAAATTCAGATTGAAAGCAAACAAAAACGATTCTATTCTTATATTTATATATATTTTTTTAGAGCAGACATTTTAAGATATAAATAATACCTCAGCGAAATATCGTTAAATATGTTTAATTTTAGGCCGAGGAATTTTCCTTTCCCAGGAATTTCGATTAAAAAATATGCAAATTTTTTTATCTGATGCCCAAATTTGTTTTATATACATTTATTCTATAATTTAGTTATTGCCAGATTTATTCTAGAGGGAAAAAAAAACAATTCTCGTGAAAATCGGATGAGATTTGACCAAGGGTGGCAAATTTCGACCTATGTATGTCTATATAGGATATTTGAGGGTACAATTTTTACATGAATTTCGAGCAAAAATAATGTTGCCAGATTTAGATGCCAAATTGATCTAGATGCCAAACGATCAACAAATAAACAAACCTGATATGAAAATCGGATAAGTTTTGACTGAGGAAATTTCGACCCATTTCCACCAAGGAGGCATGGATTTTCCAAAGAGTGCGAAATAACCCTCAAATGGGTTTGAACAAAGATCTTTGACAATAAGCTTGAGGCCGATCGGAAAGTTTCACGCAAATGTTTTTCGCGATTTTTTCACACTTGCGGGTGGAATTGCCCGAAATCACGTCATAATTGAACACTTATCAGTTAGTCGGAACAAACAGTTTTGTAAATAGGCATAAATAAAGAAATATATGTTTTTGTAAAAAGTACTCACCTGTCGTTGCCACGCACAATTGATTTATCATCTGTCAGTAGCAGGAAGATTTTACTGAAAGAACAGACAAGCAGAGTTATTTTTCATTAGCTTAAAAACTCTGCTTTTATTTAAAATATAAGATAATATTAAGTTTTTAAATATGGTCCAGTTTTTTCAATGGCCATATTTGAAATTGATGCCGCCTCCTCGGCCAAAGCAATAGCTGACGCCTCCTCAGGCAGCCTTTACTTGAACTGAAGCCTATGCGACTTACTTGAATTCATGAGAATCGAGTAGTAGGGCGTTAGTAAAGTTTAGCTAGAGGTAGACTTGATCTTGCATATACAAAATATATGCAAACATTAATTGACATATATAAATGCATATATAATATATACATATATACATGCACACACAGACATGCATATATACACATATATTGTTATATACACACACATACATATTTATATACATACATACGTTAATACAATCATATATAAGTAAATACACACATTCACGTACGACATATATACATGCATACCTACATACATTCATACAAACATATATACATACATACACATGCATATATATACATGCATACCTACATACATTCACATACATACACATATACATACATATATGCAAATGCATATATACATGCATACATACATATATGCATATATACATGCATACATACATACATTCACACACATACTATCAAACACATATTCATACATATGTGCATAATTACATACACACATACATACATACACACATACATACATACTAGTTTTGACTGTCAACTTTGCTTCAAAGCTTTTAAATTAAACTGAAATATGAATATACAAAAAATATTCACACATTTTTTAGGCGCTGATATCTTAAGGAATACCCAAAACCTGATTGCTTCAATAAATAATTTTTATAAATAAATACAATTTTTTTTGTAAGATTTTAATATGAGTTTTGAAATGTTGTTTTTTGTTAAAGTCCCATCTAAGGATATTGAACTAGTTATGCACATATATTAAATTTAGGGTCAACGATTTGGCTCATTAATTTACATTTGCCACAACTCTGCGCATCAGTTCTTGGCGTACCATATTTAATTCGAGAAAAAAAGGTTATCCTTGAGAATAGACAATATGCTTGGGAATATATATAACTAAGTAGCGGTGCGTAACGCCCACAAGAGTCAAAACAACAACACGATTGATGAGTTCCGACTTCCGATGCCGACACAGAGAACCGAAAGCCGAAATTGAAACTGAAACCGGGCACTTAACTGTCAGGTGATTAAGTGCCGCAAACGTCAACAGGTAAACCAAACACTGCGATCCTTCCTTGGATCCGGCGCTGAGCAGGACACGAAATTTGATTTAAAGTCACAGACATTTGTTAAAAAAAATTAAAGACAACATTTTTGGAAATTTTAAATATCACATTATCGTTTGTATTTATACAACTAAATACGCAACACGAAACTTAACTACGCTTAAGCATAATATATAGACTATGATTTAGTATAACTAACTAGCATAATATATATACTAAACATATGACTTTGCTGCTCAACTGAGTTCTCCATATACATATATATATATATATATTTTTTTTTTTTTTTAATTTCTTCACAAATAGTTTTAGTTTTTGGATTTGACGATATGATTTTTGTATTGCTTATGGTTTTGTACTTAGAGATTTTAAGAGGTCGAGTTCGAGATTTGGACGTCAGATTTGTCTAAACGAAACTTAAACTTATGTTCGGCAATGTCCCCCGAAAAGTCAAGAATAGATTTATTTTTCGGAAAGAAACTTAAATCAGTTTTGTCGTCAGTTTGGAATATGTCAAATTTGTCACGCTCCAAAGTGAAGCTCAGTCATTCCAAATAGTTAAGTCCAAAGGATCTGTGAAAATATATATGTATATATATGTTGTCCTTGTCGATAAGATGGGCCCCCCTTTATCGGTCCTTTGTTGTTTGTTAAGTAAATATTTAAAAGAAATCAATCTTTATTTAATTTGAAATTCTTTTTGAACGAGATTTTATGTTTTGTTTTTACCGAACAGAGAGTTATTATTTGAAATATATTTCTTGTATGTGTTGACATTTAGTGAAGAGCATAAAACTTTGGCATGACCGAAGTTCATATAATTAGATACAATTTAGTTACTAATATAATTACATTTATATATATATATATATATATATATATTTTATATTTACAATATGCTTTGCTTACGTCTAGTGCTGAAAACTAAAAGCAATGTTTGAAGTTAACTAAATGTTAGGTATATATGTATATATATTTATGGTATATAAGATCTATGAGCTAAGGCAACTGTAAACTTATAAAAAAATGTTATAATTTGTTACTAAACAAGTCTTGAAAAGTTTTCCTCTTTTTCGTGTATTGTGAGAGCAATTTGAATAGAGAGAGAGATTCGGATCGTTGAACTATTAATAGACTATAGGCCATATAGGAAATAAACGGAATTGACTACATTTCCACTTTTGGCACATGGTTTGAAAGATTGTAAAACACAAATCTTTTTTTTTTTTTGTTGATTCGGGGAAGACCCAAAGAAACCCAAAAATTCACGTACTGAAGACCGTAGATGCATTTTATTAAACGTGCTATAAAATATGCGCTTGAAGGCTTTACTCTGAATATTGCTTGATAGTTTAAATGTGTGTGCCGCTTAGCATAGCCCAACTGGTACATATAAATATATATATATTTTTTATATATATAATTCAATACATTTGATCGAGACAATATATTTGTTTTGGAAGGGAGACAAGGCGCAAGTCTGTCATGCATATAATAAATATATATATAATATATTGTGTTTATCGGGAAATCGTTAAACTTTATGCTTAGGCATACTGTTGCGTCCAAACAGGCTTCGATATAGTTTATTAAATAGCCAACGATCCGCAGTTTAAAGCATGTTAATTAAAACTACGCGTGTATTTGTGTTGTGTGCGGTCTGTATATGCATCGTAAGGCTAACTCCAAATGAGATAAAGTCAACTAACAACTAAAAATAACTTTGCACTTGCATACGCGTATGTGTGTGTGTGTTTTGTGGGTGTGTGTGTGTGTATGTGTGTGTGTATGTGGTATGTTTTATATAGAAGCTATAATACGTAATTACATCCAAGGTTTACCACGCATGCGCCCACGTCCGCCGCCACCGCGCATGGGCCCGCCACCTCGAAAGAACGGTCGCGGTCCTGGCCCGCCATCGAAGGGTCCAGGCATGCGCTGATAATTGGGCCTATATGGTCCCGACCAGCCGCGACCGCGTCCACGTCCGCGATTCATGTTATCCGGACTATTGCCAAATGCCTGAAAGGGAAATGGGCCACCCGTAAATGGCGGCCTGGGCGGCGGCGGAACACCGGCTGGCCCATTGTTGCTCTCACTGCCGTTCCAGGGCATCGGCGGTTGCATTTGATTCCACGACTGTTGCTGTGGCGGCAACGGCGGCTGCTGTTGTTGTTGTTGCTGTGCGTCGGCCTGCATGTCCTGCATGTTGCCAGCTCCAGTTGCTCCAAGAAAACTGTTATTAGCATCCCATTGAAATTCCTGCGGCGTTTCCAGCAGCACGGGACGCGGCGTTAAAACACCATTAGCATCCAATTCGGCATCGGCATTCTCCAGCTGCAGCTGCTCCGGATTGGTATTGAGCTCTGCATGGAAATTGTTACATATGTATAAACTTTGCAAACTAAAACCAAGCAATTGATTGAAGGCCGGCTGCTACCCATTACCTAGCTGCGACTCTTCCAGGTCCTCGTCGGACATGTCCATGTCGATAACCATATCTGCGGGATCATAGCGTGCCGAGCCATCGACGCGATCCGACTCTGAAGAGGAACCTGCATGCAAACATTGGGTTTAACTTGATGCGCAACTACATATATGTATATTGATTTAACAGTTGGCCCTTACTCGCATTGGATTTCTGCGGCGAGCTGGTCTTCTTCACAAAGTTGCCCGGCGGCGCCATCATGGGTGAATTGTTGCCCAGACTGCGTATAGCACTGCCGGCCTCCTCGGCATTCGTTGTTGGCGCTGTGCGATAATCGACATCTCCGCCGCCACCGCCAAAGTCCTGCAAAGCAATACATTTGAAACAGATTGACCAGGAAATTTTTAGACGTAAATTTGTTTAAGTTGGATAAGCCTTTAAATATGTCTCTAGCAATTATTCAACGTTAACCTATGCGATTCTCATTCCTCTTACAACTTAAACAATTAAATTCTAGTCAATTACATTTAAAATGATTTATCCTCATGCTTTTTCTACTCTTTAAACATCATTTTTAAATACCAGTCGCACCTTTTCTGCGCCACCGGGCGAGCCAGTCAGCGATATTAAATTTCTATGATCAATGTCAACCAGTTGCCGCGTTTGCTCTTCGCTCAGCGCTGATTTGGGACGAAAATTGAATGCCGGCGGCAGCTGAACCGTGCGATGATCCACATCCTGTGCACCCAGGCCGGACACATTGTGATGTTCACTGTACTCGATGGGCGCGCTGCTGCCTTTGCGCTCGAAATGCGGCGGCGAGTGCGGCGTCGATTGCGATGGCGTTGTGTAGCTGGAGCTGGCGCCGCTGCTGTTCAGGCTGTTGTCCAGCGGCGTCCACGTCATGCTCATGTCCCAGGTGCTGTTGAAATCATCCGCGCCGCCCGACGATGATATGGCCGGCGGCATCGGCGGCGGCGGCGCCATCGTATTGCTGTTCAAGGGCGCGGGCGTATACTGACTCTCCGTCTGGCCATAGCCGAGATGCGGCGGCGGTGGCGGCGCATACTCCTGTGTCGTGCCGCCGAATATTGGCGGCGCTGGCGGCGGCAGCACACCGCCATAGCCCGACTGCACCTGACTGGGATTGTATTCATCGCTGGAGCCGTTACCCCCGCCGCCACCCAGACCCGGTATGGCACTGCCGCTATTCCCATTCGCATTCGTGTTGCTGTAGCTGCTGCTCAGCGGCTCGGGCTTATAGTAACTGGCATTGGGCGTATAGCTCTCATCATCCGAACGCGAACCGATCACCTCAATGGCGCTGCCACGATCCTTGCCGCTAGACTCGCGCTTGAAGTCGTTGATGTCGAACGGCAGCTGGCCGCCATCCAGGTAACTGGCGAAGCCGTTCAGACCGCTGCCGCTGAACAAGTTCTGAGGGACAGAAAAATCAGAAGAACTATATAGGAGTGTTCCCAATATCGCCTTATTCTGAATATTAGTAGTGAAATGAAATAAATTAGCAGGCGAAATTACAAAGAAATTCAATAAATAAAACTAAGTTAAACATGGTTCATAATTTGATAAAAATCATAGAAAAGTAGTGTAGCTAAAGAAAGGATGTTCAGTGTGGTTCAGATAGTAAGTTAGAGGTTCGAATCTTCGTAATGTAATTTTAAGCTGAAGTTTCAAAATTTCAGTATCACTTGCATTTCTAACATTGAATCCGTGCGAAGCCGGGTAATTTCTATTAGTTTTTAAACAACTCTTTTGTTTAATGCATTTTCTAGTTTCATGTTGGAAGTTAGAACTGGCACTTTCACGCTATGAAACCTCTTTTGATTTGTTTTTGTGAATATTTAAACCTTACTAACAAGACTGTAGAAACAACGATAATAAATAATTATCATTAAATTATAATAAACTGAACATTTTTTCATAAATTTCTCAAAAATTCATCTAGTATATAAGTTGGAGACAAGTTCGTGCTGATGTCACAAGTTCTTTGAGCTTACCACGCCCAGCGGTGAATTATTCTCATCCGGAAGTTGGAGATCCGCGTCGCGTTCCGGTGACGGCGCGTTTATATCCGGCGAGGGTATCGGACTGGAGAGCGTGGGTATAACCTCGTCCAGCTTGCGTTTGACTATCTTAATGCGCGTGCCAAAGCTTTTGTAGGCCTAAAATGCATATAAAATTTAATTAAAATAAATAAATGTATATAATGTTTCCGATTCGACTTACACTGGCGACAACTTTGACTTCGCGTCCCTGATGCTCGTAGAACTTTTTGGCCGCCTCGATTGTCTCCACGACGGCTTTGCGACTCTTGATCTCGTTCTGCAGATTCTTGTTGTACGCATTGATGAAGGCCACACAGCGTTCCAGCTCCTTTTCAATGTCGCCCGAATGGCTTTTGTCCTTTAGCTGCTGTTTGATCGCTTCGATTTCGAAATTCGGTGGCTTTGGTAGCTTCTTCATGCTCTTGTCCGTCGTCTCCGCCAGCTCGACACATTCACGCACCTGCGCTATTAGCGTTGCGTTCTGATACTCATTGCTGGGATCGGTGCTGGCTGGCGCCTTCTTTGGCGGCGCTATATTGAGCAGGCCGCTCAGATCGCTGAGGAATTCTTCGTTGTAGATTTCGCGCTGTTCCCAGATCTTAAAGATGCGCAAGATTTTACCCTTGACACGTTCATCGCTAGTGGAAGAAAAAGATATGTTTATTTGATTTGTGTAATTATAAAAAACCTTTAATAAGATTTCAAGTCGATGGTTTTTATAATGTAACCGAAATATGTATTATTTTATAATGAGATCCGTTTCTTTTCATATATTTAAAATAGCTATAAGTAAAAAAATTTGTATAGAGTATACGCTAGTCGATAAGTCCGTTCTCTATCTAAGCTAATATTTAAATCATAATACATACAAACATTTAATTTTAGGGTGACCATACAAGCTTTTGTAAAAACAAATATATTACTTTAACATATGGTCACACTTTTGTTCTAAGTAAATCTACATAAAATTGATTGGGATTTTCAAAAATACAACGTTTAAACGAGATTTATATTAACTTTTAATCAGTATTACAATTTTTACAGGGTATAAAATATTACAGGGTATACCCAGCCGACCTAAAAATTTTAAGTCTACACACCACATATCATCTTTTGTTTAGAGTGACCATAAATGTTTCATCGAAAAAACTATTTAGTGTATTCCTATTAATTTGTTGCCTCTAGTGCAATATAAAATTATAAAATATTTTGCTTGTGTTATGCTTAGCATAGAAAATATGAATACAAAAAAATAAATCGTACACTTACATAACTGCTAAAACAGATGTATGTTGAACATTTTTACAGCGTATCTGCTAGTCGACCAATTTATAAAAATAATGCACAGCTAGTTCATCTACTTACCGCACCATTGTGGTGGCTCTCTGCAGCGCCGTGGCCCAGCATTCGACGAACTCGTAGCGCTTGCGCTTGCTGTACTGTATGACATCGTTGGCCAGATAGAAGAGCACCAAGCGATGATCGACGCGAACTGCGAGGGGGGAAGGGTTAGGCGATTTTATAGCTACATATTGATAATGGGAGTGGGCAGGGCTTGGGCTTGGTCTACGCACCTCGCTTGAAGACGTTTAGCCAGCATTGGATGATCTTCTTGTGATTGAGGCGATGCTGCAGGCACCAGTTGGACATTTGCTGTATGCACTCCTGTGTGTCCTTGAGCGCCTCCAGGCGTGTCTCGAACAGTTCCTCGTCAAAGCTTTCACTTGTTTTGGGCATTTCGGTTTTTGTTGTTGTTGCTGTTGTTGTTGTCGTTGTTTGGCTCATGTTGCAACGCTCAGCGCATTACAGTGGCGCGCCAATTTATGTTTGCTCTATTTTTCTGTATTTTGCGCCCAGTTACCCTCGCAGCGGCAGCGGCGACTTTTTTTCTTCACTCTTTCACGGGGCCACACACAAACACGCGCACTTTTTTTTTCAGCCGCAATTAAACAGTCAAGCGGCGCTCTTGAGCTGCTTGCATGTTGTTTAAACGCTGCGGTGTAGCCGGGCTTAGGTTTTGTGTATAATTATAGCACTGAATTGCACGCGGTTTTTGCTAATTTTGTTGTTTTTCCTGGGAGTTGTATCTCAAGTGAACATGCTACCAAAGTGAGCAAACAATGTTTTACTCAACACTGATAGCTACATATGGCAACTGTGGGCACCCAAGAATGTTAACATTTGCAGAAACGTTATTAACAGCGCGCACAAATTTTGTTCACAGAGAAACTGGGGTGCCGCTAATTTGCGTTTTGCTTAAAACGATGAAAGCAGTCCGATAGAACTTGTTTTGAATAACGGTTACACGCAATTCAAAATAGTTTAGACGTCGTTTTGCCTTGAAAGCACCTGCGAAATGCTTCTATGTAATGCACTAATTAATTATAACAGAGTCATAACAGAGCCAAGACAGAGCAGCTGTTCTGTAGATAAATTCGGTTTACAGCACTAGAACACGCTAAGCATAATGTTAGACAGGCAGCAGCAGATATACAAGCGCGTTTCTATTGGTGTTCAATCGAAGTTAAAGCAATAGTACTAATGTAAACTATTATAGTTACTCATGTATTTTAGTTATGAATATAGCATACATTTGATAAATTCATAACACAGTTTTATATTTGATTGTTTAAATAACCCGCGCACTTGACTGTGTGGCAACGCTGTTCAGGATGTACATTTGGTATTTTTGTTTTTGGCATTTTTTTGAAGCTTCTTGCTTGGGAGCACGGTGCATTGCAGCAGGTGGCGCCGCTTTGGCGTCAGTTTCGTTTGATAAACAGCTGCAGCAAGTAGGTCTCGCGCAAATTTTCCCAGTTATCGCGCGTAAAATTTCTCGCGTACGTTTGTAATATTCTCATTTGCCGGCAGTGTAAGTGATAACAGTAACGCATTGATAACGTGCGCGTGGGTGTTGAGTTCTTGCTGTCCTTGTCTGTTATACAGTCTGTTGTTCTTGTAGCGGCCGCACGCTCGTACTTGTGCTTCTTCTTCTTCTTCTTCTTCTTTGCCGGCATATGGCGTCTGCCTGGCTGTTGGTCTTTCTGAGTACTTGTTGTTGTTGTTGTTGATGTTGCCAGACTGCCCCTGGCACGGCCAAAGAAGCTTAGGGAAAGATTAAAGCTTCAATTGAAAACATAATTAAGGCATAATTATGCTTAACTTGCATAAAATGCGCATTACAAGAATTCGTGTACCCTGTAAAAATGGCGAAATGGGCATCCTGATCTTGTGTATGGTATGTATATACATATATATATTCTTGATCAGCGCTAGCAGCCGAATCGATCTGGCAACGTTTGACTTTCTGTCTGTTAAAGTTCGTCCATCAAGAGTTAGTCTGTTGGGCTGCGCAAGTTCGTTTGGAATTATCGATAACTTTTTCTAATTCGATATATTTCGATTTATAGCCTGCGTTTTTTAGGCATATCTCATAGACTATAAATTTGCTGTGCAGGTTCTCGAGTTGCCAACAAAATTGCATAAAATCATAATTAGTATATCTGAAAGTATGAGGCAATTCGCTGCTCATTACAGGGTATCTTCTAGTCGGTCAGTTTTTTAGTTGTTTGTCTAGTGCTTCTCGAACTGTAAGCTGCTTCAATTGTTTTGCATTCGACGCGTCCTTCGGCCCATTAGGGCCACGTAATTATTCTGATTACTTGGCATAGACCAAGTCAACAGCAACAACAACAACAACAACGACAACAACATAAGCAGCAGCTGCAACAACAACAACAACAACTAGAAATTCCCATGCTGCGCTACTGACCCAGTGCCGCCGCCAAGTTGTGCGCCATTTGATTGGCGACGTCACCAGGGGAAATGCGCCGCAGCAAGCAAAAAAATAATTACGCTTCAATTTGCTGCTCCCTTTCAGGATTTCACTTGATTGAACCGCACATTAGAGAACAAAATAGAGCGGCGTTTAAGTGATTTCTGCTTAAAGCAAGTGTGAGAAGCGCATAGAACAGCGCTTAAGCGATGTCTGCTTAAAGAGCGAAAGAGAGGCGCAAGAGACTCAAAAATAAAAAACCAAATTAAAAACATTTAAAATTTAAAGAGTATCTAATGCATTTTTAATTTAATAGAGAGAGGCGCGACAGATAAAATATTTATAAAAATTACCTTAAAACAAAGTGAAGTTTTTCTTGACGGGTAAGTTACTTAACATTAACTTTCTTGTTTTAAGTTTTACAGTATTAATATTAAAAGCAAGCCTTAATACTATTCAAAACGTTGGGTACTGTATTCTTTATAGTCTGATTTCAAGCTTGACTATTAAATAATTTAAGAACTTGCAAAGCTGAGTACTAAATGCAAAAATAACTATATACCTTACTTTTAGTCCCTATGTTCGTCATTTAAATAAGAACTTTTGAGACAAATTCAACAAGAAATAATTAAATGAAAAACAATAAATTATTTTAAGTCTTTATATTCTTCATTTGAGTAACAATTCTTGAAACGAATTCAACAAGAAATAATTAAATGAAGAACTGAAGGACTTGAAATAAGAAAAAAGATCCCTATTCCAAATTTTGAGCACTTTAAGTATTTATGTTCTTGATTTAAGTGAGAAATCTTGAAACAAGTTCAACATGAAATTCTTCAATGAAGAACTTAATGAAAAAACAACTAAAGAACAGACTTTAAAGTTTTTATATTCTTTATTTGAGTAAGAATTCTTAAAACAAACTATACATGAAATATTTAAATTAAGAGCTGAAGTACTTGGATTAAGAATTTAATGAAAAATGATTCAAATAACTTACTTTAAGTCAGAAATCTTGAGATAAACTTAATTGAACTATTTAAATGAAGAGCTGAAGTACTTAAAATAAGAAAGAATATACAAATAACTTACTTTAAGTCAGAAATCTTGAGATAAACTTAATTGAACTATTTAAATGAAGAGCTGAAGTACTTGAAATAAGAAAGAATATACATATTCTAGATGCAGACTTAAAATTTGTTCGTCTGATAATTCCTATGTGTTAGAGATATATTTGGATTTTTGTTGAGATTCATTGAGGTATCCTTTAAGCTGTTGGATAGCTTTTAAAACACATTTTAAGCTCAAATTCGTTTGCACTCTTAAATGAAAATAATATGATTTTCGCGCTCGGTTCTTTAATTAGCAGACAGCTAAACTAACTGCAACTTATGTGCGAATGACGTCAATAGTTGCTTGAATTACCAAACTTATGTAGATTGTTCTAACTGATCCCACGCACACACACACACCCTTACACACACTTACACACACGCAAAACAATAAACTTTAATTAGCTGCGTTTTTACGTTCCGCTTGTAACCTGATTTCCAGCTGCCCTTACGGCAGGATGCGCGCTGTCCTTCCACGCACACATTTGTCAATTAGCTGTCCATTTGCAGCGACAGCTTATCGCAGCCCCCCCCCCCTCCTCCTCCCTCCTACACCACATAGAGCCCGTCCTAAGTCCTTTAGCTCGTACTCCAAACAACATTCAAGTGCGTCGCAGTTTCATTCGAAAATCCCTTGGGTCCGGCACTTCCCGGAAAATTGTGTTTAAACTAGCTTTAAAAATGGGATACGCCAGGATTTCAGATTTCCCCATCATTTTCTTTAATATCACCCTCGCTGCGTTTCCAGCTTTTGATAATATTATGATGAAAAATATTAAAGGGAAAAAGTTTCTCTTGAGTTGAATTTTCAATTTTAATTCCGGCTTTGATTTGTCTGCGAGGCAATAAAAGTAAAAACTGTAGCACACTTTTCAGCGCACACACATGCAATATTCCCATACAAACAATTGAATACATTTTTAATATTCTCTGTTTGAAAGATGGATAAATATAATTGGTAAACATGCCAATTGACTCGCCCCTTGCGAGGGGTGTACGATAAGTTAGCTGGAAATCGATTTTGTTGTGGAAATAACGAAATTGAAAGGAAATTGCTATTGAACCAAAATGAACCCAGACTGCTGTTGAATATGTCTTAGCCTAAAATGCAGCCTGAATCTGATCTGAAAATCAAACCAAGATCAAATTGTCGTCAATTATGATCAAGTAAATGTTAGTTTGAACTTAAGAGCTTAAGGCATCAAAATTGTTTTTAATTTTTTGCTCTCGTAGCGCATAAAACATAAATTATAATATATTAAATTTTATTCTTAAGGTGTAGCATCAGATCTTTGGTTTTAAAGATATATTTTTTTTGCCCAAACTCAACATCCAACCTCCTATATTATATACAGCTGCCATAGGAAATATCGGTCGAAAAGTAGCTTCTTATATGGCAAAATATTCCGTTTTTCCAGGGTATTTTCATCAAACTCAGCATTTACGAGCTTCACTATTCTCACATGTCTGCAAAAGGCAAATGTGTGCAAGGGTATTTAATGCATAAACTTACTATCTTTTTTTTTTTTTTTAAATATATTTGACCACCAAATATTAATTGTAAAACGTTAAATTAATAGATTTTAGATTAAATACTGTTTGGAGTTAGAAACGAGACACAATTTATAAAAGTGAAAAATTTAAGATACGAAATTTTAATGATTTTTTATATTTTCGTCAATAATGTCAGAAAAATGTATTTGTCAAAAATTCTTAAATATAAAATGCAAAGTTTGTAATAAGGCTTAAGACCCAAAAAAAAAATGTCATCAATTATGAAAATTGGATTAGTTTCGGCAAGTTATGGAAGCTTAAAGACTCTGATATTTTTATTAGGAGCTTGGGCAATCGGAATGCCAAAATAATTTTTGTAAATATTGTGCTTTAGTGTTGACTGCAAATTGAAACACTTCACTTAGTAATTCATATTAAAAGCTAAAAATATTATTTGTAATAAAAAAAAAGTATAGCAGAACTTAAAAGGACAAAGAAAAATGGGAAAAGCTGAGCACGCTTCAAAATCTGTGGACTTCCGATAGACACATGTTTATTGCCATATTTAAATTAGATGCCTTTATCAATGCTGAACTCTTTTTTATCTTATTTTTATTTATTTATTTATTTATTATATATATTTATTTATTTTTGATACCTCTGTTAATTTGTGTACTTTGGTAGCAGCCCTTGATTATGCAAGGCATCAGCTGTCAGCTCGTTGTGTAGAACACAATCAATAGACGTCATACCAGGCGAGCGAAGTAAAAGGGAGAAGGTATGGTAGAAGGGAGAAGGGGGAGGGGGCCTGTTACCTTTGCCTGGGTTTAGTTAAGAATTGTTGTTGGAAGGTGCAGCTCGGCTAATGACAAATTGAGGGAGAGGTTTGCCAAGATTGCAAGAATTGAACGCGCATCAAAATATTTGCTTGCCATTTTTAATTTGCATATGTGAAAGGCAAATGTGCTGTGCCTTGACAAAGGACACGCGACTGCCAGTTAATAGGTTTGACATAAATATCTCATACTAAAATTTAGACGATCTCCCCAGTAATACCCCTTAAGCCTCCCCCTTATAAGTTATCTTTAATTCATTGTTATGTTCTATCATAAATTATTTTGTTATTTTTAGTTTCATTTTCTGATTAGTTTAAGTTGCCTTGCAAGGTAGCAGCACACTTATCTTGTTAAATAAATTTCATTATTATTTTTTCAAAAAAAAAAAAAAAAAAAGTTAATAAGTGAGCAGAGCTTTGCTATACTCTTCCAGATATAATAATTTTTGTTAAGATTTGTGCAGTGCAAAGAAGAGAGCTTCGACTTCGTGAGGTTTATAAATACTGGATTAGCATGAACAGGCGATTTGATATAGCCAGGTTCATCTGTCTGTCCATCCGAGTTTTAAGGCTCTCAGTTTTATCTTCTTGAAACTTTGCGCAGTTCCGATTAAATCGGATAACTATATCAAATAGCTGTCATAGGAACAATCGATCGTAAGGTAGGTTCATGTAGGGACACATATACTCTTTCCAAGATATTTTTTTATCAAACTCATCAATTACTTTCTTCACTATTCTCACATATCTGCAAAAGGCAGAAGGTCTACAAGGATATTAAATCTTTTCCTGCCTAAGATATTCGTAGTTTCCGGTTCAAGATATATTCACAAAATCCAGCAATTACGAGTCTTACAACTCTGCTCACTCCTCTGCAACTCTGTCAGTCATATATAGGGTATTCGAAGTTTGTCATCATATTTCACTGCATATTAATGGGATAAAGTCCAATGTCCCCCTCCCCCGCCCTCCTCCAGCCAGCTCATCATTCATCTTGCCAAGTCATTAATATTTTATTACTGCCACAGTTGCTGCTCGCATATTGAAACGCATTTGGGTCAGAGCTGATTTGCATAAGTCACCAAAGTTCTCGCTAGCGAGTGCACACTGTAGTTCTCTAATGTCGCTTACTTTGCATTATCTGTTAATTGAGCGCTCAGCGCACCCTTGAAATATATCCCATCCCATCCCATCCTATTATAAGCCAAAAGGCATTCCTCATTCCCTTTCTCTCTCTCTCTCTCTGTCTCTCCCTTGCTCTCTCTCTCACTCTCTCTCACTTTCTTTCCCTTTGTCACTCTCCCCACTTTCGTTTTTTAGCTAATAATCGTTTTGCGTCCCATGCGGCGTATACGCAACTTGCAGCCAAATGTCTGCTACGTGATTTTTTGTTTGTGCCACACGCGCGACACTTTTTGCGCGTCAAATGTTCATTTTTTGCCAATTGTCTTTGTTGTTGTTATTGTCTTCGTTGTTTGCCTTGCCAAACACTTGCTTATTGTTGACGCGCAGTTCACAGGCTGCAGAGAGATTTTACAGGGTATACATAGCTGCAATGTCTGTGCGGCAAGAGCTAGAGACTTTCAATAAGTTTACAGTTCATCTTTAATAAATTAATTTGACTTTTTAAATATCCTAATAAATATATGAACACAAAAAGAAAAACTTACATAATATATTAATGCAACTATAAAATTATTTGAGGTACTATTTATTAAATATTTTTTATATGATTCAGCTGAATTTTTGAAACACTTTATAACTTAGGGCATCTACTTTGCATTGAAAACTTAAAACAAAGTTCAAAAAGCGTAAACAAATTAACAAAAAAAAATAATCGAATACGGAAACTAACCGGTATTACCCGGCCTTGCGTGGCAAGCTATGTGTTAAACATTTTAGATTTTGTTACTAGATTGAAACTTATTTTGTACACAATTCGTTTTCATTTCTTCTCTTTAAAACTTTCACCCGCATTTATCATCCAAGAGAAGAAGATCTTGCGAAAAGTGTGAAACTCGTCTCAGATTTATTTGAACAAAGATCTTTGAAAATGATTTTGAAGCCGATCGTTTGATAAACAAACAACTTGCATACATTCCACCTATTTACCACAGTTACGAATGGAATTGCCAAAATCGTTAAAACACGATTTCAATAAATTCTTGCATTGAGCTTTGCAATAGAGCTTAACGCCGATCGGACGGGTCCTAAAACCAAGAGTAGGGGATTTTCTGAAAAGTGTGAAATTTTTGTGTTATTTTTGAAATTGATTTAGAAAAAAAAACTTTCATACATTCGTTTTCCGCCAATATACCTGGAAATTTTCATTAAGTTCTTATGCACGGCTTTGAATGTAAGTTTATGGCCGATCGGAAGAATCCAAAAACTTCCCTATCCTACCTTAGACCACCATTTTTCACCCAGAAGGGGTGGATTTTCCGAAAAGTGTGAAACATCTCTTAAGTGAATTTGAACAAAGATCTTTGAAAATGACAAGGGGAAACAAAATCTTTTAAGTTAGAATGGGAATATAATTATGATAAGAATATCTTATTACTTCTACTCAACTTCTTCTATCTACTTCCTTCACTTAAAGAACTCTTAAAACGTGCACTGCAAACCCATTTAATTAATTACAGGGTATGCCGCAGTCATGCACCTCAGCTCAACTTGCTTTACGTTGTTTTCCTTTCTTGTATTTGTGTTGACTTTCGAGTGCGTAGATTTTGCTCAGTCTCACTTTTCTCACTTCCCACGCTTGCCACGCCCCCTAGCTAAACGCCCCTACCCTTACTAGGGGGGGGGGGGGGGAGGGGGTGTGTGGGAACACACGTCAGCACGTTTGAGCACGTTTTATTTTAATGGCACTTTTGTGGCGCATTTCCTTTCACTGCGGAAGAACTTGTCGCTGGCTTCGAGTTGCTTGGAACGCGTCTCCCATTGTCAGCTTGGGGTAAGGACTTGCCACGACATGGCGACATTTCTGCCATATAATATTATATGTACTCGCATTACGTACTGGCCGAGTCAGTTTGCATTTAGTTTCAGTCGCATTCAATTTCCTGAGAGTGCAGAAAGCGTGTTGCCATTTGTTTTCCCCTCTTTTTTTTTGGGTTGACCTTTTTCAGAAGGCGAACATCTTTTTTTTTTTTAATCTATGCAAATGCTGCTGAAAGTAAAATTGTCGAATTTCGAGGAATTCTTATCTTGCAAACGGCTTTTAAAAATAAATTAACTAGTTTGTATTTTTTTCTAACCATAAACAAACTTTAGGCTTTATTTTCATAAGTTTCTTATACTATTCAAGTTTTTTTTGGCTTTTTTCAGCTTTAAATAAACATAAAATTGTCTAAAATTGTTTTACTTAAGTTTAATTTTATGTGCTTGAAACGATATGGAACTGAAACAACTTTCGAATGTTTTGGAAACGATCTTAAAAGTGTATTTTCATTCCAATTATTCTTTTACTTAAAAATATATGCATGAATATGGAACGAATTGGAATTGAAACGACCTCAAACATGTATTTTGAGTCCAATATTTCTATAATGGAACGAATTGGTATTGAAACGGGCTTGAAAGTTGAAATCCTTTAAAGTATATATGACAATGAAACGAATTGGAATCGAACGACTTCAAACGCGTATTTTGATTTCAATATTTCTATAAGTTGCTTGAGTATGCCGACTATGGATCGAATTGGAATTGAAACGGGCTCAGAAGTTAATTCTTTAAAAATATATATGACTATGGAACGAATTGGAATTGAAACGGACTTAAAAGTGCATTTTGAGTCCAATATTTCTTGGAATTGTGAGCAAATTTACAGTTTTTGATGTATTGATTGGTTGCTAAACAATATATGGTCGCCTATGGAATGAAATGGAAATGAAACGGTCCACCATACCTTATTCTCAAAAAGATATGGAACGAACTGAAATTGAAAATACCTTAAATGTGTATTTTCAATCCTTCTCTTAAAACATTTGGAACGAACTGGAATTGAAACGACCTAAAAAGTGTCTTTATATTGCCCCTTTTTCTACAATTTAAAGCTTCTCGCTTCCTGATCCTTTTGTCTCTCAACATCGGCGAGATAATTCCTAAGCTATTTTCATTTTCAATTTTCTACTATAATATTTCTCTCCCTAACTCGTTTATCTGTCAGTTGTCCTTAACAGAATGTCGCTTAGTTTAGCTTGGCATAAAATATGCCCCGATTTGCATAAGAAATGCATTCGACAAATTTTTGCCAGAGATGGGAACAGTTGCAAATGTTTCTGCGTCCCGTCGCACTTACGGAATGCAATTGAATAAATGCCTTTCATCTGCTTCTGCTTCTTCTACCACCTGTTTCAATTTCAGCATTTATAATAATCATTAGTATATAATTCATATTTGGAAATTTCCCAAACACTTCAACACTCTGAACAATGTCGACTTTCGGGGTCAATGCAGCTATTTGAACTGTTCGCTGACTCAAGGTGCTTCAGTTGACCAGCACCACACACACACACACACTCGCACACACTCTCTCGCACACGTCCACACTCACGCAGAGCAAGGACATTGGCGTGTCCCTGTTGGCATCGAACCTGATCCTTTTATTCGTATCAATTTCAATTGCCGTTGACTCGAATGTGCTCGCCGCAATTGGCAGCACTTTAACCAAAGCTATTTCCACCATATTTTCCCCCTCCCCCACCTCTCGCTCTCTCTCTCTCTCGCCCCGACCTTGAGCTACTTTTATTTGGCAATCGTTGAGTTATCGTCCACAAAAAAAAAATAGAAGCAAAAAATCACTTCAGCCAATTAGAGCTGTTAATCTTTTTTTCGATTCTCCCAGCTCTTGAGTTTGGTTTTTTTTTTTTTTATGGGCAACAAAAAAAGCTTTTGCGTTTATTTGTTTTCCTGGCGATAAGCGCTGAAAGCGCACAATAATTATATGCAGGCAGTGCCCGACTAGGAGATACCCTGCACTAAGTATCTGCTCTTTGGCATATAGATTTTTGAATAATTTCGGTAGATCTTTACAAAGTTATGTGGGCGTCAAAATGGCATCTAAATGTGTATGTACAATAAGGTGCAGGGAATTCGTTTTTTCTACTTTTGGAAGAATCAGGGAAGTTTTTAAAGAAGTAAATATTTAAGAGCGGTCAGAAGGATCTAGCTTTAAAAATATGCAAGGCATACGTAAAAAACATTATTTTCAAATCAAAATTTATCGATCATTTGCGCTGTTTATCTGCTGCAATCGATGTTTATCGATCTTAATCGACATATATGTATATTGATATTAATCGAATTTGTTTATCGACATTAACCGATCTTAATCGATGTTTATTGATCATCGATTGTAATCGACGATTATCGATATAAATAGTTCAACCGATTATTTTATCATATTAATCGACCATTTTTTATATTTATCGATATTTTTCGATTATCTATAGGAAATGGGTAGCCATATCCAATTAAAATGCAAATCTGTTCTCCCTTCTTTAGTTAATGTCTATTTCTTATATTAAATAGA
Organism: Drosophila borealis; assembly: GCA_035045885.1. Lineage (NCBI taxonomy): Eukaryota > Metazoa > Arthropoda > Insecta > Diptera > Drosophilidae > Drosophila > Drosophila borealis. The sequence continues at coordinate 174,845 of JAWNOR010000152.1, read as the reverse complement.
TTGTTGTGTATATTACATACCCCATTTTAACAATGGAAACAGGGCATCAATTAATATACAAGCAACAGCTCTGCGGTGTTTGTGGGCATTATCACATTTAACACTCCCCCTTCCCCGCCAGCTTCTGTTTTTCGGGTTGGCTTTTTGCGACTGTTCAGTGTGTGCTGTAAAGGCGCAGCCCAATTATAATTAATCATGACGCCGGCAACAAAAGCAGGTGACAAGCAACAAGAATTTTTGTTCATTTTTGCCGCATAATTTAACTTTATTGCATTTTGTGTTGCATACTTTTTGGGGCGTCGAGGCGGTTGTCTTCGGATCTCGCCCAGCCGTCATTTACATTGGTGACATTTTCAATATTCAAATCATTTGTGTGTTTTGTGCGTCGAGGCTTAATATTCCATTTATTCCACTTTATGATTTCAACAGAACTGACTAAGCTGGCCCGACTTGACGGGAATTTGTCTGTGTGTTGTTGTTTCTTCAACATCTTTAGATATCTTCCAGTTGCGACGATTTATTTCGCATTATATCTTCCGGGCGATAAGCTTTTCCTTTGCCTAACTGAAGGCCCTGACAAGCAGCTAAAAGTTCAGCCCAGTTTTTTTTTATGGAAAAATTAGAGAGGTATTCAAAAACGAAATTTGGAAACTTTGAATCCGTTTTTAAAGAGAAATGTCTACTTAGAATTAACTTTTTGCTGTCTTTAAGGCGAAAAGCTTTCCTATTGCCAAGACAAAAAAACCTTTGCTAGTTGGCAAAATGCCGATGAAACATGAAAAAGCGAAAGAAGCGAGCTGCTTGACAAGAATGTGAAAGCTCTGAATCGTATCTAAAAAGTTCAGATCGTACTATCTGCCAGGGAAACTCTTACCAAGGCGAAAAACCTTTGCTAGTTGGCAAAAGCTTGGTAAGATTTCGATGAAAGATAAAACAATAAAGAAAGAATCTGAAAGCCTTGAATCTTATCTAAGAGATAAGTTTAGTTTGTCCTATCACCATATTATCTTCTAGGCGAAAAGCTTTCTTATTGCCAAGACAAAAATCTTTGCTAGTTAGCAAAAGCGTCACAAAGTTTTGATTACAGATAAGCAGAGGTATGCTTGACTAGAATCTGAAAGCCTTAAAGCTTATCGAAGAGAAAATATTTCGGCTCGTTCCAACAACTTATTATCTTCCAGGCGAAACGTTTGCGATGGGAAGACAAGAAGCTTTCCAAAAGGGATATAAGTATTTTTTTTTTAAATTCGAGTTCTTTCCTCGCATGTGTCATTGGAATTCGCTTAATGATGCCTTGCGGGAGGGCAACTCGCTATGCAATTAGATACAAATAATGCATGAGTATCACTTTTGGGGCGTGCCCCGCCCACGAGGCCAATTTGAAGCCTTGGCGTCATTAGACAACTTTTTGGCATTGTCCTTGGGGCGAGCTTGTGGCAAAAGTTTTACTCAGAATAATGCCAAGTGTAATTAGTCGGCAAATTCGTAATGCTAATTGGCATTTAATGCAGCTTTTTTGGCAACATTTGAGCCGCTAAAATTACATTACACGCACGGCCACGCCCATGCCAAAATGGCTTTTGGGGGGCGGCTGGCGAAAAAAAAAAAAATATACCCTCCGGAGGATTACTTGTAAATTGTGGGCGCAATCCTTTTAAGCTGTCGCTTTAATATTGTGCATAATTTTGTGTTAAAATCAAAATTGCGCACACGCGCCGCAGAAGAGAAGAAGAAAAACGAAGAAGAAGAAGAAGAAGCAAAATGGAAATGGAAAACAGGGGAAAACAAATGGAAAAACTGCTTGAGACAATTGCTTTTGCATTTGTGCTAAGCCCAACCCAAGCCTAAGCCGAGGGTTTTACCCCTTAAGTCTCAAATGCCATTCTCGAGATTTACATGCCATACACACATCAGCACACACACACTGTCACACACACACACACACACACACAGTCACACACGTACACACACTCGTTCAGCGACCTGTCGCTCTTGTCTTGTTTTCTAGAAGCCAAACACAAAGTTTGCCTCAGTCTGTTGCTCATAACTCATGGTTAAAAAAAGCACTTCAATATTGTTGAAAACTATGCAACGCATATAATTTTATCTACAAAAAGTCTCCATTAATCTTGGATGCTCCATATCGCCAGGAAGATAACAAGGCGATACGCTTAAACTCGGTAAATAAGCCAAGTTATCTTCCAAATTCAAGAATTCGGCAACAGGAGAGCTAAGATTAAAAAAGAGCCCAAAGAATGAAATGCTTTTAAAGAAAGTTTGTTACTATCGCCATTATATCTTCCACGCGAAACGTTTTCTACTCTACCTGTCGAAACTATGTTCTATTATTATTTATCAGCCTGCATGAAGTTTCCTTAAAAGAGTTTAAGCAGAGCGTAAAGTGTGTTTCATATACTTTCTCTCTTCCTATTATCGTAATCGTATCTTCCAGGCGATACGTAATCGTTTTAGTTACTCAAAGCTCAACTGAAAGGATTTTCTGTGCGCCTCGCAGAAAACTTTGCCTTTTATTCAAGTAGACACTTTTAGCCGAACGAAGTTTAGCTAAGTTTGCGCTTATCGCCATTGTATCCTCCAGGCGAAACGCTTTCCTATCTTTCAGGCGACAAGCTTCTCTATCTACCAGGCGAACTGCTTATTTATCCTCCAGCTAAAACTAGTTGAGAGAAATGTTATTATTCTCTTGACTTCGTTGCGTAGGCAGATAAAAAGGCGATAAAAAGGCGATATCCGGCGATTTTCCTTACATAAAGTACGGCTTATATAAGAACGTTTGAGTTTAGAAATTATTGCTGCATTTGTGAATTTCCGCAAATGTGGAAAACTTGTGAAAATAACCAGGACAAAAAAATGAAAAGAAATAAAAACAAGAGAAAGGGCACATGCACTTCGCATTTTCCTTTCCTTTCATTTCCTTCAGTTGTTCTTCCGTTTGTGCGCTGCCAGCAGCAGTTTTCAATTTTCATTGACGTGTGTGAGTGTGTGTGTGTGTGTGTGTGTGTGTGTGTGAGTGTGTGTGTGTGTGTGGGATATCCTGGCACAGTGCCTGCCTCAATGTTCGCCCTGCCTGCCATGTAATGAAATTGTGTTGCCTTTTTTTTACTCTCGAATATCTATAGGAAAGTGTGTGTGTGTGTGTCTGTTGTGTGTGTGTGTGTTGTGTTGTGTGTGTTTCTGTCGGCGCGTGTATTTATTTATTTTGGTTTGAATTTCATTTTGTGGCTGCCATTTGCTTGTACAAGCATCCGATTCACTCTCTCTCTGTCTGTCTCTTCCCTTTCCACATAATTTTTTATTTCTTTTTTTTTTGTTTGTTATTTTAACGCATTTTGAACAACTTTGCATTACAAATTTCCTACTAGCTGGCAAAATGACGTGCGAAAATTGCCGACGCCTTTTGCTCTGAAGTGCCAAAAATTGACGTCAACTAAGCTTTTGTTCTTTCGCATACCCTGTAGCTATTATGCTAAGAGGGTAGCAGGCACTTGTGGCAATATTTGCCACAAACAGCAAACTCTAGAGGCTTAACTTCGGGTTTTCTTTCTCTAAAGAAGACGAAGACAAGGTCTAGAGACTCTCACATACATATATAAACTTATTAAGCTTAAGCCTTGATTTTTAATATATATTAGTTCTATATTTTATCTAACATTCCTGAAACTTTTATCCCAATTGATAAATAACTAAGGAATTTATTGAAAAGTTATTTTATTTTTTGTAATTTTGCTTCTGCTAATTTCATTTTTATCTTGGAATGCAGGGTAGCTGCTCGTCGAGTCTTCGACTTGTTGCCGACGCATTTAAATTGTCGACTTTTTTTTTTGGCTATTTGCATGAAAAAACCATTAGAAGTGCGTGAAAAATGAATTCCGTTTTAGTATTTCGCAAACGTTTTGGCAATAAGTAACTCCGCATGGAGAGAAGTGGCAAAAAAAAAAGAAAAGACAGGATAAAAGTTCACATGTTATGTGAAGAGATAATGGATTTGGTTAGGATCAGAATCAAGCATAGTGCGAGAATGCAGATCAAAATTTATAGGCATAGAGACAGAACGTATCGCAGAGATAGATCAAATTATAATGATAGAAATGAGCCGAGATATCGGTAAATCGTTTGAAATAGCAAGAGAGTGAGTAGAAAATGGATAAGGAAAGAGTAAGGCGCAGCTTAAGCAGGACGAAGCTGGAAAATAGAAGCTGCCTCTCTTGTGTGAGACTCTCTCGTTTCTGTTCTAAGAATGCATCTTGCTCTTTTGTGAGACTCTCTGCTCTATTGAAAGACTCTTTCTCCTCTACTGTGAGACTCTCTGCTCTATTATGAGACTCTCTCTCAGCTTCATTGTGAGACTCTCTGCTCTATTGTGAGACTCTCTCTCCTCTATTGTCAGACTTTCTCTCTTTATCCTCTATTGTGAGACTCTCTCTCACCTTAATTGTGAGACTCCCCCTCCTCGATTATGAGACTCTCTCTTTCTCCTTTATTGTCAGACTCTCTCTCTCTTTCTTCTCTATTGTGAGACTCTTTCTCCTCTATTGTGAGACTCTCTCTCACCTTAATTGTAAGACTCTCTGCTCTATTGTGAGACTCTCTCTGCTCTATTGTGAGACTCTCTCTCCTCTATTGTCAGACTCTCTCTCTTTTTTCTCTATTGTGAGACTCTCTCGTCTATTATGAGACTCAGTCTCTTCTGTATTGCGAGACTTTATCTCCTCTATTATGAGACTCTCTCTCTCTTTTCTCTATTGTGAGACTACCTCTCCCCAATTGTGAGACTGCCTCTCGTCTATTGTGAGAGTCTCTATTCTTTTTTGTGAGACTCGATCTCTTCAATTGTGAGACTCGCTCGCTTCTATTGTGAGACTCCGTCTCTTGTCGGAATCTCTCTTCTCTACCGTGAGACTCTTTGTCCTTTATAATTCAATGCTGCTTATAATTCCCAATCGGTTCAAGCGCTGACTTCCATCAGCAATAAAAGTTGTTGCTGATAAGCGACGCCTGTTGACTTTATCCCGCCTGTGGCAACTGTGTCAACAGCAATAATTTTAATATAAGAGTGCGCAATAATTTCCAGATTAGCTAATCTAACGAAAATTGATTAACTTCTTGGGCCAGCCAAATTGCCGTCTGCTGCTGCAAGATGAAGTCGGCTCAGTAAATTTACGCACACACCTCGAGCATATGTTGAACTAACTACATCATTTGTGGCGCAACACACATTTTCTGTGGTCCAGGTGATTTATGCGCACAGTCATGGCTTTATCAACGCTGCATTTACATAACAATGTTTGTTCTAGTCCGTGTGTGTGTGTGTGTGTGTGTGTGTGTGTGTGTGTCCGCCTGGCCTGGTAATTTATTGATAAGAGAGCCTCGACTGCCACACTCTCAATATGTTTGCGATTAAGGTGCCCGGACACGCAAGAAAACAAAAAACATAATAATAATATTAATATGGGAAAATAGAAAAAAAAGGCGGCATTTTCATGGCCCAATGATGCCAAAATAATGTGCCCTGATAGGCGTACAAAAGCCACGCCAAACTCAACCAGATGATGAGAGCGTAATAACAACGATGATGACCAAAATGATGATGATGATGATGATGATGATGACCATAATGACGACGATGATAATGATGATTTGTTGGCCCTGAAAGCTGGCTTTAATTTTTTGGGGCTGGCCTCGTGACAGGCTCGTTTGTAGTTTTGCTCTCCTATTTATGAGCTACTCAATAAATTTCAACAGAATTTATGCGATTTCTAATTGTTTTTTCAAGTCACGCGCGCCAAAAAAAAACTCTTAATGAATGGTCTCTAAATATTGTCTAATTGCTGGACTTGGGGAGAAAAAAAAAGCAATCCATTTGTTGATTGCTCCGCTCCAGGTAAATTGAAAATCGATAGCCAACTCTTCAAAACCCGCACCTGGCTTTGCCTGGCCGTAAAATTTCGTAATTCAATTTAAGCCTGAAAAGTTTTTACTTTTGCATTTTCGTGTACACTGCAAACAATTTGGAGTGTACACATATAAGTTTTATATTTAAAAATATTAATTGGTAATAAATTCAATTTGTACATTTAAAAATTTTGCTTCAATTAAATTTAAATATATTTTTAATTTTATTTAAAGTTGTTAACTAAATAATAATTTAAAAAAGATTTATATTTATCAAATTTGTACAACATTCTTTGCAAATCAAAAAGGTTGATAATTTTGGGCTATTTTGCTTAAGCAACGAAATATTTTTGAAATTTTTAACAAAATTTTTTTTCAGTGCACTCTTTTTTATAGCACAATCAAGTTTCGAACGAAACTCTGTGAAAACCACAAAGCGCAAGTTGCCGCAGCGTAAATTGAGTGAAACGAACAGTGTCCGGGTGAAGGCAGGGACGGCGGGTTATGGGAGGTTGGGGAGAGGAGGGGTCATGCAACAGGACAAAGCAGAATAAAATGGAATGAAACGGAAGTCCCAATGGTCGAATTTATGATAGCCTTCGCCCGAAGGTCGCCTTTGACCAGATGACATTTTGTTTATGGGACTCGGCGCCGCGTTCGACGCTTGAGCGATCAATTAATTTAAGCGCTTCTCTTGTCAGCTGGCCAACAAAGGGGGGAGGGGGGAGGAAGGGAAGGGGAGTTCAGCGGGTGATGCTTTATTTGCCAAGGCTCCTGTGTTAAGGTTGAGTTAAGGCTCAGTGTCGTTTGCATGCCTCACGATTCGTTTTCCTTTCCTTTATTATTTTTTCAATTTATGAAAGTGATTGAAGGGCAATTATTGTAATGGAAATGACATAATTTTACAATTTAGCCATTGAGCTGCTTAAGTGATGAGCATTGTCATTCATTGGTAATTATATTATCGAGCAAATTACCCAACGTCGCCCGGCCTAAATGCATATTGTTCTAATTGCAAGCGGCACCGAAATTGTTTTGGGTAGTTTTTTTGTAATTTCCTTGTTCTTACGGTAGTTCGATCCCTTAGTCAAACGAACTAAGAACCGAGTGGAGCTTGCCACGTTGGCCTATAGGATGACGTTCATCTCAGACTCCATACGATACTTGGAATACAAGTTTTTGTCTGACATAACCAAATCAAGCTTATTAAAAGTTATCGATAAATCGGTGAATATCGACTTTCGGACTCGGTTTTTTCTCGATTAGAAGACTGTAGGTTTTTAAATGTCATACCCCAAAAAAGTTTATTTAAATTAACGATAACTTCATCCCAAACCAATAAATATCGATTTTCAGTTTATCAGGCATGGATTTAAAGACGATAGGTTTTTTATGTCATTCTTATTTATCGAGCATATAAAGCTTGTTAAAATTATCGATAGCTTCAGACGAAAACGATAAATATCGACATTCCGAGTCTGTTTCTATCTCGATTTCAAGACTTTAGGGTTTTAAATGTCATACCCGAAAAAAGCTTATTAAAATTATCGATAACTTCATCCCAAACCGATAAATAACGATTTTCAGTTTATCAGGTATGTTTCTTAAACATATCTCGTTTTAAAGACTATAGGCATTTTTATGTCATACTTATTTATCGAACATATAAAGCTTGTTCAAATTATCGATAACTTCAGACGAAAACGATTAATATCGATTTTCAGCCTGTGTATTGCTTGATACAAAGATGTGTATGTATGTGCTTGTCATAACCGGACAGAACCCAAAAGGTTCTTTTCAGAAATTCATTTTCTAAACGTATTCTGGTGACTTCCGGTGTTCCTCAAGGTAGTCATCTTGGCCCGCTACTCTTTACTCTTTTCATCAATGACCTTCCCTCGATACTGTCTCACTCTCGAGTATTAATGTATGCTGATGATGTAAAATTGTGCCTTGCATATAAGGATATGGCATCATGTTATCTCTTACAAGCGGACATTGATGCGTTTCAGGCTTGGTGTCTAGCCAACCTGTTAAACTTAAACTGCTCTAAATGTAAGGTAATGACCTTCTATAGAAGCCCTCCTCAATTGGTTTCTTACATCCTTGATAGCATACCGCTTGAGCGTGTTAATAGTACTTCTAATGAAGTTAATGATCTAGGTGTCATCCTTGATCATAAACTTAAATTCGACTCTCATGTTAATACCGTGGTCAATAAGGCCAGAATAGTTATGGGTTTCATCAAGCGATGGTCGAAGGAGTTTGACGATCCGTACACGACAAAAACACTTTATATATCTTTGGTACGACCTATTCTTGAGTATGCCTCATGTATCTGGTCACCACAATATGCTACCCATCAGGACAGAATTGAATCCGTTCAGAAACAATTCTTGTTGTTTGCCCTTAGGGGTTTAAATTGGGATCCTCGTGTGCGGTTACCGTCATACTCCAGTAGACTTCTGATGATTAACCTTCCTTCTTTAATTAATCGTAGAACCATGCTGGGTGTAATATTTATTCATAAATTAATTACTGGTGAAATCGACTCTTCTGTGTTGACTAGCCAATTAAATTTCTCTATCCCTACTAGACTAACACGTAATTTTGTACCTTTATCGCTTCAATTTTGCTCCACTAATTATGCCTTGCATGAACCGTTCAGGGTCCTCTGTGATGACTATAACAAGCATTACAGAGTATTCTGCTCGGAAGCTTCTCTTCCTCGTATAAAGTCTTCTATTCTAAACTATTTAGCAAGTAGATAGTCCTATTTTTATTTGAAATTGTATTTGTACACATACTCGTAGTTTGTATCGACGTTTTTTTTTTTAATATTTTTTTCTTCATATTTATTTTGCATTTCGTGTCGTACGTTACACGACTGCGCCCCTCGGTCGGTTGGGCGGGAGGTGGGATGCAGTACGTTGCATCGGGATTCGCGTTAAAACAAAAAAAAAGTATATTTATAATTATCGATGACTTTCCAAGAAATCGATAAATATCGATTATCAGCCTGTGTTTACTGAGTATATCTCGATTTGATTTTTTTGTCATACCCGAATCAAGTTTTTTGAAGTCGACAAATATTGATATCTAGACTGTGTTTTTTTTTGAGCATATCTCGACTCTTGACTTAAAAGCTTTTATATACAATTTACGCTGTGCTTATTAGACTAATTTATCGATAAATTTCATTGTTTCAAAAATTGGGCAATATATTCATACCCAGCATAGGTTTTTTTAAAGCATATTTCATTGGCAACTAGAGCAATATACTTCAATTACCCCGCGTCACGTTCAGTTTACGATAATATGGGTCGTTCTTGACTTTCATCTCTTAATTATGCCAGATTTTCCGTTGTTAACCAAAGCAAATCACAAAATTAATTGCATTGCTTTAACATTAATAAAGTACGCTCATAAATTAGACATTACTTTTAATGGACCCCGTCTCTCGCCCCCCGCCCCCTCAGGCAATGCCAAATTTTAACAACTTGCTCAAAACTTTGGGGAACCCCACTTAAAAAAAAAGCAAGAGCACAAAAAATACGCCAACTCATAATATGCCGAGCTGCCTGCCACAAAAGTTTGCCAAAATATTTTCCGATGAGTCATGTAGATTCATTTTTTGCTCTGGTTTTTATACCCTGAACCCATTGGAAATGGGTAAAGAGGGTATAATGTATTTGTGCAAATGTATGTAACAGGCAGAAGGAAGTATCTCCGACACCATAAAGTATATATATTCTTAATCAGCGTCAATGGCCGAGTCGATCTAGCCATGTCCGTCCGTCTGTCCGTATGTATGAACGCAAGGATCTCACAACCTATAAGAGCTAGAGACTTAAAATTTTAGCTGTAGGTCCTCCTAGTCCCCGCGCAGATCGAGTTTGTTTCCGATAGTCGAGAACCTTCGATAACCCGTTTCCAAGTAATCGATAAAAATCGATATCGAAATCCTGTTTTTTGGGTAATTTCGGTAAATAATATGAGCTAGAGTCACCAAACTTGACATTCAGCTTCTAGAATAGTATATACTTATATATCATATATATATTTATACCTATCGCCTGTTGGAAGAAGATGGTCAAGGGTATCCCCTAGTCGGGAGCTCCCGACTAGAACCTCTTTCTTGTTTGCTCTGGTTTTTTGATTTTGAATTAAACGGTCAATGAACCAGATGGGTTCAGATTTTTTGTTGTTAACTTGTTCCTTGGCCCTGCCAAGTTGACCATGTCCGGCGCTCATTAGATAATCATCGCATTTGAAATGTCAAACAGCAGGACATTGCCATTAAGATCCTTTATGCTCCATCTGCTCCAATTTTCACAAAACCGATGCGGCATGCAACACTTGCCCCCCCTTGACTCTATCTGTGCCCCGTTGGTTTCTCTGTGTGATTTATGACTCTTTGTCGAGTTCGCTTGTCATTTGTCGCCAACGTCTGTTGTCCGGGTTACGAGCTCATTGAAGCACAAACGAGAGTCCTGCTACCAAATTGAAGGCTCGCCGCCTCATCGTTAGCCATAAAAGTTTTCTGTTGTCCTCTGTTGTCGTCGCGCTGCCAACTGCCAAACAAATGCAATAACTTTTAATGAGAATTTATGCTTTTGATTTTATCAACCGGTTTCTATGAATTAATCATGTCCTTTACAGCGACTTTGATTCGATAAGGATAGAGAGTTGGCACATAGAGCTGTATGTATTGAATATAGCTTAAGCTAATCATAAAAAAAAAGCAACATTATTTTAAAGTGCGTTGAAAATTACTTGACAAAAAAATTTAAAATTTAAGAAATGTAGCATTTGATTTTGTAAAATTCTCTTGTGTTGCCCGAGCTTAAACAACTAGAAGATACTCTGTTGGTGTTTTTTACACTCTATGGTTAATTTATTCTTAAATTAAACTTCTATTTATACCCTGAACCCATTTAAAATGGGTAAAGAGGGTATAATGTGTTTGTGCATATGTATGTAACAGGCAGAAGGAAGCATCTCAGACCACATAAAGTGTATATATTCTTGATCAGCATCAATAGCCGAGTCGATCTAGCCATGTCCGTCTGTCTGACTGTCCAGCTGTCCATCCGTCCGTATGTATGAACGCAAGAATCTCAGAACCTATAAGAGCTTGAGACTTGTAGGTCATACCCGAAAAAAGCTTATTTAAATTATCGATAACTTCATCCCAAACCGATCGATTTTCAGTTTATCAGGTATGTTTCTTAAACATATCTCGTTTTAAAGACTATAGGCATTTTTATGTCACACTTATTTATCGAGAATATAAAGCTTGTTTAAATTATCGATCACTACAGACGGAAACGATAAATATCGATTTTCAGCCTGTGTTTTTCAACATTTCTCGATACAAAGATGTGTATGCATGTGTTTGTCATAACCGGATCAAGTATATTTATAACTATCGATAACTTTCCGAGAAATCAATAAATATCGATTCTCAGCCTGTGTTTACTGAGTATATCTCGATTTGATTTTTGTGTCATATCCCAATCAAGTTTTTTGAAGTCGACAAATATCGATATCCAGACTGTGTTTTTTGAGACTTTAAAGTTTAGCTGTAGGTCCTACTAGTGCCCGCGCAGATCGAGTTTGTTTCCGATATTCGATAACTTGCCCCGTTTCCAAGTAATCGATAAAAATCGATATCGAAATCCTGTTTTTTGAGAAATTTCTCCAATGTCACCAAACTTGACATGTAGCTTCTAGAATAGTATATACTTATATATCAAGTATCTTTCATTTTATACCTATCGCCTGTTGGAAGAAGAGGGTCCAGGCTATCCCCTAGTCGGGAGATCCCGACTAGAAACTCTTACTTCTTGTATTCTCCGATTGTTTTGCAATTTTCTGTAGAAAAAGACAACACTTAAGTAACAGCATCGTTACTTAGTCAAAAAGTTGAAAGCGCTTTAAGTCCAAATTCGAATCCGGCTCAACTTAACAAGGCTTAAAAGCAATTTAACCATTTATTCACTTAAAAAGACTTTAGGATTATCCGTATCCTTTATATTAGAGACTTCACACTCAAGCACTCAAGTTTTTCAGGCCCATCTCCCGCTTGGTTCTCCATTATATATATACCCATATATATACCAAACCTTAAAAAAGGAGGCACTGACAACCTAATTTTTCTTCATTTATTTCACTTAAGTCTTACTTTGTGGCTAACATAAAGTGTTTTTCGCAATTTGTTTTCATATTGGACCACAGGTTTTATATTTAATGCTTAATCAAATTGTGCTACATTAGCGGCTTTTAGTGCTGGCCATAATTCTGTCATGCTTCGAAAAATTGCTTTTATTCGCGTTTAAAATTGAGTTAAAAGCCGGCCGGGCCTCTGGTCGAAATGATGTTTTCCTTTTTATGCCCTAAACCCATTGAAAATGGGCGAAGTGAAGTTTATTTTGCTGTGAAAATGTATGTAGCAGGCAGAGAAAGGCAGCTTCGACTCCATTAAATATATATATATATATATTCTGTATCAGGACGAATTCTAGTGTATCAATGCGTCGATCTCGTAATCTATAATTATCTATATATACTTAAAATTCGAAAAAATTATTGTTCTATACGATACGCAGCACATGTTTTTTTACTTATATTTCGATATGTTCTCTTCTATTCATAATATCGATAAATATCGATTACTTATATTTCGATATGTTCTCTTCTTTTCATAATATCGATAAATATCGATTTCGAAACATGTTTTTATAAGCATAGCTCGAAAACTACAAAAGCTAGATACACAAAACGATGTATGTGGGTTATCGTATAGTGTATACATATTTTCAAATATTTTACTTTTTGTATACTCGCCCCCATTTCGCGCTAAATTGTAAAAGACTGAGCTATAAAGGTAGAGCCACGCGCTTTGGTATGTACTCACTTTTCTATACCATATTTAAGCCCTGAAAATTTCATAATAATCGGTTCATAAGAACCCAAGTAATGCAAGAACGTATTCCCATAGTGTGGGGCAAAATAGAAGAAGATAAAGTCTTCACATTGTGTGCTTGTGTGTGTGTACGTCTAAAGACAAGCTACAATGTTTTTCACGGCAATTCGACCGGTTTTAGGTATCTCCTAGACCGGCACTCCCGACTGTAGCTTGTGTTTTAAGTTGTGGCCAAGTCAGAAGGACATTCAATTGAATTAGCTGCACGCTAATTGACTTGGCTTATTGGCAGCATAACAAATAACCGCAATGGAGCTGGCCCTAGGGTAAGGCAAGCTAAAAGCGCAGCTAGAATTGGGGAGCGGGGAGGGGCCAACAAAATTCCCACACAATATACATTTATGGTAGTTGAAAGCAAACATTGAGAGTCATGTATGTATGTCCTGCGGTCGGTCAAGTAAACATAACTTGCTCTGCAATCCAATTATTTGTCGGATAATGTGGCTACAAAATTGAATTTAAATGGGGTTTTTTATGCGCCCAATTCGACGCATAAAGTTGACTTGGCGAAAATGTTGAGGAGTCAACCAAAAGATTTCCAAAGAGTGATAAAAATCTTTAATGTTTATTGTCTGAAAGAAAAAAATCAGATTCCCTTTACCACAACAGAGCTTGCCTTAAGAATTTTAACAGATCCACCTTAACGAGTGGAAAATGAGTGAAAAAAAGGGGAAAGAATGAAGACGAGAAAGTAAAGATTACTTCGGCACGTCGAAAAGTTAATATTCTTATAAATAATAGACAAAAGCTCGCTTAGGCTAAAGTTAAATTTAAAATTTTCAGAAAAAATTTTTCATTTAAATGCCAAGAAATTAGAAAAATTGAAATAAATAGAAATATTTATATATACATATATTTTGCATATTTTTAAGCTAGACAAGCGGAAAACATTTTCATAAACATAAATTCCAAGCACTTAATTCAAAATCTATTTAGCTCATATTGAAGTGCCATCAAGTCAGATTATTTGTAATTACATTTCAGCTATTTATTAATTAAATTACTTATTAAAAAATTGCGGCATAGCTTAAGGCAAATCTTTAGCATTTCGGTAATTAATACTTTAGCTCTATGCACAAATGGAGGCAACCATTTGATAGAATCCTATTGTTGTGCAGAGCATAAACCAGGCAAACACTTATGGGGGATGAGGGAGGGGAGCGGGAGGGGGAAGGGGAAGGTTGGGTTGTTGTAGATGCCGCTCAAAGGCTAAGCATAATTTAATTGTCTGCCAATCGAAGTGCCGTGGCAACAGCAAATAACGAACTACTTAGAAGACGCCCGGCACAATTATCACTTGCCCGAACTTGGGTAATGAGGTTTTCCCATCCCCAACAACAGCAGCAGCAGCAGCAGCAGCAGCTGAGGGCAAGGATTTCAGGCGCTTAATTAGCCACACGTCGACGTGCAACTTGCGCAGCTTTAACATGGCCTAATTGAAATTATGTGTGTGCGGGTGTGCCTGTGTGTGTGCGGGTGTGTGTGTGTGTGCGTGAGCGAGTTGGTTACTTGCTGATAGCATTAATATTGCGCCACATGCACAGACACGCCCTTTCTCTCTCTCTCTCTCTCTCTCTATCACTGTCTCCCTCTCTACACTGAGCGAAAAAGCTTGTCTATTTTCTAGTCAGACTACCCAAGAGTTCAATTCGTTTTGTTCTTGCGTTATTAAAATAAGATAAAAAGCTTTTACATTTTCTCAATTCGTTTTGTTCTTGAAATGTTCGAAAAAATTTCTCCTTTATATATTCTTAAATTAAGTTTAAGCAAAAACTTTAACTTTATTCTAGTCAGACTGTTTGGGAATTCAATTCGTTTTATTCTTGAAATTGTAGAAAAATCGCACACTTAAATATTCTTAACTTAAGTGAGAGAAAAGAATATATTCTATTTTCTAGTCAGACTGTCATTTTGCTCCTGGAATGTTAAAATATTCTTAAATTAAGACTGAAAATTCAGGCTGGCTTAATCATGGCAAAACAAATATCATATATATCTATATATATAAAATAAAGATTGAAAATAGCTTTTCAACATTTTTAATTCGTTTTGTTCTTATTTTATTTTCCTTGAATTATGTTTGTGAAAAAAAGCTTTTCTATTTTCTTAAAAAAAGTCGCACTTTTTAATATTATTCAATTAATTTCTAGATTAAAATCCATTTTCTAGTCAGACTATTCTACAAAATTCAATTCTTTTTGTTCAGGAAGATTTAGAAAATTGTCATTTTTGTAATAATCTCAAGTTAAACTTGATAGAAAGCTTTTATTTTTTGTCAAAATTGTTGCTTTTTAAAAATGTGAGAAAACATTCATTTACTTTCACTTGCCAGTTGAAAATTCCGTCATAAAGCAAAAAGTTCATAATGCTCAAATAATAATGTTCAAAAAAGAAAAACGATTAAAAACCTAGAAAAAACCTCTTGATTTAAGCATAAAATGCTTATTAAGTTGATTTTCATACTTAAAAGCAGCTCAAAACTTTCTCAATCATACGTACAATATTTTTATTAGATTTTTTTTGAATGCATTGAAACTTATCCTTAGTAATGTAGGCAGTAAAAAAGGTATAAAAACTAGTTAAGTAATTTGTAAACTTAATTGAAATTCAACTTTCTTTTTTTTTTTTATTTATGTGCAACATTTGCTTGATCTTTTTCGCTGAGTGTAGCTATTATCCATTCTATTCACTTGGCATATTCATGCGAAGCGGTCAACGGCTTTATTGGATTTGCTGCCGGAGGCTGCTTTTGCAGCTGTTGCCAGGGATATATATTTTTTTATGCTACTCTTGTGTGTTGGCAACGCCTGTTGTATTAATATGTGAGTATATGTGTTTGTGCGTGCGTGTGTGTGTGTGTTGGCGTGAGTTTGGGCGAGCTGCGATAAAGCGCAAAAAACTAAAACTAAAACAAAAATCAGCTTAAAGCATTTAAGTTGCTATTGTTGCAGTTGCCGCTGCTTTAGCTACTCCTGTTGGAAGGCCACAGCTCGAAGAATAGACAAAAAAAAACTGTGGCACAAACTAAGGCCGACTAAGTAAATACCCTGTTAAATTCACTTTTTGCTGACAGTCATAACAAAACTAAAGATCAAAGCTTAACTGAGCCTGATTTTAAAGTATATTTGAACACAATATTCTCACCTGGAGCTTTAATGCGATTTGAAAGCTTTTAAAGCAGCCCGAAAAGCTTGGAATATTTGAGCTTAAATCTGAGCTATGTGCCAGCATAATAATTATCACTTAAAGCTTTAATGTGCTTTATAAGCTCTTTAATAACTAAAAATCAGCTGACAGTTTTTAATTTCAGCTTTCATAGTCTGTGTAGTAACATAAAACTTATATTCGCTTGGAAAGCTCCATAAAAATTTGAAAAGCAGCTTTAAGTAATGCACTTGGGCTTTGATTAGAGGTTTGTTCACTCAGCAAAATGATTTAATTATCACCTAAAGCTTTAATGTGCTTTAAAAGCTCTTCAATAACTGAAAAAAGCTGTCAGCTTGAATCTCTTATTTTATGCGCTTCGCAAGCTTATTATTAATTTTAAAAGCTTTATGTAATTGACTAGAGAAGTCTGTGAATTCCGCAAAATTTGTTATATATATATTATTGTAATTATATGCACCCATAAAAATATCATTGTTTAAAGCTTTAAAGCTCTTTGTCGACTTGAAAAGCAGCTGGAAGTACTTGACTAAAGCTTTTAAGGAAGTTTCTTGCATTGTCCGCAATTCTTCAGACTTAAAACCTTTATGCGCACTTTAAAGCTGTTTAAAAACCTAAAAAGCAGCTAAAAGTATTTAACATGAGCTTTCAGTAAAAGTTCTTCAGCAACTAAATCTTCTATGTGCTTTATAAGCTCTTTAAAAAGCTTTAAAGTTTTATTTTCATGTGGAGATTAATTTGTAATTTGTTAGTGCTTCAGCCCTTGAATGGGTGCACACACTTTCTACCAACGTCTCGACGGTGCATACCCTTTTTATGAAGGGTTCTTAAAAGCGTGCCCTACACTTTTGCATTCAATTAAATTAATGTGCATTTGGGCAGCTAAACGTCGCAGCCAGCTGCTCGACCGCAGCCTCAACTTTTAATGAGTACTTAAATATTAAATAAGAAACTTTTCGCCGCACACAATTCAAACACAAGTTGAAGCAAAGTGTTGTAAAACGCCAAATGATGCATTAAGCAAAATGGCGAATGCCACCGAATTAATTAATTATGTTAATTGCCGAAATGTTGTCATTAAAACAGTCGCTTCATCATTTCTTAGGGGCAACATTCTTGACATTCCCGATAAAAAATGCGAGCTACTTGCAACAGAAGGTGCCCAAAGATTGTTCATTGCCATGGAAATCGAGGATTCGCTTGTAATGCTCTTAGTGGAGGGTGTTTTGATTTTGTTAGCAAGCTTGCAACACATACATGATAATTCTCTCTGGCTGATTCTTAGGGAGAAGCGAAGTAAGAAGAGACATACTTTGTATTTACATACTTGTGTATAATCCATGAATATGAGCTAAATCTTATCATAATCGAACTGCATACTATATCCTAAAGCTCCAATTGGAAAGATCGGGTGGAATATGAGTTCTTAAACGAAAGGAAGAAGAGTTGGAAGATATCTGAAGAAAATACCAAACCAATCATAAAGCTTCGCAATGCTCTTCCGACATCTCAAACGTAACTATGTATATATCGTTATAATATGGCTTTCATAGAAACAACCGACTGAATCTTTTGTATCAGCTTTATCGAAGGGTTATCAATCATGATAAACGTATCTATATATATCGTAAGATCGACTTACAATATTATCTGACTAGACATAGAAAAGCCCGACTTCAATTTGAGTTGTTGCTTTAAATCAATTGTTTTTAACTTTATATTCTACAAATATATTTTCTATCCTCTATATCCGACTGCAAGGGTATTCAAACATGAGCTTCGCAGTGCTCTCAACATTTTAGGCGCATCTAACATATATGTATATATCATAAGATCGGATGACAATATAATATGGAAACAACATTAAAAACCCGACAACAATTTGAGTTTTAGCTTGAAATCATCTTCGTTTAACTTTATATGCCACAAATATATCGTATATCCTTTATGATGCTCTCCTTTACAATGCTCCCAACATTTTAAACTTACCTCTATATATATCATAAAATCGGCTGACTATATAATATGGATTCCTTAGAAGCCGACTTCAACAAAAGTATTTGCTTGAAATCACTTTCGTTTCACTGCAAATATAACTCATATCTGTTAAAAGTCTGCAATAAGTCTATCACAGACTTAGCTATATATATACATATATATATATATCATAAGATCAGATGACTGTATAACATGGCTACTATAGAAAACCCGACTTCAGTTTGAATTTCCACTTGAAATCCCTTTGGTTTCACTTTTTATACCACAAATACATCTCATATTTGTTATACGTCTGCAAGGGTATTCAATCTTCGGCTTACTTCAGTTTGAATTTCCACTTGAAATCACTTTCGTTTCACTTTCTGTACCGCAAATATATCCAATATTTGTTAAACGCCTGCAAGGGTATTCAATCTTCGGCTTACTAAATACCAATTTGCTGAGTGCAGTGTCCTCAGCGGCGCTCGTGGCGCCTCCATCAATCGAAATGCTCAAGTGTTGCTCGTTAAAGGTGCAAAATAATTGGCCATTTAGCATTTTACAGTAACAACATTTTACAGCAACAATCAAGAAAAAAGGCGGGTCGAAATTGAATTTTCCAACTGTTGTGTAGGTGTTTAAATTTTACATTTGTTCATTTCTAGGGAGTGGGCGTGTCTGGCGTGGGATTTTGGCATTTTTGTTGCCACTTTTATGAGCATTATCTGTGGCAATGACTGGCCACAGGTGGTTTCATGTTGCACGTTGTATGCGGCCTGCCACACTTCGGTCACTCGCTGGGGTCAATTTACAGTCACGTACGCAATGGCCCCGAGTTGAATGACATGCTGAGTAGGTCCAAGGTTCTGGGCAAAGGGGGGGGGGGGGGGGGGAAGGGGGCGAGCTGCCACATAGATGAATCCATACGAAATATGTGAGCAACATATTATATGTCGTAAATTTCATGTGCGTGCGGCTCGAAGACAGGTCAGCAAAATATATTAAACGAGAAAGAAGGGCTATCTTCGGCACGCCGAAGATTTAATACCCTTGCAGTTTGGTCAAGATATCTTGAAAAACATAAAAATTTTCCATACAAAAACTTAATTTTCGACCGATTGTTCCTATGGCAGCTATATGATATAGTTGCCCGATCCGAAAAGAATTTTGCATATATATGGGGAGCTTAGTAAAACTAATAAGTACCGAGTTTGGTCAAGATATCTTGAAAAACATAAAAATTTTCCATACAAAAACTTAATTTTCGACCGATCGTTCCTATGGCAGCTATATGATATAGTTGTCCGATCTTAATAGGATTTTGCATATATATGGGGAACGTAGTAAAACTAATAAATACCAAGTTTAGTAAAGATAACTTTATAAACAAAAATGTTTTTCATACAAGAACCTACTTTTCGACCGATCGTTCCTATGGCAGCTATATGAAATAGTGGTCCGATCCACCTGGTTTTGACATATGAGCTGCGTGCAACAGAAAGAGGGACTTCTGCAAAGTTTCATAAAGATAGCTTTAAAACTGAGAGACTAGTTCGCATAGAAACAGACAGACGGACAGACGGACAGACGGACATGGCTATATCAACTCGGCTGTTGATACTGATCAAGAATATATATACTTTATGGGGTCGGAGATGTCTCCTTCTATGCGTTACACATTTCACGACAAAATTATAATACCCTCTGCAAGGGTATAAAAAGAGTAAGAGGTTCTAGTCGGGAGCTCTCCCGACTAGGGGATACCCTGAACCATCTTCTTCCAAGAGGCGATAGGTATCAAGTGAAAGGTACTTGAAATATAAGTATATACTATTCTAGAAGCTACATGTCAAGTTTGGTGACTCTAGTTCATATTATTTGCCCAAATTGCCCAAAAAACAGGATTTCGATATCGATTTTTATCGATTACTTGGAAACGGAAAAGGTTATCGATTATCAAGGTTTCGAGATCTTTGCGTTCATACCTACGGACGGACAGACAGACAGACGGACAAGGCTAGATCGACTCGGCTATTGATGCTGATCAAGAATATATATGCTTTATGGGGTCAGAGATGCTTCCTTCTGCCTTTTACATACATTTGCTCAAATACATTATACCCTGTTTACCCATTTTCAATGGGTATATAAAGAAAGAGTGCTCTAGTCGGGATGTCCGACTGAACCTTCTACTAACAACAACAAAAACGAAAGATAATTGATCTGTATATATTATTCTAGAAGCTGTTGATTGATTTTTCATATCCTTTTTTTGTACATTTTTAAATAAGCTTTCTATTTAGTTAAATAATATTATTAATGATATATATAAATATATATATTTTTTTATATAGATTTTCGTCTCGACTCATTAATATTATTTGAAATTTATTAATATTTTAAATTTATTTAACTTTAAAAACTTATTTTTTCCATTAATATTTACCTCTGCAACCGAGAAGTTTTATCTTATTTTCTTCAATTCTTTAATATTTATTTAATTTGTATATTTCTTATTTTAATATTTTGTTAATTAGTTTACCTTATTTATTAATTATTGTTTAATATTTTACCATATTTTATTTAAATTTTATATCATTTTACCATATTTTATTTAACATTTCATATCAATTTTAACTTAATTATTTAGTTTGTCAGCGATTTGCTTATCGTTTACGTTAAAAGCTTTTATCGTTTAGCGTGATTCGTTTGCGGCTGTGGTTGGTGTCCTAAATGGAAAAGCTTGCAAGCTTTGTGCGACGTAAGCGCGTTGACGTAAGCGCGTTGACGTAAGCGCGTTGAGTGAATTCCCTGTCAACAGAACTACAACGTTGCGTATGAGTAATTTTTTGCAAGTAAATTACAAATTTGACGATAAGCCGAGTTGACAAAAGGCGAAGAAATGTGAAGAATTTACAAAATTATTTTATTTGTTTTTACATTGATAAGCATGCGTCATAATAGATGAGAACTCACAAAAAAAAAAATTGTATGACAAATATAAAGTCAATATTTAATAGAAAGCAGGCGAAAAAATTAGCACTCCATTTGGTTAGGTTGTAATCTTTAACTAACTTCAAGATTTGATTTAAACATATATTAAACATTTTTTTCAATTTCCGACTCAAACTTTCGTCTCTAATTAGTTCAGACAGCTTTCCGGCTAAGTATGACATGCAAATTGATTTTTAAGCACATTAACAACTAAACCTCAATAAACAATTCTCTTGTCAGGTAACTCACATAATTTGTTCACATTTTTAGCATATTTCAATTTGACAAGCCTCCGTTTTGCAATGCAAAAAACATTTTCAAATGTCGTCAATTTGTCGTGGAAGTTATTTTAATGTCTTTCGTGAATGTTGTCAACAAAAATTAAAAAAGCTGAAAAAAAAACAATGAGAATCGTTAGAGAGCTTTTCACATTTTCAATTTCCGTCATTTATTGCTCAATTAAATTGTTCGATTGCGGTTTGCATTTGCAATTTGCATCTTGCGACGGGGCGAGGTGCGGCTATTGAGTTAGTCAGAGGCAATCGGCCGATGTACGGTCATTCGCTGCGTTATATATACATATACATATATATAGATATATATATATACTGTTATGTTTTATGCGGCTCTCAAGTGCAGCTCGCGACCCTGACGTTGCGACAAGTTGTTGCCGTAAAGTCGTTGATTTGTTGACTTATCTGAATGTAACTGTGCTTGTAGGGTATCTGTCGGGTATATCGTGCGCATATCGTGCGCTACTGGGCTTCGAATTGGAAGCATCTGGAAGGGAGTCCAAAGGTACTCAATTGTTTTCGCTTTTCTAAGTAAGATTAATTGCTGTGCCTCAGTTTGAGTCTTAAATAATAATTGTTATAATTGATTCTGACATGTTTTCAAGCATTTTGCATACTTTAAAGCAGTGTGCAACAATGATTAAATATATATAAAATTAAACTAATCTTGACGTGTTCTTGATAGCTTAAAGCTTAATGTAAAATTAAATTCGATTTATCTTTAAAGTTAAATGTTTTAAAGCTTCTCAAAAAAACTTAGTTAGTTAGATTCCCCTAAGCTTCAAATTGAAGTTTCTTTTAAAGTCTCTAATTAATCTAATAACGGCTAATTTTAAATTGAGATTTACTTTAAAACTTAAAGCACAAATTAATACGGAAGAATTGATTAGACTTTCGTTAAGTTATAAAAATCGTTGATTTTTTTCAAAGTCTAGTTCATCTAGTTCTTGGGAGTATACAAAGGTTTAAAGCTTTGGGTAAATTAAGATTCGATCCATCAATAAAAGCTTAAAAAAGCTTTTAAAAATACTCACATTTTAAGAGAGAGTTGCTTTATGGGATGCTCGAGTATTTATGATTAACTTTCAAGCTATAGTAAAGTAAAGCTTAAAGCTTGTATTCGGGTAGAGGAGCTTTCTAAGTTCATCGGGTATTTATGCTTAAGCTTCACTCTGAGAGCTTTAAGTAAAATTGAAAGCTTATCAAATATTTAAAGAGGGAACTTACTGAGTTGCTCGAGTATTTATGCTTAAGCTTAAAGCTGGCAGCTTTAAGAAAAGTTTTCAGAATTGTTTAAGTAAATATTCCCAAGCTTAACACTGTTGAGCTTTAAGTTAAGTTTAAAGCTTTTAATATATGTAAAGTGGGGAGCTTTCAGAGTTCATAGGATATGTATGCCTAAGCTTCACTCTGAGAGCTTTAAGTAAAACTGAAAGCTTATCAAATATTTAAAGAGGAAACTTTCTGAGTTGCTCGAGTATTTATGCTTTAGCTTAAAGCTAGCAGCTTTAAGAAAAGTTTTCTGAATTGTTTAAGTAAATATTCCCAAGCTTAACACTGTAGAGCTTTAAGTTAAGTTTAAAGATTTTAATATATGTAAAGTGGGGGCTTTCAGAGTTCATAGGATATTTAGCTTAGGCTTCACACTGAGAGCTTTAAGTAAAACTGAAAGCTTATAAAATATTTCAAGAGGAAACTTTCTGAGTTGCTCGAGTATTTATGCTTAAGCTTAAAGCTGACAGCTTTGAGTAAAGTTTTCTGTATCGTTAAAGTAAATATTCCCAAGCTTTACACTGGAGAGCTTTAAGTTAAGTTTAAAGCTTTTAATATATGTGTAGTGGGGAGCTTTCTGATTTGCTCGGGTATTTCAAAGTCGTGTTTACGGCGAATTTCTAGAACTTGTAGTTGCTTAATTTGTGTGCATTTCATTTCCACTCGCCGCTTGCATCCTCTGTCTCTGCCTTTTCCAACTGTCTGTTGTCTACTTTGTTGCTCGTGCTTTTTTTTTTTGTTTTTTTTGTCATGTCGCATTCGCCCGGTGCGCATTCGATTAGCACCTCGTTTTGTTTTGTTTTCTGTATTTGTTTTGCTGTTGGTTCTCTCTGTTGTCTTTTGCCATCCAGCTGATGTTTTGCATTGCGGTTCATCGCATTCTGGCGTCAGTTTTGCATTACAAATGTCCCGTTGCTGTTTTGCCCATTGTTGTTTTGATTATCTTGGCTTTAATTTTGTGCAACTGTTTTCCGTTCTCTGTTTTCTCACCCCTCCCCTCCCTTACCCTCCGTTTCTATTTGGGTTTCGTTTTCATTTTCTGTTTCTGTTTCCATTGTGACTTGGGCAATTGTCGGAGCTGTTGATATAACACTTAGATACCAGGCGCAACGACAATGCATTTGTTTGGCTCGCTTAAAACGTGACCGTTATTAGCACTGATTTGTTTTTGAATAACAGAAAACTTGTTTTAATTTCTGTTTTATTTCTTTTGTTTTGTTTTCTGTTTTTTTTTTTAGTATTTTTGCATTGCAAATAAAGCTGAGTTGCTGCATTAAGTGGGAACTGGGATCTGAGTTATTGCAAAACAGTTCTTCGTGAGAAATGTGTCAAAATTTGTCAAGCTTCTTTTAAATTAATGATAATGAAATACGACTTTTAAAAATATGTTCTCTCCAAGAGAACATTCGATTATATAAAGTTTGTCAATACAAACCTCTAAAGATATTTTATTATCCCACTAAGAGGCATTTCTCTCTCAACAGAGACTTACGCAAAAACCTTTTAAGAAAGAGATATATGAATGAAACGCTTGCTTCATTATTTTTGAATTCCTCTTTAAGCTGCATCCTTAAACGTTTAGAAGAAGACTTCAAAAGGGAGACCGCATTTTAATTTTGCTCTCTTCTTTGTGCTTTTACCTTACTTACTTTTCAAGACAGAGAGAAAGAATTCTTCTCTGTACTTTTTAGCACATACTTTAAGTGACAAATTTCTTCCTTATACTTTTAAGTCTGGGAAATCTTCTTTTAGACAGCCTTTAAATGGAAGACTGAATTGAATCCGTATACTTCCCCGAGGGTAAATTGAATTTTCACAATTCTTCTTTGTGCCTTGTCCTTAAACGTAAGCACTTAAAATGAAGTTAAACTGAAAACGGCATCTGGCACTGTTTTTGACAAAGGACTGCCTGTTGCTAAACCCTTTCCCTATAGAACAATTGCATGCGTCAACTGATTGATGCAAGTTCGACAAATGTTCGCATAAGTTCATTGCGCTAAATCAATTCAGTTTCGTTTTTGCTTAGAGGAGGAACCCAGTCAACCCGCAGGTTTCCACTCTATCGCCCAGTCTCCTCTCGTGTCTCTTTCTAACTATCTAAATATGCAAAGAGGGAAACAAATTGCTGCCAAAAACCTAATTGAATCAAATATGAGCGCCAATCAAGAGCAAAAGATTTTCCCACATACAGCGAAAATTACACAGTTGCAGCTAACAATTGGCGCACGTTGCCTTTCAATGTGTATTTTATTTTTAATGGACCAAAAAGACGCTGATGTTGGGAATGGAAATGTAAATGGAAATGGAAATGATGGCAGCAATTTGTAAAGCTATTTTAAAATTTAGAAATATGTACGCTTCTAGTACAGATATGCAGAAGATGTATATATAGAAAGAGGCTGAATTTAGTTCTTCCCATTCCTCTTTGTGCACTGTCCTTAACCGATAGCGGGCATATGATGAATTGATTTTCATTTAAGTAGGTGACGTATGCGTTATATTTGCTCAAGTCAAAGATATTTGAAATGTTTCTCTTTATTTGCACACAATTTGTTTAAGTTTCACGTGCCTGGTTTTTTTGAGCATCAGAAGTTCTGTTCTTTTGTTCTGTCTGGCTTCGTGTCTGGCCTCACACATCAGCTATGTCGTCAGTCTTTGTCTGTCATTATATAGAACACACAGATATACATGTGAATATTTATGTATTGTATACTTTCTGCATTCAATTGGTGTTGCGCGTGTGCTCTCCTAGCAACGTTCCACCTGGTAACAAATATCGCATGTCTGCTTGCTGTTCTGTTAACTGCGGGTAAAACACATTAATCAGACAGTTAGTAACAGTTGAGTATAGGCAATGTTAATGTTAATGTAAATTTTATGTTAATGTTAATGTTAATTGTAATGTTAATGTTAATGTTAATGTTAACGTTAATGTTAATGTTAATGTTAATGTTAATGTTAATGTTAATGTTAATGTTAGTGTTAATGTTAATGTTGATGTTAATGTTAATGTTAATGTTAATGTTAATGTTAATGTTAATGTTAATGTTTATGTTAATGTTAATGTTAATGTCAATGTTAATGTCAATGTTAATGTTAATGTCAATGTCAATGTCAATGTTAATGTTATTGTTAATGTTAATGTTCATGTTAATCTTAATGTTAATGTTCATGTTAATCTGAATGTTAATCTTAATGTTAATGTTAATGTTAATGTTAATGTTAATGTTAATGTTAATCTTAATGTTAATGTTATTGTTAATGTTAATGTAAATGATCATATTAATGTTTATGTTCATGTTAATGTTCATGTTCATGTTCATGTTAATGTTCATGTTCATGTTCATGTTCATGTTCATGTTCATGTTTATGTTCATGTTAATGTTCATGTTAATGTTCATGTTAATGTTCATGTTAATGTTCATGTTAATGTTCATGTAAATGTTCATGTAAATGTTCATGTTAATGTCTACAATTGTTCTATCGAAACATAGGTGTCAGTTTGAGTTCTTAAGGTATATTTGCAGGGCGCAAGTGTCTCGTCTTTAATTTTATTTTTAATGACTACAAACATAACGATAGTTCGAGTCTCGAATGTGTCATGTTGTGTTATTGGCGGCCAATTGCCAATTGTGTGTGACTAATGGCGAACGCTTCGGACCGGCGGCTGTGAAGCTGCTAATTGCCTAAATCAATCGGGCCGATTTTTCATAGAGCAGCAGCCAAAGGCAGATACCCGATAGTAAGTGGCCGGGCATCGTAGCACACATATGAAACTGTAGTCTATACTCTACATATATATGTATAATATATGTATACATATATATGGCTTCAATGGGTGCCCTCAAATCGCTGCCCCATTGCCAACAACGTGCAAACAGTTTCGTTTATTGTCCGATTCTCTGATGATGCGGTTCATGGCATTTAACACAGCTGCTTTTGTTTTACGGGTCTTAAGATCTGTCGAAATCGCAATATGCAATATTTGCTGTTTTGTGCCACCGAAAAAGAACCGAAAAAGAACAAACAAAGTAAAACAATATTACAAAAAGAATGTACTAGGCGGGAGTGCTCGACTAGGAGATACCCTCAACCCAGCTCCGAGTTGCCTTTACAAACAATGATACTTTTTTCTATACAAATGTAATATAAATCGATATTTATCGATTATTTACAAGTGGGAGGAGATACAAGATAGACTTACCATCACAAATTCATATGGACATGGGCTAAAATTTCCCATACTCATAATTCGGCCAAAACTCAACCGATTTCCACGAGGTTTGCGTTTTTCTCCATGGTTTTACCTCTAAAATAATTCTGCGATTAAATCTGACAACATAATTTTTGGTCGAATTTCATGTAAAAATTGTACCCTCCAAAATCCATATGGACATGGGTTAAAATTTCCCATACTCATAACTCGGCCAAAACTCAACCGATTTCCACGAGGTTTGGGTTTTTCTTCTTGGTTTGACCTCTAGATTAATTCTGCATTTAAATCTGACAACATAATTTTTGGTCGAATTTCATGTCAAAATTTTACCCTCCAAAATCCATATAGGCATGGTTTAAAATTTCCCATACTTATAACTCGGCCAAAAATCGACCGATTTTCACGAGGTTTTGTTTTTTCTCCATGGTTTTACCGCTAGATTAATCTGGCATTTAAATTTGACAACATAATTTTTGGTCGAATTTCATGTAAAAATTGTACCCTGTACCTTCCAAAATCCATACAGACATGGGTTAAAATTTCCCATACTCATAACTCGGCCAAAACTCAACCGATTTTCACGAGGTTTTGTTTTTTCTCCATGGTTTTACCTCTAAAATAACCCTGCATTTAAATCTGACAAAATAATTTTTGGTCGAATTTCATGTAAAAATTGTACCGCCCAAAATCCATATGGACATGGGTTAAAATTTCCCATACTCATAACTCGGCCAAAACTCAACCGATTTTCGCGAGATTTGGGGTTTTCTTCATGGTTTTACCTCTAGATTAATCTGGCATTTAAATTTGACAACATAATTTTTGGTCGAATTTCATGTAAAAATTGTACCCTGTACCCTCCACAATCCATACGGACATGGGTTAAAATTTCCCATACTCATAACTCGGCCAAAACTCAACCGATTTTCACGAGGTTTTGTTTTTTCTCCATGGTTTTACCTCTAAAATAATCCTGCATTTGAATCTGACAACATAATTTTTGGTCGAATTTCATGTAAAAATTGTACCCTCCAAAATTCATATGGACATGGGTTAAAATTTCCCATACTCATAACTCGGCCTAAACTCAACCGATTTCCACGAGGTTTGCGTTTTTCTCCATGGTTTTACCTATAAAATAATTCTGCATTTAAATCTGACAACAAATTTTTTGGTCGAATTTCATGTCAAAATTGTACCCTCCAAAATCCATACAGACATGGGTTAAAATTTCCCATACTCATAACTCGGTCAAAACTCAACCCATTTCCACGAGGTTTGCGTTTTTCTCCATGGTTTTACCTCTAAAATAATTTTGCGATTAAATCTGAAAACATAATTTTTGGTCGAATTTCATGTAAAAATTGTACCCTCCGAAATCCACATGGACATGGGTTAAAATTTCCCATACTCATAACTCGGCCAAAACTCAACCGATTTCCACGAAGTTTTGTTTTTTCTCCATGGTTTTACCGCTAGATTAATCTGGCATTTAAATTTGACAACATAATTTTTGGTCGAATTTCATGTAAAAATTGTACCCTGTACCTTCCAAAATCCATACAGACATGGGTTAAAATTTCCCATACTCATAACTCGGCCAAAACTCAACCGATTTTCACGAGGTTTTGTTTTTTCTCCATGGTTTTACCTCTAAAATAACCCTGCATTTAAATCTGACAAAATAATTTTTGGTCGAATTTCATGTAAAAATTGTACCGCCCAAAATCCATATGGACATGGGTTAAAATTTCCCATACTCATAACTCGGCCAAAACTCAACCGATTTTCACGAGATTTGGTTCTTCATGGTTTTACCTCTAGATTAATCTGGCATTTAAATTTGACAACGTAATTTTTGGTCGAATTTCATGTAAAAATTGTACCCTGTACCCTCCACAATCCATACGGACATGGGCTAAAATTTCCCATACTCATAACTCGGCCAAAACTCAACCGATTTTCACGAGGTTTTTTTTCTCCATGGTTTTACCTCTTAAATAATTCTGCATTTAAATCTGACAACAAATTTTTTGGTCGAATTTCATGTAAACATTGTACCCTCCACAATCCATACGGACATGGGTTAAAATTTCCCATACTCATAACTCGGCCAAAACTCAAACGATTTCCACGAGGTTTTGTTTTTTCTCCATGGTTTTACCTCTAAAATAATCCTGCATTTAAATCTGACAAAATAATTTTTGGTCGAATTTCATGTAAAAATTGTACCCTGTACCCTCAAAAATCCATACAGACATGGGTTAAAATTTCCCATACTCATAACTCGGCCAAAACTCAACCGATTTTCACGAGGTTTTGTTTTTTCTCCATGGTTTTACCTCTAAAATAATCCTGCATTTGAATCTGACAACATCATTTTTGGTCGAATTTCATGTAAAAATTGTACCCTCCACAATCCATACGGACATGGGTTAAAATTTCCCATACTCATAACTCGGCCAAAACTCAACCGATTTTCACGAAGTTTTGTTTTTTCTCCATGGTTTTACCTCTAAAATAATCCTGCATTTGAATCTGACAACATAATTTTTGTTCGAATTTCATATAAAAATTGTACCCTCCAAAATTCATATGGACATGGGTTAAAATTTCCCATACTCGTAACTCGGCCAAAAATCGACCGATTTTCACGAGGTTTGCGTTTTTCTCCATGGTTTTACCTCTTAAATAATTCTGCATTTAAATCTGACAACATTATTTTTGGTCGAATTTCATGTCACAATTTTGACTTCTAGAATAAACATCAAATATACATATATTGAATATTATTTCCAAATTTTTGATCAAATATTATGTAAAATTTGTACCCTCAAATATTCATATGGGTCACATATCCCATTCTACTAACTCTTCTATCTGTTACATATTTGTGGAAATCCCATATACCCCATTTAGGGGGAACTTGGCTACAAGCAGAATACCGCGATATTTTACACACTTTCGTTTTGGCTCGGTGATCGACAAGATGAAACAATTGAATTCTAGGAACAATTGAATTCTAGGAATAACTAAATATTGAATTTTTTTTATGATTGTTTTTATAGGCACATTAAAAATGTGAAAAATCTTATTTCCATTTGCACTTTTCTAATTTACAAATATGATCTTATAAAATGGAAAATTTTGGAATTTTTTAAATTTTTTCTAAATTCTTCTCTTCTGTCAACCAATTTATTTTCATGGTAAATGCATTGTGAAACATTTTCCGGCGAAATTGTTTAACCAGTCGACAACTCTGTCAATAAAACAATGCACTTACTCACAATAATTCCGGGTTCGATGCCAGCTTATGACAGCTGGTTTTAGTTGAATGTGTCTTAAGAATAAATAAATATTGAATACTTAAGTAAAATATGCATGCATATGATTATAAATCATATGGTGCTTAGCTAACATTCCAGTTAAGAGCTTATTTCCAATATGCTTAGAAATAGCCTCAAATAGAGCGTGAACACAAGGGCATTACATTGGGTAGGGGGGGGTAGAGGGACGCTAGGCACGGCGAGAATACGTTTTAATTAGCACCTCAGCGGATGCGGCGGGGCCAAGTGTGAAGGCAAACAGCAAGGAAACGAAGAAGATGAAGAAGAACAGAAACAACAACAAAACAAAGCAAATGCAAGATGTTTACAAACAACTGTTTAATAATACCCTGCACACCTAATACCAACGGGTATTATTGTTTTGTGCAAATGCATGAGACAGGCAAGAGGAAGCAGACTCCGACTCTATAAATAAAATCTACATGCACAACCGAGTCTATCAGTCATCGTCCTTTGAATACAACTACATATGTATATGTAGTAGAACTCAGATACAGGGTATCTTCTTAGCGGCCACTCATAACTATAACACCCTTTTTTTGGCCTTTGGGCATTGGGCAATTGAAAAGCGCAGACGTTGCGGCTGGGAGACTGCAAATTTGCCTTCCCCTTCCCCTTCAATTTGGACTTTGGACCCGTTAGTTGCCAAAAAGGCAGCCCACAGAGTTCAGCAAGAGAAGGGGAATTGTCTGGTGTTGGTTGCGGGGGCGGGGGCGGGAGGGCAATATGCAGGAAAGAACCATATTACAACGTTTGAGCAAAGCTGGAACAGCGCACGCCATGCTGGGAGAGCGCTCTCCCACATTGGCTCTCCCCACACCAAACTCTCAGGGCATAGAGCGCAGCAGTAGCAGCAGCAGTAACGTCGGCAGCAGCTGTGGTGGCAGAGACAGCGTCGATCAGTCAACGCTGAGAGCTCGTCGCGTGCAGTTCGTTTCCGCAGTGTGTCTGTACGCTTTTGCCGAAAGTTAAAACGAAAGCAACCGTCGTCGCCCTCGCGCACGCTGGAAACATCATAATCATGCTGATAATGATGATCTGATCCAGCGGCTGATCGTGTGTCGAGTGTGTATGTGTCTGTGTTAACTGCGGCTAAGGCAGGCAGCAAATACCAAAAGCAGCAAAGAAATTAAAATTGTGAAACGAACTTTTGTACCTGGCAGCCCAAATGGTAAACCCACAAAAATATAAAGAAGAAAAAGAGCAAAGTGCAAAAAAGAAGCAGCAGAATTTACCAATACCCCCCCTCGCTACACTGTTTACGCGCGCGCGCATATGTGTGTGAAGCAACAAAAAAAAAGTATTTCTATGTATGGGCTATTGTAGAAATGTTGTTGTTCAAGTGCTTTGGCGGCTAAAACAAAACAAAAAACGCGAAGAAGAAGCAGCAGCAGCAGCAGCGACCGCTGAGTTTGCTTAATAAATGTTTTTTTTTTAAAAATTTCCACTAAAAATAATAATGAAATAAAACGCAAACCTGGCAGTTTCGTGATTAATATTCATAATTTTCTAAGGCATGCGAAAAGAGCAGCAAAAGAAGCCAAGAAATTAAATATACATATATGTATGCATGTGTGCGTGTTTGTTTTTTTCTTCTTCTCCTATTGCCGTCTCTGTCTCAAGCACGCTTTAATTTATTATACCAGCGACAGTTTTTTGTTTGTTTGTGTGCGTGTGTGTGTGTGTGTGGTTGAGTTCCCCCCAACCCAAAAAAAACGCACAAAACAAAACGTGAAATTTTCAAACGAAAGTCACGACGCGTCGAGTCGGTCAAATATAACTGAAATATCAATACATATATATGCATATATACATATATACAAAATATATATACATATATATTTATACTTGTATTAATACCGAGTCTCTAAGCACTCGCATCTGTGTATTTAAATGTGATTTCGATAAGCGCTAAAACAAAGGCAAAAAAATCAAATATAATTAATATTTTTAAGCGAGTATTTTCTTGTTTGTGTCTGTGTGTGTGTGCGCGCAACCTAAACTAACTAATTAATCTTCAATGTAAGTATAAGTACATATATTGAATGAATCGTATTTAAAGCAAATCAATGCCAATTGAAACTAAAACAAAAAATTTATGCTTAAACATTTTAAATTCATGGCTTATATGAATAACTGTTTATTATTATTTCTCTCTTTTGCTTACGAATATTGTTCAGCATTTTTTCATTTTTGTTCTCTCTTCTTTAACACCTTTTCTTAGTTCTTTTTGCGTCTGTCAATAAAATTCTTAACGTTTTGTTTATATTTCGACCGTCTCTTTTTGCTCCAATTTCTTTCTGTTATTTTTCGGTCTTCTGTTTTTTGTTTTTGAGTGAACGCTTGAGACTGTCCAAAGTTTTGCACTCTTCCTCCTCTTCTGCTTCTTCTTTTTCTGCTCTTATTTTTTAACGGTGCATGTGGGCAGATAGGTTGAGGCTTATACGAGTTGAATATGGGCTACATGTTATACGGTCAATGAGATAAGACATTCAGGCACTTCAGACAGCAGCAGTAGAGCAGCAGCAGCACTTGAAGTTTATAGCCGACCCCCCCTCCTCTTCCTCTTGTCCAACCCATTACCTTTGCGACGTGTCTCGGCTAAATTGTAAAATCAGCTTTTATGGCCTGTTCTTTGTTGTTGTTGTTGTTGTGTTTTTTGTGGTCTACACAAAACTGAATGACACGCTGTTGCCTTGGCGCATCAGCTTAGTTTACAGTTAGTTAATTAACGGTACTGCCAAGGAAATTGGCTTGTCATCTGTGTGTGTGTTAACCGGATACACACTAAAAAATATTGGCTTCCATTTAATTACTTGTAAACTAATTTTGCTTCAATTAAGATACATTTTAATGTTGGTAGACGCAATTCCTTGGGTAGCGCAGTGGGGTTCGAACTCTAGCAAAGAAATATTCTATATTTTTCTATAAAATATATATAAAAATATATTCTCTTAAATTTAACTTGAAAGTCGACTAATTTCTCAAATTTATCGATATATATATATATTTTATTATTATTTTTTTATTTAATTCAAAATATATATTATTTCCCATTAATTAAGCTACATTTTGATAGCTGAACTCAACATGTTTTGACTCTTAGCAGAAAGTTTTAATAATTTAGGTTAATTTAGCTGTACTCGAAATTTTGAGAGTCAGAGTTGCTTGGGTAGCGCAGTGGGCTAAGCATCGGCCCACCAAGCACGAAGTTTAAGGTTCGAACCACCGCAAAGAAAAAGGTATATTTCTTATTAAAATATGTAAAAATATTTTCTTTAAAATTTAAAACTTCAAGGCCAGAAAATTTCTTGAATTTTATCAATATATTTAATATTATCAAAATTTAAATATTTTTCTTATTCAAAACTGTTTTTATAGCCACAAAATAGACTTTTTTGAACAGTGTAACCCCACTAAAATAAAAAAAACTCTTTGAAAGTGCTGAGAAACTTACGTTAACGAATTGCAACCGTAAAAAATAAACTACTCAAAGCTAAAATGCAGTGCAAACACGCACACACACAGTGACAGGCATAAGTATGCACCCCAAATACAAATAACTCGTGCATTGACTTCCCCATTTAGACATATAGACAAATAGGTGTTACGAGCGTGGAACTACATAAAGTCTCTGTCGCACTTCCTGCTCGATATCAATCACGCAAAATGTTCTCCGGTTTGACATTAACTTTTCAGCACTTGATCAAATTCAGGTGCTTAAAACGTGACTTGACTGCTAACTGGCTTAAATTAAATTACCTGAATTATCAGGCGACTTTATTTTTCATCCGTTTGCCACATAGAATTTTTATGTTTATTAATATTAGTATTATTATTATTATTATTGTTGGTAGCAAAAGTTGCGGCTAATTAGCTCGCTTTGGGCATTTTTATGGAACCACTCGAGTGCTCTTCCTATTATGTGGGCGGAGTGCGAACAGATATCATCTAAGTGCCTGCCGCCTACCTGTTCGTCTATCCACCTGTCTGTCTTTCTGTGTCTGGCCTTTGTTTTCCGCCAGTTGGCAGGCAGTCAGATAATTTTGACATTTAATGTGGCACGGCCAGAGATAAGTGAGGGCTTTTTACGCTTTTGACATTTATTTCGGTAGTAAAAAATCAAATCTAAGTTTTCCA
Organism: Drosophila borealis; assembly: GCA_035045885.1. Classification (NCBI taxonomy): domain Eukaryota; kingdom Metazoa; phylum Arthropoda; class Insecta; order Diptera; family Drosophilidae; genus Drosophila; species Drosophila borealis. The sequence goes on along the minus strand of JAWNOR010000152.1, from coordinate 140,540 downwards.
AGACACAAAAACAGTTGTGTTTAGAATAAGAAAGTCTGACTTACAGCAAAATAAAACAATTCTATTAAGTATTTAAAAGAACTAAACGCGACTCTTTTAAGAGTGTGAACTAGTTCAGTTGCTTTCTAAAAGCATTCTTGCCTTGAACTGGCTCAAAAGTAACAGTCTATGCTTGTTAAATTAATCAGTTCCTTTCTACGCACTTACTAGCTAAGGAACTAGTTTAAAACAACGACTGCAAACTCGTTTCAATAATCCAAAGCAGTTTGAGATAAATTATATATGTATAAATGAGCTTTAAAATGTAAGAATGGAACTAGTTCAGACTCTTTCTAAAAGCATAAGCGCCTGTGAACATAAATTAGGCGGTGTGAATAAGTTCCTTATGGTAGTTTACTCGCCTGTGAACTAGTTCAATAGTAAATGTATGAACTAGTTCCAGTTTTTAAATTAAAAACATTATTAGAAGTAACAAGAGTTTGTGAATATAAATGAACGTTAAATTTGAGAGTGGAACCAGTTCACTTTCTTCCGAAAACCCTTAGTGAACTGGTTCCCTTGTTCAGAAAGTCCATGCTCTTCAGAATCAGTTCCTTACTAGGAGCTTACTAGCCCATGAACAACAAAACAAGATTAACAGTAAAAGTGCGAACTAGTTCCACTTATTAGAAGCAATAGCAGAACAAAGTGTTTTGGCCCGCGAACTAGTTTTAATCCATAATATTAATATGATCTCTTAACTCATAACTATGTAGCTCTCCCTTAAGTTTTGGAACCAGTTCTTGAGTTCTTTTTGAAAGCTTAAAGCATTGAGTCAAAGTAAAATGTATTCAATCGAATTTCGGCATTGAACTAGTTCAAAGCCCGCGCAAACTTGTTGAGAATTAGTATAAACTGGCAATTTCGGGATTTAATTGGATATAATTATGACACTTCGAGCTAAGTTCTGCAAATGCCACAAAAACTGTGCCCAAAACTAGTTTTTAGACAGCTTCAATAAATTCGGAGAGTTAATCCGTTCCGCTTGCAACATTTACGGCTCAAATGAATCAACAGGTAACAGGTGCAAAGCATTTCTTATCGGAGGGAACGCATTTCCTGCATTTGGCGGAAATAACCAGAATCAATTTTGAATTTTGCAATAACTTCAGACGTCAGACGAGAAGGTTGCCAGATGTTAAGAGAGGGGAAAAAAAACTGCGTCAGCCAAACGCAGACGTCATGAAAGCATACATTAAACATTTGCGAAGCACTCTTAATGAAGCGTTACCAATTGCGACTCCGGCCAGAAAGATATCGCTAACTGAAGTTGGCCAACTGATCCGGCCACAAAGTATCTGGCCATGAATCATGCGCACAGGTGTGCCAACAACTTGGCGTTGACAATTTCGGGAAAACACTTGAACGCGAACGTGAACGCGAACTCGAACTCGCAGCCCAACAATTGATCCAGTCAATCAGCACATTTGTGTTAATTCGTGATACGCGTGGCTTTTAACACACACAGTCTACAGCAGCTCACTCGGAAACCGATGACTGGCAGCCTTTGTGCAGCTTTTATTTGCCGTTGCCACCGAAAGTGTGTAAAAAGTAAGCGTATATTATTGCACTTATCTAAATTTATATATATTAGGCGGCGGTAATTGTCTTCAGCGAATGACAGAGCCTAAAAGAGTTAAAGGCTTGAAATTTACAATGAGAGTTTTGCTGCTTTCAAACATCGAAAATCCTTTTAGTTTTACAAAAATCGATAAATATCGCTCGGGATGTATACCTTTTTTTTCGACATGGATTCATCATAGTGCATCTGAGTGACTATAAGATTGAATGTCTTTAAAGTTTGAAGATAGCTTTCGCTATTTTCAAACATCGATAACTGTTTTCCCAAAATCGATAAATATCGCTCAGGTGGCAATCGTATCATTTAGCGTTGATTAGGAAACACTCTTACACTAATTCGATTCCTTTCCCATATTATACCCCAATGATTTCCAGAGAATATACAAATTTAAAGACTTTAAATAGAGAATAAAAGTTGACTTTGAGCAAGTCTAAACTTCGATAACTTATTCCGTTTTCCCAAAAAACCGATAAGTATCGATTGGCTCCGATTGGCACACTCGTACCTTAAGGCATGGATAAAGATGATTTCAATTATTTGATTCCCTTTCTTTGTGCACTTCCATACATAGAAAAGTTATAAAAAGAAAGGGTATATTGTTGTTGTAATTGTGTAAATGCATTTGAGGCAGACGTAAGTATCTTCAACTGCAGCGCATCTTAAAGACGGTAAGATTTACAGTCTTTAAATATGGAATAAAGGTTCTGCTGTTACCAAATAGCGATAACTTTTCTAGTTTGCCAAAAATCGATAAGTATCGATAAGCTCCTACTGATACCAACGAGTACTTCACATACCCTTCCCCGCAGATTTCAAATCGCTTGAGGTATATTCTTGATGTTTACTAAATACATACATCTTGATGGAATACTAAGGAACTGAAAATCTTATAACGATGCAAGAGTAAATACAAAGGTCACTTAAGAGTTCATTTTTGATATTCTTGAGCTCAAGGGTAACAGCAGCTCGAGGCTGAAGGTTATAGGGCATCTCCTTGTCGAGCATAGCACTCCGCTTTGTTGGCCTTTCTCATCTCTGAGGCACACACACACACACTCGAACAGGCATTTTATCAGCGCCAGCAAATCTGCGCAAACAACAAATATTTACCAAGCTTATAGATATAATATTGTATATAAAGCAGAGTATATGCCCAGTCGTATATCTTATCTATTGTGACATGCATGTCAGCATTTTGAACGACGCACTAACCGCAATACCACACAATTTATACACAATCCCACATTCACATTCACATTCATTTTTACATTCACATTGAGTCGCTCCCCTGGACTCCACCCAAATATGAGTTTTCGCTCCGCCAGGGTTGTCGTTTTGGCATGCAGCAAGTGTTGCCACCGTCGCCCACATCAAGGCGACAATAACTGATCGCTATATAAAACAATATTTATTATACATGCTCAACTTTAAATTTTATGTGCCAAACAATTACCAAAAGCAAATATTATTCGGTGCTTGGCAAACCGAATAGTTTATGCTCTGTAAATTATAAAATGATGTATATAGAGTTTGTGTTTTAGTTGACAACAATATTAAAGTATTGATCGGAAATGGTATGAAAAAATATATATGTATACGGAACTTTTCATGCATATTCGACATTTCTCGGTGGAATTTTACGAAAAGGAAAAAAGTAAAGATATTCAGAAATAACCACAATTTGAACACATTTTTATTCTGTAGAACTTTGAAAATTAGTTTCAGCCGCAAAAGAAGTTTTGTACAATATATTTTCACTCAAATTCCACGTTTTTAAGGTGAATTTGATTTGATTTTTTCATTGTAAAAGTATTTATCGAAAGTGGAATGAAAAGAAAGAAACAACAAATTACATTTTCACTTAAATTCCACGTTTTCAAGTGAATTAGTTTATATTGTTTTTTCTTAATTTTGGGCATATACAATTTATCTTGACTTTATCGTTAGGTCTCTTCTGCAAGTGACAAACTTGACGACAATTTCACAACATCTTTCGCTTTTTTATAGGGAATACATCAAGTATTAATATGCCGGTCATGGATCGCGCATATTTCGGCTGATTGATTTGTTGTGCTCGACTCTCGCCTTGGCCAAGCGACTCTTCTATGTGCTTCTCACTTCCCTCCCTCTCCCCCCCTCCCCCCCCCCCTCGTCTACGCCCACCAGCTAAGTCTCACCTATATTTTTTGATGAGATTTGTGTGTCGAAGCCGTGTGTTTACCCATCGTCAGCTGCTGTTTGTGCTTTGTGCGTTCACAAGTTGCGAATCGCAACAATTGCAACAATCATTTTTTACCCCTCAATCTCGTCGTCTTTTCTTCTGTACGTGTTTAGCTATTGTTGTGTTGATTATTATTGTTATGATTACGCATTTTATTTCTTTTTTTTTGGCCTTTTAGCATGTACAAAATGGTCAACATTGCGTGATACGCATCGCGACTGTTATAAATTATTAATTTGTTGTAGCTTAAAAATTGTTTATTTGTTATTGTTGATGTGAAATTGAAATTGTGGCCACGATAATGTGCTTGCGTTTTGTTTTTTCTCCCCTTCATGCGGTTATCTTTGCGGCATTTCATCAACAAATTTTTTGACAATTTTAATTGACTTCAAAGTTGAGGAATTTTTTCGCAGACTTGAGCTATTTGTTTTTATCAAAATGATTGAATGGCGAAAAAGTCGCTTGATTTGATATGAAGTACACTTTTAGAGAGATTGATTATTGGGTAAAAAAAAACTAATCGACGTATATATAAGAATATGACCAAACCGATTGTTGATTAACGGAAACGGAAATTTGCTTAGAAGCTTGTCCTACAAGTGGCTAAAAATTGTTATAAATCTAATGAAAAGCATCAAGAAGCATGCAGAAATGATGTCATGAGCCTGCATGGCTTTGCTGTATGCGCGTTGAACTAGCAAGCTAGAGGTAGCTGGTTCAAATTAAGCAGAAATGTGCCCCAAGAATGTCGGCCTTTTGAATAGAAAGCATTATCCATTATTACTATTTTATCGAAACTAATTTATTAAATTTATTTTAATAAATCAATTCTAATTTAAAGAGAAAACATTATTAATTAAATCAAATATAATTTATTTAAAAATTAATATTAATGAAATCCAATCTAATTAAATCATTATTAATTAAATCAAATATAATTTGAACAAAGTTCCAGTTAGCATTAATTTAAACAAACACACACATATTTACGCTCAAACCTGTTGCATGTGTGTAAGTGTGTGTGTGTGTCTGTGTGTGTGTGTGTTTATCTACCATCTACTAATTGTACAGTCGGATATATGCAGTTATCTAATGTACACGATTTGCGGTTAACAATATAACTCCCCTCAGCCCTCTACTCCGTATCGTAACATTTTCCTACCTTAGGCGACCTTTATATACCCTGAACCCATTGAAAGTGGGTAAAAAGGGTATTACGTATAGATAGAAAGGATCTCATTAAGTATATATATTCTTGATCAGCATCAATAGCCGTCTGTCTGTCCGTTCGTCCGTCTATCGATAATCGATAACCTGCCCCGTTTGCAAACAATCGATAACAATCGATATCGAAATTGTGTTTTTTGAGCCAATCTCTTGGATTTTACTAGCTAGAGTCACCAAATGTGGCATGTAGCTTCTAGAATAGTATACACAGATCAAGTATCTTTTATTTTATGGCTACCGTTTAAGTTTAAGGGTATCTCCTAGTCGTACACTCCCCACTAGTGTCTAAAGTTTTTAATTGGAAATTTTGTTGTTATTGTTTTCCCTTTCTCGCATCTGCCAATTGGAATTTGTTTGTTATTGTCTTGGGACATTGTGCAGCAACTAATTGCATTCAATGTGCGCAGTTTTAATAATCATAACCCGACCGATTTCCCACACATATGCACATATATATATATACATATAGGGTATAGTTAACCAGGCCCAACTCGCCTGCCCTCTGGCTATGATAGTCTAGATAATAGTCGACATTTTGATCGACACATTCGACATTTTGGCGCCGCAATAAATAATTTTCTGAAAAGAAACAATTGCAACAACAACAATAACAATAATATTATTAATAATAATTGCACTCCAAAGGCGACGCATGTGGCGAATTTTTGCACAATTTCGTATTGATTTAATTAAAAACTAGTTTTTGTTGCATTTTTTTTTGTTTCGCCTTATCAGAAAATTGCAATCAAAACGTGCAGCAAAAGGGCAATTAACAGGTTGAACTCTTTTCTTTTTTGTTGTATACACTCGCAGAGAGTATATCAATATTGTTATGCAATTTGCGACGCTTTGCGTTATGTATACTCTTACCTGAGTACATGTAGTTCTCTATGTGGCATGTCTCTTAAGTTGTAAAGATGCTTTATACATCTTGAAGTCGAAGCCTTTATCGGACCATTATATCATATTATTACTATATGGAATATTTATTGCAATAAATAAATGAAATTTGCTAAATAAAACTTACTTGAAGCAAAATTCAAATTTACAAATTTGTATTAACTAAAAGTCAACTTTAACTTAAAATAAAAAATTATTAAAATTGGAAAATAACTAAAAAAAAATTTTGTAATATGGCAAAAAAACAAGAAAAAATAATGAACAGATAATAAAATATTTATTCTACTGATATTTATAGAGAAGAAAATGAGATTCTGTGAGATGGAAAGAGAGCAGAGAGAGAGGGAGAGAGATAGAGATAGAGACTGAGAGAGAGAGAGAGAGAGAGAGAGTTAGAGACTGAGAGAGAGAGAGATAGAGACTGAGAGAGAGAGAGATAGAGACTGAGAGAGAGAGAGAGATAGAGGCTGAGAGAGAGAGAGATAGAGACTGAGAGAGAGAGAAAGAGAGATATAGAGACTGAGAGAGAGAGAGACTGAGAGAGAAAGATAGAAAGAGACAGAGAGAGGGAAAGACATGGAGAGACAGAAAAAGAGAGAGATAGAGAGATGCAGAGAAAGAGAGAGACAGCGAGAGACATAGGGAGAGAAAGAGAAAATTCATATTAAAATAAAAGAAATTTAAACAACAATTTTTAATTAAATAAAACTTCTTAAAAATATTAATAAAAAAACGTTACAGAATATTTAGTTGATATGTCTGTCATTTGCCGGCAAGTGTATACAAAGTGCGGCATATTTGAGTTAAATTGTTTCTAGATTTTTTTTTCACCCTTTTTTATTATTTTTTTTTTGCTTCTAATTAGTTTCGTTTCGTTTAATTGAATTCGAAAAATATTAATAACCATTTTAAATAAATACAAAATATTTTATCTTATAAGAAAATGTAATATAATATTTATTTTCTTTGCAAGTGTATACAAAGTGCGGCATATTTGAGTTATATTTTTTCTTTATTTTTTTTCACCCTCTTTTATTATTTTTTTTGCTTCTAATTAGTTTCTTTTCGGTTTCCATTTCAAATCAATAAAAAAGATTTAATATATTAAGAAAATTTAATATAATATTTATTTTCCTTGCAAGTGTATACAAAGTGCGGCATATTTAAATTATTTTTTTTCTTGATTTTCTTTCACCCTCTTTTATTATTTTTTTTGCTTCTAATTAGTTTCTTTTCGGTTTCCATTTCAAATTATTAAAAAATAATTAATATTATAAAAAAATTTAATATTTATTTTCCTTGCAAGTGTATACAAAGTGCGGCATATTTAAGTAATATTTTTCTTGAATTTTTTCTCCTTTTGCTTGTTTTTTTTTTGTTTGCTTCTAATTAGTTTCGTTTAATTAAGTTTAATTGAATTCGGCTGCGTTGCTTTGTTGTAAGCTTTTCGTATTGTTTACTATTTCGCCTGCTTTGTGTCTCTCTCTCTCTCTCTCTATATTTATTTTTTTTTTTATTATTATTTTTTCTTTAGCAACAACAAAATGTAAGCGCAATCTGGCCCAGTTCATTGACTTTAGCGCGCGTTTGAGGGGCACAATTTGACTTTGAGTGGACATCGATTGAAATGCGCGCGCAACAAATGTCAGATAAAAAACTCAAATAAAAAAAATATAAATATATATATGTATATTGTCAAGGTCGTTGGCGGGCGCCTGATAACGAAGAAGAGGAAGCAGCGCGTCGCTGATAAGAAAAGCAGCTGCAAAAGAGCGCGTTTTTCCAACAAATTTCCGAGCAGGAATCAAGTCCATATACAGCTCCACATATCAGCAGATATATGCATATATCTCTCTCTCTCTCTCTCTCTCTCTTTCTCTCTCGATATATCTATATATGTTGTCTCGATATTTTTGCCGCTTTTCATTTGTAGTTTTCATTCAATAAAACATTTCATTCAACAACAACTTTTGCCCACAATGCGCCGTATAAATATTTATTATTATGGCATTTTATTGTATTGTATTGTTTTTATTTTTTCATGACGCATGCCACCGAAAGGCGCATGTCATACAGATTGTCAGATCGAACTACGTATATACATATATATATATATATATATACACAATACTATTCTAGAAGTCTGTTATATGAATCATGTCATTTGTGAGAAACTTTTAGCTGTGCATGGTTTTTCTACAGAAACAGTCTTAAGTGTTTTTGATGATTGAAATGAACGGAAAGTGTTACGGTCGGATAGTGTATTGTCTCAGTCGGCGTTATGTATCACAATTTTCAATGATAAAAAGAATCATAGTCAAATATTGGAGTCTCTAAAGAAAAACAATTAGCTTGAGACATATTTAAAGAGAATGTTAAGGAGCTTGTGTAGTGTAGTTTAAGCCTTATCCAGGATATATTCTTCAGGCCGAAGATTTAATACCCTTGACAAAATTAGAATGCCCTCTAAAAATATTATATTTTATGACTTAATGGAAGTTGAAGTAGTTAAAGAAAAGATATTGACACTTTAAATTGAAATATGTCGCTTGATTTGAACCAGCGACCTCTCGTTTGCTAGTTCAACGCTCAGACAGCTAAGCCTTAATTGGCATTGTTGTTGTTGTTTTTCACTTTGTACAAACTTTGACCAACTTTTTAAACTAGATGAAGGTCGAAGCTCTTTCAAAGATGTAATACCCTTGTACACGTTTCATGACGAAATTAGAATACCCTCTAAAAATATAATACCATATGACTTAATGGAAGTTGAAGTAGTTAAAGATGCACAGTTGGAAAAGATATTGGCATTTGATTGAAAAATTGAAATTTGTTGCTTGATTTGAACCAGCGACCTCTCGTTTGCTAGTTCAACGCTCAGACAGCTAAGCCTTAGTGTGCATTGTTGTTGTTGTTTTTCTCTTTGTTAAAAATTTGACCAACTTTTTAAACTAGATGAAGGTCGAAGTTCTTTCAAATTTCGGTCTCTCAGTCAGGACAAACTCTTGCATATATACATACATATATTAATAGATCTGGTGAAGTATTTTTCAATTTTATGTACACACAAAATGAAAGCAAACTTTTCACAAAACAAATCTTAGCTCTGGTTATAAAGTTCGTTGTAGCCAACTCTTCACATTGGCCTAATGATGTTTTGTCTGGCTTCATTAATCAGCGCTGACATTCATGATTTCGCATTTGGGTATTTTTTCAGAGGGGTTTTTTTGACGTTGTTGTTGTTGTTGTTTTTGCTGGCGGATGTGCCTTGGCATATTTTGCGGATATTGACACAAAAGATTGGGCATTGCATAAGGTCAAATATGCGCACAATCGATCAGTTAATTAGGCAATCTTTTTTTTAATATGATTAATAATTGATTAATTATAATTTATTTAACACATTTTACAGATATCGGCTATAAGGCAACTATATAGAGATGGCCTCTTCGCCCAACCAAGCCGCGCCTCCAGTTCTATGGCGCGCTCGCCGCAAAATTGGTAAGTTCCAGTTCAATAACTAGTTCCAGTTCCAGTTCCAATTACAGTTCTTGGCATATTTAAGTAGTTTTTAAGCGACAATTTATCAATATGACATTTGACATTATTCATGAGCTCGCAAAGGACAGCTCGTCCTGCGTCCTGTGTCCTCGGTCAAAGTTCACTGGCATTCGACATGTTTTGTTGACTAATTCGCAGCACGTTTAGGCGTTCATTATCCCAGCATTGTTTCAGTTTAGTGCACAGGCTGAATGATTCTGAAATGGCGCCCTTTTTCGATACGAAGCGTATCTAAAGAAAACGGGTAGCAAAAATGGGCAAAAAATTCGTAGAAAATAGAGCAAAGGCAAAAAATTTGTAGAAAATAGAGAAAAGGCGTTTTCAAAATTAGGGTATTAGATGAAAAGTGGTAACAATTAGAGGAAAAGGGGGCAATCGAAAGTAATAAATAAGTGGGATCAAATAGAGTAACAAGAAATGAGTTATAAGAAAATGTGATCAAATTCGTTAACAGAAGAAAACTGGTTAAAATGATGAAAGAAAGGGTTTCAAAAGAGGTTCTTAAATGAAAAGGGTTGAACAAATGGGTTCAAATAGTGTAACAAAAAGTTATGTAAGAAAATTTTATCAATATATAAACCAAAAGAAAGAGAAAGAAACAACAAAAATTGATCAAAAAAAAAGCAGAAAGTACAAATTTGGGCGCATCAAAAAGTGGTTTAAAGAAAAGCTTTCTAAAAGCGGTTTTAGAAACGAGGTTTAAAAGATATTTATTAGAAAATTTGTTGCTCAAAGTAATCAAAGTGTAAGTAAGAGTGCTTTAGTGGGAAGTGCTCGACTAGTGGATACCCTGAACCTGCTTCTACGAACACCTAATGCAGCTCGTTGGATATTAAATGAAAGATCGAACTAGTCTATTGATGCTGATCAAGAATATATATATATATATATATATATACTTTATGGGGTCGGAGTTGCTTTCTTTCGCCTGTTACACACATTTGCACACAATCTGATACCCTTTTTTGGCCTTTTTAATGGGTGCAGGGTATAAATAGATTTGAGAAATGAAATGGAAATGAAATTAAGAAATCAATGAGGCATCAGCTTATGTTTAATTACAGGGTATCCACTAGTCGAAAGGGCTTAGTCTTTTATCTTGTTGTCATTTGCGTGACCAGATAATGATTTATGAATGAATTGAATGATTCAATTTTAAGTTAGTGGGTTGATTTAGGGCTTGGCCCACAGCAAAGTGGCCAAAAGAATATATTTTGTTGCCGTGCAAAGTTGCCAATAAATTTGAAGAATTTACAATTCTTGGCTAACAAAACCTGTTGCCGGACTGAAATAATGTTCAACTATTTTATGGCCATTTTCTGAGAGTTTGAATATGCGTAAAGGCCCGTTTTGTGTCGTCTTGAGTGCGGCAACAATGCCTGCTGCTTGCCACAAATTGTGGCCAAAACTTGACGGCATTGCAATCAAATAGATTTTTGCGAAAAGTTTGTGAAAATGTGCACAGAACTTCTGAAAAGTTGTGAAAATGCTTTTGGGCCAATCAATAGAAAATAGTGAAACTGAAGATGGCTTCAACAACAATTGGGCCAACACAAACAACAAGTCAAGTGATTTATTGGCCCCCCCCTCTCCCCAACTATAAGCCAGGGGGTGGGAGGGGGGCGGGGCACTCAAAACTTGTGCGCAACAAACACATCAAGTTTTAATTAATTTCAAACAAGCGTAAACAAAACCAAACAAACACAACTAACTAGCTAAAAACATGGCTAAAACCGAAGCAAGCGTGAAGTACAGTGAAGCGCGGCTCAAGTGTCCAAATGCGTGCCGCACGCTCTGTCAATACGCTTTGCAGCTGCCGGCAGCGGAAGCGGCGCTGTCACGTTTTCAAGCTGTTGCCAGCATTTCCGTTTCCGACTCACACACACACGCACGCACACACACACAAATGTTGCCGGCAAATTGGCATTGAGCAAAATACAAAAAAAAAACACTCGACAAAACTTCACTCGAAGCGCATATCGTAAGCTTGCAAAGCTTTTCGGCTTTGCTTTTGCAAACACAGAAAGCTATCGGTAAAGCTTGCAACAGCTGGCCGCAATTTTTTTTGAGCGCTTTCTACTTTTGCACTCAAACTCAAAGCCGGTTTCGGTTGCGCTCCGTTTTTGTTGTTGTTATTTGCTTGCATACGGCAAAATTTCTTGGCAGCCAAAGCTGCGCTGCCGCCGCTGCTGCTGCTGCTTGTTGTTGTAGTTGGCTGGCTTACTAACGGTGCATTCGTGCGCTTTGAGTCATGCTTGAGAAAATAAATACACATATACAGTTGCGAAAAAAATAAAAGCACCACTACAACACATTTTGTACTCGATAAAAAAAAATGCGATTACTGTTGCGATTTTTTTAAATATTTATTTTTTTTATATTGTTTAGTATTCCCCATAAACAAAAAAAGTGTTACCGTTCTTCAAATTTCGGTCTATATATTTTTTTTGGGGATTTTAAGAAAAAAGCCCCCAAAAACAGCGAAAAAAAATATAGCACCATTAGCACTTTTTTTAGTGTATCCCCCATATTTCGCAGAATCGCCTTTGTAGAAAGCACGAGTTTATTAGTTTTAACTAAGATTTAATTGTTTCTATCATAAAAGTTAATAATAATCATTAAAATGGGACGTGGAGAGTACTGCATTGCGGAAAAGCGCGATCTTATCAAAAAATTTATATTGGACGGAAAACTTACAGAGAAGTTGGTCAATTTGTAGGATACTCCATTAAAATGATTAAAAACGCCTTAAACTATGAAGAAAAAGCTGAAACACGCGGACGAAATAGATCTATGACCCCTCTTCATGTCAAAAGACTGATTCGTCAGAGCAAGAAGGATCCCTTCAAGCCTGCTACCGAGCTTAAAATGGAGCTTAGAATAAATGGGACTGTCCAAACAGTTCGCAGATATCTTAGGCAACATAACTTAAAAGCATGCAGCCCAAGAATGGTACCACTTTTAAACGCGACACATATTACTAAGCCCAAGAAGTATGCCAGGGCTCATGCAAATGGGACATCCCAACAATGAAGGAATATTCTATGGTCAGATGAGTCCAAAGTGGTTATGTTTGGTGGAAAGGGATCTCGATACGGGATCTCATACGTTAGACGTCCAAAGAACACAGAATACAAACCCCAGTACACCACAAGAACCATAAAGCATGGAGGGTGTAGTGTAATGGTATGGGCCTGCTTCTCCTACTATGGAATAGGTCCAGTAGATTGGATAAAAACCATCATGGATCATCATGTGTACGTAAAAATCATGGAGACAGTAATGCTACACTTTGCAGAATACCAAATGCTGCTCGTATGGGTATTTTAACAGGACAATGACCCCAAACACACCAGCAAGAGAGCAAAGGAATGGCTCTGTGAACGTTTTGGAGTGGCCTGCTCAGTCGCCTGACCTGAATCCCATCGAAAATCTGTGGTCCGACGTGAAGAAGGCAGTTACTGCTTCCATGTCAACCACTATCGGATCACTTTGGGAAGAAATTAAAGAGTCCTGGTCCAAAATTCCCCAAAAACGATGCCAGGACTTGGCTGATTCCATGCCAAGACACTGTGCAGCTGTTATTGCCAATAAAGGACACTGTACTAAATATTAAATGATGAATATAGATTGAGTATTGATAGTTCAAAATTGTTAGCTAATGAATTCGTTACTTATCGTTCATTTTTTTTCATTTTAAACCCATGTTTGAAAAGTGGTGCTATTATTTTGATCGTCCAATTTGATCAATTTCAGTAAAGTTCCTTAAATAACTTAAAAACGTTATGAATAAGGATGATTCCTTTTTTACTCCCAGATTTGTAAGAGTCGTCCCTTTCTAAAAATGTGCTTAACGTTATCTTAACGTTAAAAATGTGAGTTGGGCGACTATTTGAAAATTGCTTGTAGTGGTGGTGCTATTCTTTTTTTCACAGCTGTATGTATGTATTCCACTATAGATTAAATAAATTCAATAATATATTATAAAAAACTTTAGCTTAGTAAATTTTGATATACAAAGTTCAGCAAAAATCGTAGATTTCACATTGTTACCTTTTTTGTTTTTCGATTTTCTGGCAACTTCCTCTTATTGTCCAGGCCAACCGTTAGTCCACAAAGCTGCCAGATTGCAGGCAGACAAATATGTGCTTATTTACGATTTACAATTTACGATTTACGAAGACTTATTGGCCTCTCTATCTGTAGTCAGAGAGCGGCAATCAATTACGGCCATGGCCACAACAACAACAACAGCAACAACAACTGTTGCCCATTTCCCAGGTCACACACACACACACACACACACACTTACACACGCTCAGAAGCAATTTAGCGCCTGATAAGAAATCTGGCAGCACCAAAGCAGAATTACCGCTATCAACTGTAAATTGTGAATGCGAATGCAATTGAAACGGCGAGCAAATCTACAAATGACAACAAACTACACACTCACACACACACATACGCACTCGCTTAAGGAATGCGATTAAGCTGAAGAGCGCACGCGATAGACGCTAAGAGAGCGCTGCGTGGCAGCTGAGCGGAGCGCAGCTGAAGTTCATTAATCGCTCGCACGAATGTAAATAATACGCAAAGTCACAAAGCCAACAACACAAAAAGCGCTCAACGTTCTTTTGAGCGTTTTGCTTTGTTTATTTTAGGCGAATTCGCCGCGCCGCGGCGCGTCGCGTCGCGCCGAGCAGCGCTGCCGTCGTCGTCGCCGCCGTCGCCGTTGCTTTGACTCTGCGGCTGGCACCGCAATTTTGAGCGCAACTCGTTTTTAGTATCTCACAGATATTCGACGTGTTTGGTTGGCGCGACAGCAAAAGCGGCCCGAAAAAAAAGTGAATTGAAATAATAATAAAACAAAATAAATATAAAAAAAAGACAACAATTGAAAACGCAACTAAATTCAATTATAAACTAACAAAACGCCACATAAATTAAATGAAAATTCTTTCGGGCAGAGTTTTGCAGTAGCTGCTAAAAAAAAAATAAATGATATATTATCAAAAAGTATCTGCAAGATGCGCGCGTCGTTTTCAGTTTTGTCTGCCTTTTCGTTTCATTCTGCGCTGAAGCGAATCAAAAATAAATAAAAAAAAAACGCAAACTAAAACGTAAGCGATCAACGGTCGCGTGCTCATTCTGCTTCTTCCCCCAATCATTCTCTGTGTGTGCGCGTGTGTGTGTGCGTGTGTAAAGAGGTGTGAAAATATCTACAAATCTATGTATCTTCGCGGCCGCAAGTAATCAAATAATAGGCGCAAAATTATGCACAACGAAGAAAAGAAGAAAATATTCGGCAAGCCGCTAAAAATAAATGCAAATAGCGAATTGAGCGAGAGCAAGTGCAAAAAATAATAATAGTTACAACAAAAAAGAAACGAGTGTCCAAAGCAGAATGCAATAATAGTGAGTTTGAGTTGGTAACGGAGTGCAATTGTTGCGAGTGCGAGACAAAAGCTCGGCTCGGCGCGGCGCGGCGCTCTCTTCTACGACTTCTTTTCTTTTACAGCTGATCAGCAGCAGCAGCTGCCAATTAAATTCGCCGCCTGCGTATCATCCTCGCGCAGCGTTGCCAGCTAGTTTTTATTCGCCGCTCACTCGAGAACTTATCTCGCATTCTTTTATGATTTTATTACAATTGTGTCTGTTGTTTTGCAAAAAAAAAAAAGAACAAGAGCCGTAACTCAATTGCGTGCAATATTATTTAATGCATTATATATAATTTATAAGTCTGCTGCCGATTACCAAAGTTGTTGCTATTCTTTTTGTTTCTTTTTGCGGTGGCATTGTAATTGCTGTTATTTATGTTTATTTATGGTGCGGCGCATAACATAATTTAGAACGTAGTGCGTCGTTTTTTAAGGTATTTTGTTGTTGTATGCACAGAAAGAGAGAGGGACAGAGAGAGAGAGAGAGAGAGAGCGCGCGCAAGGTTGACAAAGAGTGGGTGTGCTAAGGAGTGAGAGAGGGAGAGAGCGCGCGCTGCTCGAGGGCGAGAGAGTGCGCAAAGCGCAAACGATAAGCTGTCTGAGCAGCAGCAGCAGCCAACGCACTGTTGCCCCTGCCCCCCCCCCCCCCTCTCTCGGCTCAACACTTCCGCCCACGAAATGTGCTTGCAGAGACAGGTGTGCGCGGGGGGTCGCTCGGTGCGTTGCTCAGTTTCGCTTTGTTGTTGTCTTTACTGTTGTTGTTGTTGTTGTTGCTGCTCTTTTATCCAAAGAGCCGCACGCACACACACACGCACACTTTGGCAGCTTGTGTGGGTGCTTGTCTGTGTGTGTGTGTCTTTTACATGCTTGTAACGGAAATGATTTTGTCGCACCTTTGTACTTTTGACTCCTTAACTGCTGCCTCCGCCTCTGCTGCTGCTGCGCCCTCTTCTTCTTCCTCTTCTTCTGCTTCTCCTTCTGCTTCTTAACGTTAACTCAGTATTCGAAGTTTCCGTTGTTTCGCTTCCTCTGGCAGGAGCTTTTTTATGAGAGTGTTTTTATTTTTTTGAGTCTGTTAAATGATATTGTATAAGATTGTGTAGGTGTATAAGAGTGAATAAGAAAGATTAAAAGATTCATTAATTACGCTAAATAAATAAAAGAAATGCAGTTAGTTTTCTCTCTCTCTCTCCCTCCTCCCATCACTCTCTCTCTATTTTCCATATCCTTTTGTTAGGTATTAAATCGGAAATAATTATATTTCTAACAGTGCAAAAATACTAAAAATACTGCATATGTATAAGAGTCAAATATAATAGAGAGAAATATACTAAAAATACTACATATGTATAAGAGTCAATGAAATAGAGAGAGAACGAAGAACGAATTAATCTTAAACTAAGTTAGAGCTGGTGTAAATATATATTTAAAAACTTTTAGAAAATATTAAAAATCATCAGAAATATACTAAAAATACTACATATGTATAAGAGTCAATGAAATAGAGAAAGAACGGAGGAAGCGCTTTAAGATAATTAAGCTTAAAATAAGTTAGACAGGGTGTAAATATATTTAAAAACTTTTCGAAAATATTAAAAATCATCAGAAATATACTAAAAATACTACATATGTATAAGAGTCAATGAAATAGAGAAAGAACGAAGGAAGCGCTTTAAGATAATTAAGCTTAAAATAAGTTAGACAGGGTGTAAATATATCTAAAAACTTTTTGAAATAGAAAACTTTTCGAAAATATTAAAAATCATCATTTCGCGTATAAAATCACACGGAATTAAAATTTCCAAACACTTTTTGTTGGTATTTTTTTGGCCAGCCTGAAAGCCAAATAGAGCCAAGTAGCTGGCCCCCAATTTGAGGCCCAGCGATAAGGTCTATGTATTTCTAACTGTCATTCCTGGCTGGCGCACACGACTCGCTGTTTGTGATTGTCATTATCTCGAGGAATTACCATTGTGTTATCCAGCTAAATCTAGACATTACTCACGGACCAAGCACTATCAGCCTATATAATAATGTGTGTATGTTTCTTTATAGATGCTGATAAGTTGTACGTTTTCTTTTTGTTAGTTTTAGTCAAATTATCAAAAAAAAAAAAAACATAATGAAAAGAATTTAATGCCGTCACTTGGCCAAAATAGCCAATGGCCATGGCTGGGTTATGGCCGAGATAAAGGCGTGGTGCAATTTCAGCTCGGGTCAGTCAGGTGAGCAAAAGTCAAGTTTTTTGATTGGAAAATCCATGATAAAATATCATTTTATGGGCTATTTAAAAGTTGTGCATTAGAATTTTTCAAAGTTAGAAAAGATTAGATTTAGCTTGCGGCTATCTGGCCAGATTTGAGAGTTTATACAGGTGGCAACTCTATGGTATTCGGATTAAAGAGGTGAAAAACTCCTTTTATTGATGAACTGTATACAAATAACTGTATAGAATAAATATAAATAATATAGATTAATTAATATTAATAAAATAGAATAAAGCATAAGAGGCTCTCAAGGAAATTTATTTTAATATAATCTGGAATAAGGGTGCTACATATAGAGTTTTTTCCATGCCTCCATTATTTTCCCCAAGAATTTGGTTTAGTTTTTCTTCGAGATAGACGATCAAATGGTCGGGGAACTAGTTCGTTTTTTGGATGCCTCAACTAGTTTTCTTAACGATTTGTTCGAAATTTGTACATCAAAGTTTTCAGCAGAATCTTTTTTTTTTTAAAGATATATTGAAAGATGCTCGTGGAACTAGTTCTTTTTTTGGATGCCTCAACTAGTTTTCTTAACGATTTGACCGAAATTTGTTTATCAAAGTTTTCAGCTGAGTTTTTATTAAAGATATATTGAAAGATGCTCGTGGAACTAGTTCTTTTTGGATGCCTCTACTATATTCCATAACGATTCATTTTCGATCTAATTTTTTTAATTAAAGATTTACGTTCATTTGATCTTAGAACTAGATCTTTTTGGATGCTTATATTATGATTCTTAACGATTTAGTCGAAATGTGGCTCTTTCAAAGTTTTCAGCTATCTTTCTATATAGATAGATGCTTCAATGATTTTGGAACTAGTTCTTTTTATGCTAGTTCCAATTAGTCTTAAGATACCTTCGAGTTCCTTGAGCTGATTTTGCGGTGCGAATAGCTCTATTCGATTTGAAGCACTCTCTTACTCTGTCTCTCTCACTCTCTCTCTCTCTCTCTCTCTCTCTCTCTATCCCTCCCTCTCTTTGTGTCTTATTCCCGCTCTCTGTTTCTCTTATTCCAGTTTGTAAGTGCTTTTATGGCCCCAGAGCCGGCCGTACCATTTCAGAGACAAACACACACCGTAAAAGTGCAGCTGTAATAGCTGCGCGGCAGGTGATCAAGGGGGGCGGGCAAAGGGAGGGGGGGGGGGTGGTGTCTTTAATATGCCACACAATACAAAGATATTGCAAAAGATCTGCGAGTTGATTGCCTGGCAACATACATATATGGTAATTACAGCTGGATTATTATTGTGCGCCTTAAACAGAAGGTGCTCCGAGACGGTAGAGTCAGCTTCTACCTGTGCACAGCGCGAGGGGGAGGGAGGGGGGTGGGGGGGCAAGGCAGGGGCAGGTGAGATGGAACTGTGAGGTATTCTTCCTGTTTTTTAGTGGGTTTTTTTTTTGTTTTTTTTTTTGTTCAGCTTTGACACAACTTGTTTGGCTCGTTTATGTGGGTTAACAGTTCTTGGGCAAATACCAAAAGTTGAGCTACCGCTCTCTTCCTCTCTCTCTCTTTCGCTCTCTCTCCCTCTCTCTAAATTTCTCTTGACGTCAAAGTAGTAGGGAATCTTTGCCATTATCATTATGATAACCGAGTATCATATGATTATTTCTTTTTTATATTTTGTTTACTATTTTTTTGTGAATTGAGGTTTCTGCGTTCTATGTTTAGCATTATTTTTTTTTTTTGGCACAAATCTTTGAACTTTACTTTGAAGCCGTTGTCAACATTGTTTGGCAGCTTTTGTTTGTGTTATTTGTGCCTTCCTTTTCTTGTCTTTTCTTTTCTTTGTTTTGTTTTCGAACAGCTGTTGGCTTTTTTTTTTGGGTCTGGCACGTGTCAACATTTAATTTATTTATTGTTTTTGTTATTGTTTTTTGGCTTTTAATTTGCATTTTGTTTATGGTACAAAAGACATGTTGCAAAGAAACTTGTTTCATTAGCCAAACGAATGCATTGCATAAATTCATTTATTTAACTTAAATAAAGCCCATCAAAAAAAGGCGATTTTATGTGTAGAAAAATTCATTCAGAACATCATAAATAAATAAATAAATGCTTTACGAACATAAAATTAACTTTAAAGTTGCCAAATTAACTTTTCGAAAGTCTGATTTATGGCACGACGCTTGAAATGCATATATCTCAGGATCTTTAAAAGCTAGCGCATTGAAATTTGGTATATGCATTAAAAGGACTATAAGATTTGAGTAAAACAAGGGAAGTTCAATTAGCGATCGGCAGAAATGCTAGGAAACCATTTTTTTCAATTAAATAACAATGGAAACATTAAATATCTCAGGATCTTTAGCAATTATATAGCTGAAATTTAGTACCTAGATCAAGAGCGCGCTCTTCGGGCAGAAAAATAACAAAGCATAGTTAAGCGATCATAGGTAAAGCTTAGAACCCCAAAATTCTAAACAAAATACCTTCGAGAATCATTGCTTATTAAGTTTACTGTACAGAATTGTCGAAAATCATATTACTCTATATATAAATATACAGAGTACGCTGAAATCTCAAATCTTATAAATCTAGATCTATGTATATATACTTATCCTATCCAAAAAGCAAAAAGATATCCAAAAAAAAAAGCCAAAATTTCTAACGTAAATCAATTTGAATGAAATTTTATTTCAGGTACAAATTCACAAATTCTATTTTATTTATGTCTCTCATATGATACAATCATATGATGTCCGATTCCCCCCCCCCCCCCCCTCCGCCTCTCGTACTCCCTCTCCCTCAGCTGCTGGCAAAATTTCAACATTGCTTTTTATCTTACACAATTGTTAGCATATAAAATATATAAAATATTGCCCGACTTTCGAGCTACATACACATATATATATACATATATCTGGATAGACAGTTCGATGGCCCAAGGTTGGCCCGTTAAATAAACAGCAACAATAAAACATATGTAAACATATGTAGAATTTCAAGAATTATGTGCACGTAATTTATATATTTTCCACTGATCTCTGGCATCAGCCGTCTATTAATTGTTCTGAGTCAGATTTTGTTCTCTTAACGACTTTAGCTTTGCATATTGAAACTTTTATTAATTGTTGGGCATGCCGAATGCAGTGCAAAAGTCAGCACAGTGGGGCCATTTCGCATGTTTCGGGGGGACTCGATTTGTGAATCATTCGAAAGGCATTTCTTGCGTCATAAATCGAACTGCCAGAAAACAAATGTGTGCCAAATGAAACATACAAAAAAAAAATCGACGAAAATGTGGCACATATTTTGGACGACTTGCAGTTGCCCTGTAAAAACATTTTATTTTGTCACATTTAGCCACAATTTCATTTAAATTGCATTTACTTTCATCTCCAGCCAAGCCGATTGCAAATTTCCTTTAAAAAAGTGTCCACTCTTATTTGAGCGCTCTTCATGCACTCATGCTCTCTTTAGTCAAAGTAACGGCAACAGCATTGTTTAGCCAATGGCAATACAGGGTATTAGGCAAAGTGTGAGTGCATGCATTGCATGGAGGAAATGCCGCTGCCCACGCGACCAGCGACGACAACGGCAACGGCGACAGCGACGCCCGCACGCTGCTTTTTTGGGGCCGCCGTTGCTGCCTTAGCTGCCTTAGCTGCTGCTGCTGCTGTTGTCGTCATACCTACGCCGCCTCTCCCGCTCTCTCACTCACACTCTCATTTGCGCTCTCTGTGCTAGTCGCTCCAATTCGCCGCAAGTGACGCGCGCAGTTAGCTGTTGCGTTTTCTTGCTTATCAGACGGCAGCCAGCGTGGGTTGCCCTCGCACTCATTTATGCAGCCAGCTGTCTGTCTCGCTCGCACGCACTTGAGCGCAAAAAAAAAAGCAAATACAAATTCGCATTAATAAATCTGCATTAATGAAATTTATATTGTTTAGCCGGTCATGCAGTATATCTAAAATTTTGGCAGTCATGCTAACAAAATCCATTAATTGCCACTCAAATACAGAAGCATAAATAAGCGTATATGTATGTGTACACATATATGTATATATATATAATATTTATATATATGTGTGATATATGCTCCTTTGTACAGCGCCCCCACATTATCAGCAAATGTGACAAGTCGCTTGCTCTCCCACTCACTCTCTCTCTCTCTCGCTCACTCGCTCGCTCGCTCTCTCTTGAGTCTAGTCTCTGTTTATTTATGTTTTTCCGTTTGGCTCTTGTTTTGCGCTTTGTTTTAGTTGATTATTATTTTTCTTGCTGTTTTCTGTTTTTGTACTCATTTTTGCTTTGCTCGCGTGCACAGCTGGTGGAAAATTTTCCAGGCGCTTAATATAAAAGTGTATAGAATTAAAATTGATGCTTAAATCCCAAACGGCAGCCCCTTATACCCTCAAGAGAGTGAGCGAGGGGGGGGGGGGAGAGAGGGAGAGCTGACGAGCAACGTGCGCTGTGGCGCCTGCATAAACGATTTTGTTGTTGTTCTAGGCAAAGTGCAGTTTTTTCTTGCTATACACTCCCTTGAGGTACTTCCACTATGTCACGAATTGTGTAAAAAAGTTATGCGTACCTATAAAGTATACAAATTCTTGATCTTCAGTCTGTATCTATCAGTCTATATCTATGTGAACTCAGCTCAGAGTGAAGCTAGCTTGCTGAAACTTGGTATGGATGCTAATTTATGTTAAAGATAATGCATTTGACAAAATCGGTCAAATCGGAACACTATATCATATAGCTGCCATAGAAACTAAACAAAAAAACTCACTATTTAAGAGTTATTTTATGCTGCTCTATCAAAAATCTTCTCGAGGAACTATCAAGAATATATATCCACAAATAAAGTTCTATATATCATTATTATAAGTAATATATAAACCATAAAATATAGTTGCCATAGAAAATATCTCTCAAAAATCTTCTCGAGGAACTATCATGAATGTAATCCCCCAAATAAAGTTGTTTATATCTTAATTATAAGTAATATATAAACCATAACATATAGTTGCCATAGAAAATATCTCTCAAAAATCTTCTCTAGGAACTGTCAAGAATATATACCCACAAATAAAGTTGTATAAATCTTAAATATAACCAATATAGAGCATTCAATCTTCTTTATCGTATAGAGGTCTTTTCTATCTTGACGTTTTTTGTCGTCTGTATTAGTTAATTGCCCTGTGGGCCCGCGTCTAAAACGTGATCTCAAGTTGTCGGGGGAATTACTCTTTGGATATAGCTGAACTACTTGTCGGAGAAGAGACCCTTAACAAATGACACGTCCGCCTCTGGAAGCAGTTGCAAATTATTGGAATTACGTATTGCGACTTGCGAAATGGGGCAATCGAGCGTTAAAACTTGTTTAAATGCTTTTTTTTAATTGCAATTTAAATCAAAATGTTGTTCTTTTTGTCATGAAAATTTCCCACGATTAGAAAAAATTTTATTTTTTTTAATTCTCTACTGTTATGTAGAGGGAATTTTTTGAAAAGTATATGTATTTTATTGTTAGTGCATATTGGAAAAATATTAAAATAAGTCCTCAATTCGAGTTCAAGCTTGATTAAAATAATATGAAAATCTTAACTTAAGTTGAGACACAAACGAATCTGGTTTTCCAGCGAAAAACGAAACCAAGCAATATCCCAAAATGTTTAACCCATTTTGTCTTAAACAAATTGTCATTTGCTTTTCATAATGTTTACATTCTTTCGACTCTTTCGTGGTCGTTTTGAATTTCAGTTTCCCAGAAAACGCAAGCAGGAAACCTTTTTCGCTTCTTTTCTTGTTGCTTATTATTAATGTGCAACGTCTTGCAATAATTTGATTATTGTAAATAAAGCCGCCCTCGAGGCATCGTCTTACAATTTATGCTGTGCCAAACCCAAACCCAAACCCAGTCCAAACCCAAACCCAAACCAGGCCAGACCCCGTTCCAGACACAAGCCAAAGAACCAATACGAGAACTGTTTGTTGTGTCTGTCTTTTGAGAAATGAAATTAATATACTGAATAAACATTTGGCCCTCTTGTTTATTCTGCTCAAAAAAATCTGAAAAATAAAGAAAAAAAAAACGAATTTTAAATTCAATTAAATGAAATTTTGATGCGTTCTTCTTTGATTCGTTTTATGGCCCGGCGTGTGGCACAAAACGTGTAAGCCGAAAGGGGCTCGAGTTAAGTGCACACAAATGTGAAATACAAGTTCAGGGATTATCAGATGTCGAAATTAAAGCAGGTTGACAACTGCTGAGAGACACCAAGTCGCTAGAATGGGCCACATTTGAACAATTGGGTTTGAACCAGCGACTTTCCGCATGCTGGATATGCTAATGCGAAGTTTTTCTGGCCTGTTGGGGACCACATTTGACAGCAATCAAGTTGACAATTGATTTAACACATCGAAAAATGAAAAATCTGTTTCCGGGTTTGAACCAGCGATTTTCCACATACTGGATATGCTAAGTGGGCCGCCGAAAATTAACTTCGCACAGTTTTTGATCTGTTAGGGACCACATTTGACAGCAATCAAGTTGACAAATGAATAAATACATTTAAAAATGAACATATCTTGCTGGGTTTGAACCAGCGACTTTCCGCATGCTGGATATGCTAATGCTAAAAGTTTCTGGCCTGTTGTCGACCACATTTGACAGCAATCAAGTTGACAATTGAATTAACACATCTAAAAATGAACAATCTGTTTACGGGTTTGAACCAGCGACTTTTCGCATGCTGGATATGCGTATGCCAAATGTTTCTGGCCTGTTGGGGACCACATTTGACAGCAATCAAGTTGACAATTGATTTAACACATCGAAAAATGAAAAATCTGTTTCCGGGTTTGAACCAGCGATTTTCCGCATGCTGGATATGCTAATGCCAAGTGTTTCTGGCCTGTTGGGGACCACATTTGAAAGCAATCTAGTTGAGAATTGAATAAATACATTTAAAAATGAACATATCTAGCTGGGTTTGAACCAGCGACTTGCCGCATGCTAGTTCAACGCTCGGCTAACTAAGCTAAGCAATCAGTCGGAACAAAAATTGACATAAAAATGAAAAATTGTTTCCGAATTAGAACCAGCGCCTTGTCGCATGCTGGTCCGACGCTCGGATAACTCAGCTAATCAGGCAGTTGGAACCAACTCTTGGCTCTCTATAGATAATAAAGTTTATATCAAATAGTTTTCATTGTTTTCAAGTGCACTTCTCTTTAAGTTTCTCACCCAATTAACGCACATTTGGTATGGCCAGCTGATCTATTTTCCCCATGAAAATGCTGCACACTTAGAAATGTGTTTTCCGGCTAATGAGTTCGCGCAGCAGCGGCACAAAATAAACAAACAAAGCAATTACAAGTGAAAAGCAAAATTTTTGCCAATCTCAAAATTCCCAATAAAAACCCGGCCCAGTCCGGCCAAATGCCCGGAGGTGTTGTATGCATAAATAAACAAGAGAGAAGTAGAAGAAATGAAAAATTTCCAAAATAGATATATTATGCAGATTGTAAATATTATATGGAGCTATATTTGCGCACTTGGTTCATGGTAATGCGCTCAAATAAAAGCCGATGCCGATGCCCAATTCGAAATTGTCTTGTTATTTATTTATATAGTTAATTCTGTTGATTAACTTCGATGACATTTGCGTTTCAATTCAATTCAAAATTCGCATGTAAAAAAGTTTCCGTGCGACTTCTGTGTGCAAACATTATAGTTATTTGATTTGATATTCAGATATTATTATTATTATTGTGATTATATATGTTCATCATATTTACGCAGATCGATTTGTGTTTATGCCTGGAAAAGTTCAGATCTTGTCGCGTTTTTCTACATAGTTTGCGCTCTGTCGACGACACGTAACGTCTGCGTGAGTTCAATTCATCAACAGCTAATTAACACTCGACTCGAGACGACTCATGAGTTTATCGCAAAAGATGAAGCAGCAAAAAATACATTTATGGACTTGGAAACAATGCGCCGGGAAAAAAACTGGCCGCAACAAGTTGGCCAACAGCAAATATTTCTTGTTAGCGGCTTTTAAAGCCTTGGCTAATTGATTTGCTCATAGGGATAGGTAAGGGTTGCCAAAAAAATAACAAAAAAAAAACGAACCAGATACAGATCAAATAATACAACAATTGATAAGCTTAATTCTGCGAATTGTTTTGTTTTCCCCCCCTTTTTTTGCTTTGATAGCGAGAAGCATAGATAAGCTTGGCATGATAAATGTGCGGCCAGAGATAAGGACATGATTAATGCGATTTCTATTTGGTTGGGCTTGGGCTTAACAAAACATTAACAGGGCGAGAGTTCAAGGCGAACTTAAGCTAATGGAGGAGAAGCGGGAGGGATAAGTTTGGCTTGAGTTAGGAAAGTTGCAGGGAGAAGAGTGTACGATTAGTTAGGCTTGAGTTAAAAACGAGCAGAGAGAAGAGTATATAGGTTATGTTGCGCTTTTATTAGAGAAGCAGCAGGAAGAAGAGTATAAGTTAAGTTGAGCTTGAGTTGCAGAAATAGCAGGGAGAAGAGCATATGATAAGTTTAAGACAGTCTTCAGCTAATGGAGGTAAGGAGAAGAGTATAAGATAAGCTCAGCTTGTTTTAGAGAAGTAGCAGGGAGAAGAGTATGAGCTAAATTAAACTTGAATAAGAAAAGTAGTTGGGAGAAGAGTATAAGAAAAGTGATAGGGAGAAAAGTATAAGATAAGTTATGCTTGAGTTAAAGACAATTTTTAAGAAATATTCGAGGCTCATTTTAAATTTTGGCCTGGCAGATGTTCAAATATTTTTTTAATATTTATTTTTGCCAAAGAAATGTCAAATTTTCATTAAAAAAAAAATTTTAATTACTTTGCACACAAGAAATAAAGTAAATAAAAAAGTTGCAAAAAAAAAACAAAATTATATGAAAATGTTGGCTAAAAAAGTTTTTCAATTTCAATTGCGACTTTTTGGTACTTTGTGGTGTGTGTGTGTGTCAGTGTGAATGTGTGCGTGTGTGTGATTAAAGTTTTGATTAGATTTTCACACATTTGAGCAAAATATGCGCGTCATGCGAGCATTTTTGCGTAGCGCTAATTATTAAATTCAAAATTTCGGAAATAGACGACAAAAAACAAAAAATAATAAAGTAAGGATAACTGCGGCACGCCGAAGATTTAATACCCTTGCAGACATATTCCTTTAGCAGATATGTGTGGAAATAGTGAATAGTGAAGCTGGAAAACAGAATATTTTTTTAACAGTTACATGATATCGTATAATATGATAAGATTTTGATTGATATCTAGAATATACATATACTTTATGGGCTTAAAGATGTCTCCAGCTATGCGTTACACATTCCATGACAGAATCATCATACCCTCTACTAGTTTATTCAAATGAAAATAGTTTACAAAATGTTGACTTAGGTTCGATTTGGCTTTTGCCGGAAATTGTTGCTAACTGTACACATGGCATTTTCCCAGCTTTCCTCGACTTCAGACACATTCATTGCTTTGGAATTTCTAAGGAAAACCAAATAGCAAAAATAAATATAAATATAAAATATAAAATTGTATTCATCATTTGTCAAGGTACAAAAATTTCCACTCTTTGCGGTGGCGTATGAGTAATATTTCTGTGATATATATGCTGCGTGAGGTAAATTTGTTGCTGTTTGTTTATTTGTTATTTATTATTTGTCACAGGTTTCTTTTGAACTCAGCCCTGAACGCATTTTACTAAGAATATTTGACAGATTTTTATTGACAGTTTCTCTTTTTTTTTTTCCTCAGGGTTTTTTATTATTTCTCTGGGATTTTTCCTTGCCTGTTCTCTCTCTATTTTTACTGGGCATATTTGATGCCCGTTTGGGTTTTGCCTGAGTTGATTGCACGCCTCAATGCAAAGGACTTGAGCAAATGTCTGGCAGGTGGTCAAGGTTGATTTTTCATCAGGTTGCTGTCCGGCCAAGCAAAACCCAAGGAAAATGTGCATTCAATGTGACAGTTGCCAATGAATGGCGGAAAATCATATAAAACTCTTTGATTGTGAAAAGTTTTTAAAGCTCAAGCTTTAAGAGAGATTTTGGCTAAAATATATTTGCTGAACTGAAGGCTTAAGTTAAAAAGCCTTGACTCTTAGGTTTAACAAGTTTGTGCTTGATAATGTTAAAATTTATCGCTTATGTTATCGATATTAGAAGACGCTGCCAAGAGCGTGAAGTTGGCTGCGCTAGCTCATGAAAACCTATCGATAACTAGAACATAATCAGAATTTGCACAAACTACAAAACATTTTCTGATTTTAATTTACCTCCATTTATTTTACTTTAAAATCGATTTTTGCATAAAAAAAAGTGAACTGAAATATGTTTAAATAAGGCAAAATTAATTACATATTTTGTCGCTGGCAATCAGCAGAAAAATTCAGCTCTCTCCGCCCCGTGCAGCTTTCATATATTGCGCATACGCCGCGTGTGGCGCTAATTTGATGCAATTATAAATGTCAAGCAGATTAAAAAGCACAATATTTGTACCGTAAAATACATTAATACATACATACATTCGCAATAATTTATGATTGATAATCGCATATTGAAATTGCATTTAAAGGGAAATTGTTTGCATGTGCGGCGGCATCTATCTAAATGCTCGAATGCATTTTGCCAATATCGCAATTAACGTGACATATTCATTAAAATCTTAAACGGGCAGTCGTTCAAGTGTGTGTGTGTGTCTTTGGGGGT
Organism: Drosophila borealis; assembly: GCA_035045885.1. Lineage (NCBI taxonomy): Eukaryota > Metazoa > Arthropoda > Insecta > Diptera > Drosophilidae > Drosophila > Drosophila borealis. Next base: position 112,606 of record JAWNOR010000152.1, on the reverse strand, counting down.
GTGCTTGGGTGTAGATTGGTCAGGGAGTGTGTGCCCAATCAGCCGATTAATTGAACTGCACCCAGCAAAGCACTCACACACACTCTCACATACACTCACACATACACTCACACATACACTCACACATACACTCACACATACACTCACACACACACTCACACAAGAAATACTCATTTAAAATGAAAGATACTCTTCTGACATCTGGATCATTATATGTTTTAACCAAAGTGTCATAATATTCTCTGGAGAGTTCGAAAATTTCGTCTGTCAAGAAACATGATTTTAGGTCATGAGCTCTAGAGGCTCGTTCCAAGGACTCGCCTTAAGGTGAGAAGGAAGTTTTTTATATAAATTCATTTACTTTAAATTCTGCGTTGTGATATTTCTGGCAGCAAAAAACCAGAAGATTGCCGGTTTGAATCCCAGACTAGGGAATGGCTCAAAAAGAGACAATATAAAAAATATTTGTTCGTCTGGCTTTTGGAGAGCGAAAAACCAGTTGGCTGGCATGCCCGTTTGAAGAGCGAAAAGCCAGGCTAGAAATTTTGTATGGACATTATACTCAACTCAGCTTTGTCTTTGGTTTAACTATTGTCTTAGGTCATTTCTATTTAAAAGAGTTCGCTTAGAAGTTAAGTGTAGGCTTATAATAACAATACAACTAATCGTTTAGCACATTTTCAGCTGAAGATGCGAACTTTAAAACAACTTTAATAGCTTCTAAATCGTATTATACTCTTTAAGCTGTTGCCATGCCAGGGTATATACACTTAAAGTAGCCAAGTTGGCTCCCTGTTGTCGGGCACCCGAACAGTTTGGGGGCGTGGGCGTGGCTGGCGGGCGGGGAGGCAGCCATTCACAGAAATTGCAGCACTCGACGCTGAAGCTGGCGTCACTTTGTAGCTGCCATTGTTATTATTGTTGTTGTTGTTGTTGTTGTAACTGGACAATTATACAGAGTCGCGCGCGAGCACTTGCAACTGCCAGCAACAACAACAAGAACAACAACAACAAGAACAACTCGTATCATTTACTTGTTATTGTCTTAGAGCTGGCGCGCGCGCGCTCCATTGAACGACTGAGTGACTGAATAAATGAATGAATGAATACGCAAAAGAAATGACACGATAATCAAACGGCAACAACAACAACAACAACAACGACGCTCGCACTCTCCGTTATTCAGCATACGAACTTGCGTGGCCCAACCCCCGCTAGACCCCCCCCCCTCCCCTTCTCGCCGTGCAAGTCTTGACTATTTCTTTTCATTTCTTATTTCTTCCTTTGCTGCGTTTAGTTGCTGTTGTTGTTGTTGTCTCCCTCTCTGCTCAGAGGTTCATTGACTGTTGTTGATTTTTATGCTCGACTTCAAATGCATGCGTATGTGTGCGTGTGTGTGTGTGTGCGTGAGTGTGTGTGCGTGTGCGTGAGTGTGCATGTGTGTGCGCGCATGTAAATACAAGTATTTCTTGCTGTTAATTGCTTTAAATGCTGTCAGCTTTAAGTTGGGACTGGACAATTTAGAAGTGTGTGTGCGTGTGTGTGTGTGTGTGCGTGTGTGCGTGTGTTTGTGCTGCAAAGTATGCAATGCATTTGCTTGCGGCAAAGTGGCTGCCACTTGCCACTAGAAAGCCTTTCAGCTGCCACAAATGCAGCAGCCTTGGAGCAACCACCCACCGCCCACCACCCGCCGCCCACCGCCCACCTGCCACCTGACAACCAACGCCCACCACCCACCGCCCACCTGTCGTCCCTCTTTTGATTTTTTTTTTTTTTGGCTGTTTGCTGCAGCTAAATAAATAACTACTTTGTCTTCATTAGTGCGTTGAGCTGGCTCGGACGTCATGACCAAGGTGCAAGTGTCTAAAATTTTAGCGGTTCTTTGTTTCAGGCTATTTTTAGCCACAGCGACAAACTAGCCAAAAATATTTCCTGCCCTTTTTTGGGCTGCTCACAGTATTTGCAAGCTAAAAATAAACTGGAGAATAAAAAAAAGTGCACTATATTATATATATACATATCTCTATATATCTATATATGCACTCTATTATATTTATATCTAGATAACTTAATTCCAACTTGCCTAATTAATTGCTTGAACTTTGCTTTGTTTTCTTATTTATTTATTTAATTTATTTGTAATATTTTGAGCCTCGGCCAAGGGGATTCCTGTCTTTCAATCGTAAACGCCACGGCGCTAATTAATATATATTAAATATAATATATATATTTTTGTATATATATATATATATATATGTACATATATAATTTTTATTGTGGGGCTGATTTATCGGCTCACGTTCGCGGATTTTTTATTGTCACATAATTTAATTAATGATTTGTGTATCGAAGTTTACAGCGTTTGCGCCACAATAAAATCTGTTTTTATGGCACATCACGAAATTGTATAATTATTATTTTTAATAAATTTTTTTTTCGTATTTTGTAGCAACGCATTTCACTTGTGTGTTGGCATTTTAATTGCAATTTATAATTACAGAAAAATGTTTAATAAATACAACAAAAAAAGAGACATTGACGAGCAGCTAAAGAGCCAAAATAACCGAATTATATTAGATCTATAGATATATATATATCTTTATCGTATTATATATCTATATCTACATATATCTTATCCTCATCTATCAATATATCAATATCTATTCCTATATCTATATTAATATCAATATCTCTTTCTATATCTTTATCTATATCTATTTCTATATCTATATCGATATCTGTGTCTATGTCTATATCTATATCGATATCTATATCGATATCTGTATCTATATCGATATCTATATCAATATATATATATAAATTTCTATATCTATATCTATTTCTATATCTGTATCGATAAATATATCTATATATGCAAATAGTCCAAGCGCATGCCTTATTTAAAGGTTTATTTCAACTTCGTTTATAATTCCCAAATAGTTAAAGCACATTCATTACTTAATAGATTTCTTGAAATTGTAGAAGTTGGCCAACTAAGTTGGTTTATAAAGATATAAGATATATTATAGAAATACGAGCTGTTGCAACTGTTGCCTTTTTCGCTGGAGTTTGCTGTAAAAGGGCTTGATTTCAGGAAATATCAAAGTTATGAAACTGTAATTCGGTCCGACAGCTGTTGATATCAATAGTATTCACGCTCGAATGCGCACATTTCGTAATGAAATTATGATACGCCCGGTAAAAGCACAAACCTGAAACTCAAATTCACGTTCAAGACATATAAAATAAACAGAATTTAATAGAACGCTTTAAGCAGAAACATTTACTTATATAATTGCCCAGTCGGGTAGTCGAGGAAAGTAATTGCAAATGCCAGAATTTAATAAACTACTCGAACAGCTGAGAATAATATGTGCCCTGCTCAGGACATAAGCAAAAGTGGCCACAGAATAACACACACTCAACTTCGATAATAATATACTAGCCAGAGTTCACGGAGCGTATGCGTAATGTGATGTGCGTGCGCGTGTGTGTGTGTGTGTGTGTGGCACAGCTGTTGTGCCCGGCTACTGGAGAGGTTGTGCTTTTGCCGCACATCAAATGATTTAATCAAAATCTTAAATGTGCCATTTAAATTCCTGGCAATGCCACGCCCCCTTCGAGCTGTTCGACTCGAAGTCAGAGTCGAATCGCTAGACAAACAAACTAATTTTGCTTTAGCTGCTGCTGCTGCTGCTGGTCTGACATGTTTCTCTGGCCCAGCCGAGCAAAACGTTGAGTGGGCGCAATCAGTAGTGCCACGCCCATAAACGACAACCAGCCCCCTCAGCCACACTGTATGTTGACCTCAACTGAGCCGGAGGAGCCGGCCTGTTTGTTTGGCAGTCAAAGCACGTTTGTCATTGGTAATTTTGAGCATGTCATAATGATAACTCAAACGCAAGACAAGCTCAGCGGGACGTCTGTCAGTCAGGACACACACACACACACACACACACACACACACATGCATATATATATATATAGCTTTGATTCCCATTGAGAAATGTGCGTACTGCACTTATTAAATTAGCCAAGCGCAAATATTTCGCACGTAATTATTCATTTCTTTGAACACTCTCTACGCTTGAATTTAATGCAAAAAATACAATAAAATGGAAAATAAATATCCTTCAGACGAAATTGCCTTTTTCAAGCATTCTTCACACACACACACACACGAGACATCAACAACAGTGTATTAAAATGTTGTCAGCCTTTTGCATTATGCATACCCTGTACACGCGCGAATTGCGAAAAGGGGCATAGTTAGGCAATAAAAACATCAATGTAACATTCGATGTAAAGCAAATGTTGAAAGCTGCAACAAATCAATTTTATTTGTTATCGCTTTTTTCTCTGCCTAGGCGAGAGTTTGGCGATAACAAAAATTACTATGAATATTTCTTTCAATCTGCAGCTGGACTTATATAAAAAGCTTACATAAGCACCAAAGAGTTTGTCACTATCGCAAATTTATCTTCCAGGCGATAGGGTTTCGCAACAAGTAAATTTTATTTGTTATCGCATTTTTCTCCGCCTAGGCGAAAGTTTGGCGATAACAAAAATTACCATGAATATTTCTTTCAATCTGCAGCTTGACTTATATAAAGAGCTTACATAAGCACCAAAGAGTTTGTCACTATTGCAAATTTATCTTCCAAGCGATAGGGTTTCGCATCCAGTAACAACGCTTCTTGCTTTTCACCAGGCCAACTGTATTCTAAGCTGTTAAAAAAAGCAATTAAAGTCCGTCATTATGATTAAAAACAACAATTTTCTGTTACTATCGCTAATATATCGCCTAGGCGATAGTTACTCTTAACTCCCAGACGTAAGGCTCTTCTTCGCTGCACAAACACATAATGTCATCTTTATGAAAACAAATATGTTTCTTGCTCTCGTATGTGTATCGCAAATGTATCCCCCAGGCGAGAGGTAATCATATGTATATATTTTATCAAGGGCATATCAGCCCGTCAATCATACTTATCTTCTGCTACTCGAACTGCTTCTTGCTCCTGTTACTTTCACATAAAGCAAGGCAACAATTGATAAAAACAAATATGTTTGTTGCTCTCGTAAATGTATCGCCAATGTATCCCCCATTCGATACCTATTCATATATATCCCGTTAACAGGATATCAGTTCGTTTAGCACTCTTATCTGCTGCTTCTTGCTGCTGCTACTTCTGCATAAAGCGTGGCAACAGGAGCCGGGATAACTGGCGGCTCCTTGGAGTCGGGGTACGCTCGATGGCTGGGGAGTTAAATAAGTTTTGCGACAAAAGAGATTTATGATAAGAAACTAGCTGGCAACGCCTCCAGCTCCAGCTGCAGCTGCAGCTTCAGATTTACATACAAGCCGCTTCTCGCTGCTGTCGGCTGTCTGTTGGTGTTTGCTGTGTGCTCCGGTCTGACGCATACAATTTCAATATTTCTTCATCTCAGATGCCGGGCAAAATGCAAACGCGTGCGTGTATAAATTGAAAATCTTACTCAAGTTGCGTTCTGCGCTCTGACAGCGCGACAGCGGCAGCGGCGGCATTTTCTCGGGGGTTTTCTATTAAATTGGAAATGTGATAGCGGCAAAGTTGCTGCTTAAGATGCCAAACAAATTGTTCAAAAATCTTTTTGCAAAAATCCAACAGCAACAGTAACAATAATAAATAAACGAAATTATTGCGCATACGACGCGTGGCTGCTCGAACTGAATTGTGGGGGTCCTCCCCCACCCCCATCCCCTCTCGCAAACAAGCCATTAAAATTAGCTATATAATTAAAGTCGTTCGCATGAAAATAGCAATTAGATTTTGTTTTTTTTGCGTGCCGTATGCGAAATTACACATACGCCGCGTGCGCTTGCCTGCCCGTATGTGTGTGTGCGTCTCTCTCTCTCTGTGTGTGTGTGTGTGTGTGTGTGTGGCATATGCGGGCATTGCGAATCTCAATCGAATGTAGAATGAGCAACACGGTAGCCGCCTCTATGCCCATTGTTCAGCGTTAATCTCTGCTTAATATCTGCTCGTTAAATTTTTAAAATGAAGCCTATTTCTTTTGAAAATTAAATTAGTAAAAAAAAAATAATAATAAAGCAAAATTATTTATGCCAAAAACAGATTTTGTAGGGGTTTTCCTTCATTTATTGAATATTTTTTTTTATTTTTATTTATTTAAAATTTACAAAAAGTTTTAAGATATTGAAATTAAGATATTAAGATACATTAAACATAAATGCAATAATTAATTTTCTTGAAATTCGTATGCATTACAAATTATAATCTTTTCCATATATTTGCCACTACGTCAAATTAAAAAAAGCTTGATCAAACTCGGCATTTATTAGTTTTACTATGCTCCTCATATATGTATATGCAAAATCCTATTAAGATCGGACCACCATATCATTTAGGAACGATTGGTCGAAAATTAAGTTGCATGGAAAACTTTTTTGTTTTTCAAGACATCTTAACCATGCTCGGCATTAACTTTTTGCCCTGTGCTCTTTAGATATAAACATTATGAAAAGGTTGGGTCTGCAAGGGTATTAAATCTTCGGCTAGCCGAAGATAGCCCTTCGTTCTCGTTTTAACTTGTATTCAAAAATGTTTTTAAACTTCGTATGCATTCAAAAGGCATTTATTTTTTTTGTTTAATATATATGTATATATAATAATATTTATTATATATTTATATTTCATATACAGTACGACCTCGCTTAACGCAACTCCTCGATAATTGCAACGCCCGATAAATTGTAAAAAAGTGCAGAACACAATTTATCAATTTTTTTCAAAAAAAAAATAAATAAATAAAGTAAAATGAAATCCTTGCTTTGAACACAAAACTATTCGATTTACTTTCATTTTAATGGTTAGCAAAGGCATCTCTTTTTGGAAATAGGTCTTTTTTTTTTTGACTATATTGCAATTTGCTTTTAATGCAATTTAAATATGTTTCTGAATTTTCTTTTAAGTTCTCTTCAGTGTTAACTGAGCGTTACATATTATAATATATTAAAAATAATTGTTTTTTTTATATATTTTTAATAGTTTTCCAAAGAAATCACAAACAGATCTCTCGATTATATACATATATCGTGTTTTAAGTATTGTGTGGGTTTTTCTTTTATTATTTGAAGCAATTTCCTTTTTTTGTCAAGTAGCATTTTCATTGCCAGATAAATGGCAAATACGTTTACGAGCCGCTCGTGACCTTCAAATAGCGCCTGACTAACCGCCACTACACATGTGCATATAAAATATTTGAATTGCCAGCGGCATAACAATAAAAGCTACTACATAAATACACACACACATGTGTGTGTGTGTGTGTGTGTGTGTACATATTTAAGTTTTGATAGTTAAATGTCAAAGCAGCCGGCCCGACATTAGCTCCATTTGCAGTCGCCGCCAGTCGGAACAGACACGCGCACTGTCTGTCTGTCTGTCTGTCGGTCGGTCGGTCGATTTTTCTGCTTTTATGACAACCATAAAGCTGTAGTTGCCACGCCCACAACTGCTGTGCAGCCCATCAACAAAAAGAAAAGTGCAATTTTTATATATTTCGGCGCATTCGACAATTTCTTTGTGCAAAAACTATCGCACATTTAATAATGATAATAACAGTGCAAAATGTTTAAGGAGCGAGAAGGGTGGGAAGAGGAGGGGTGAGGAGGGGAGTGGAGGGGAGAGGCAAGGAGAGTGGGGAGGGAGAGGCGGGAGAGTGGGGAGGGCGAGGGAGAGGCAGCTCGCGCTGTCTGCTGCTGCTGCAGCGTTGATAAGGTCCTTTTTTTGTCAAGATGTTTAACCGACGTTTCGGCGTCTGCCTTTGATTGTCTGCCTTTTGGCTTTGTGTTTTTCCCACGTGTCTATATACACTAGCTAAGAGTATAACGAATATGTCAAGGCATGTGTAACAAATAACAAAAGGTATCCTATAAAACTCGCGCTGATAAAAGTTGCTAAGCAAGATTAACAGAAGATTAGCTGTAAATAAAAAAATTTTAACACAAAAAAAATTAAATTAAATAAATAAAAAAGAAAAAAAAATAAATTTAAAAAAACTAAGTAAATAAAAAAATAAAAAATAAATAAATTAAATAAAAATACAATCAAAATAAAAATACAATCAAAAATTTTAACACAAAAAAAAAAATACAAATTAAATAAATAAATAAGAAAAAATATATGTAAAAAAAATAAAAAATAAATAAATAAAAAAATAAAAAAAATACAATCAAAATAATTGATTTACTAAATTTTAGATAATCAACATTGAGTCTAAATAATATGTAGGCAAATTTTCTTGAATTAAAGAAAGGTTATCTTGATGAGAACAAAATACACTTAAATAAAGATTTAAAGAAAATATTTTCTAAAATTAAAATTAATTTGTGTATAAAATAGATAATCAAATATTTTCTTGAACAAACAATGTAATTACGAGAACCAAAACTCGATTAAAATAAGAGCAAGGTTTTATCGAAGTCGGATTACTTTATGTATCTATATTATATAGCTACCATTAGAACAATCGGTTAAAAATAAGGTTATTTTATAAAGAATTCAATTAGTTTAAAGATCTTATTTAAAGTTATCCCAACGAGTCGGTCGAAAATTGGTTTTTATTTATTGAGTCTGTTCTAGATTAAGTTAGGGTATGTGAACTTCGGCAGCACTTTTCTCTCTCTCTCTCTGCCTGTCTCCCTTTCTCTCGCTCTCTTTCGCTTGTCTCATTATTTTTCTTTTATTTTGATTATTTACAAGTATTATTACAAACATTGTCATTGCCAGACAGTTTTGCTCTCGTGTTAAGAATGGGAATCTGTATTGTGGCTTCGCTTGTTGTGCGATAATAATTGAATGCACGAGCAGCCAATGTGATAATGAGATTTATTGTTTATTTACACAATTATTAATATTAAAGGCAGCAGCTCAATTTGGATGCTGCTTAAACAGACTCCCCCGCCGATTGTGTGCCAGCAGCAGCTGCTTAATATAATTCTTGCTGCTCTTCGTTTTTTTTTCTCTCTCCCCCCATTTTCTGATGTGTTACATGCGCACAATGGCAGCAACGCGTGCTGCTTTTAATATTTTAATGTATATATTTATTATTTAAATTTATTATGCTTCGCTTCGAATTGATATTTCACAAGTTGGCGCTAAAAATCCACGCACTGGCTCGCTGATGTCTATCACGCATACGCCGCGTTGCCGCCGCTCAATAGAAATATGTATTTAAGCTAGAAAAAAGCAAGTAAGAGATTCTAGTCGGCAGCTCCCGACTAGGGAATACCCTTGACCATCTTCTTCCAACAGGCGATAGGTATAAAATGAAACATACTTGATATGTAAGTCTATATACTATTCTAGAAGCTACATGTCAAGTTTGGTGACTCTAGCTCATATTTTTGCCGAAATTACCCAAAAAAAACAGGATTTCGATATCGATTACTTAGTTATCGAATATCGGAAACAAACTCGATCTGCGCGGCGACTAGGAGAAGCTACAGCTAAAATTTCAAGTCTCTAGCTCTTTTAGGTTCTGAGATCCTTGCGTTCATACATACGGACAGACGGACGGACGGACAGACGGACGGACCGCGGACGGACAGACGGACATGGCTAGATCGACTCGGCTTTTGATGCTGATCAAGAATATATATACTTTATGGGGTCGGAGATGCTTTCTTCTGCCTGTTACATACTTTTGCACAAAGACAATATACCCTCTTTACGCATTTTCGATGGGTTCAGGGTATAAAAAGAAGCGAACGAGCGTTGTTTTAGCCAACTGTACAACTGGGCAACAGGTTATTGATCCAAGAATCGAGCATTTCGAATGCAAATGCTTCTGGCCAGGTCCTCTAATGTTGTTCTCCCAGTCCTGTCCAGCGGCTTCTGGCTTCTTGTCCGTCCTTCACTAATCGATGCTCAAGTTCGTGACGCGCTTGTCGCCGCCGCCTAATGACACTTACGCACACACACACACGCCCACACACACACACACACACACACATTTTTGCACAGTGTACGTGTGTAGACACTGTTGTCTGTTTGCATTACGACAGAAAAAACGAGTAGAAAAATGAAGTGAAATGAATGAATAAAGAAAATGAAAAGGTCGACCCATTGAATGGCATGTACAAGCTCTAGTTACTATGTATACACTGCGAGAAATGACAACAAAATTAGTGCATAAATGTTGGCAATCGATCAAATAATTGCAAATTAAATAAGCATAATATAGAGATTAAACAAATATTTAGTTTGCTTTTTAAAAATTTAGATAAATAATAGAAATTTTCTTTTAATATATAAAAAATATATTTTAATATGGAAAGTTCGCCAAATAACGATTAGTCATTATTGAATTTGAGCCGGCGAACTGCCGCTTGCTAGTTCGACGCTTCGATGCACACGGAAGCATTATTATTGATGTTCTTGAACCCTTTTAGAGGATATTATAACTCTGTCATGGAGTGTGTTAATCATAGAACGATACATCTCCGATCCCATAAATTATATATATATACATATTCTAGATCAGATATTTCCGTTTGTAAGCCTGTCCGTCTGCCTATTGCTATTTGTTTTAATTTGTTCTCAGTTTTGTTTTGGTTTTCTCTATATGCTTGTTTCTCGTTCAACTTTTGTGTGCGCTATCATTTATTTGTTGCTCAATTTTTCGCTCAGTGTAGCTTTTGTTATCTGTTATCTTAGCTGGACGCTTGCAAAACTCTGGCGTGCGCCATTAATGAACATCGTTTGCTTAGCCAGACATGGACACTCGGACAGTCGGATAGTCGGACAGTCCCTCCCTCGACTGCCCACTATTATTTTTACCTATGCTATTGACATAATGTAAGCGACCGCCAACCGCCTACCCCTACCTCTAAAACTACCCCCCCTTATATTCTCAGTATTTGTTATGTATGCGTGTGCTTTTATGTATTTGAGTGTCTGTGTGAGGTTCTGCGGTTGTCGCCATTGGCATATAAAAATAGTTTTTGTGGTTTGCTTTTTTATTTGTTGTTGTTGTAGTTGTTGTTGCTTTTTGTGGTTATCCACCGGTTGCTAGGGGTAGATACGAGTACCCAGAATAGAGAGCAGAGAGCAAGCTTGATGCAAATCATTTAGGACTGAGCACATTTTTAATAGTCTGCGACTGCGGTGCGTATGAGCAATGTGGCAACAAATTGCAAATTGCAAACTGCAAATTTCCAGGAAAACACACTCACTAATGATATGTAGTCATGGCTAACAGAGACCGCAGTTTAGGTTAGTTTAGCTCTTGTGCTTTACCTAATTTACAACCTTTTACTGCCGAATAATATATGCTTGATAGCCTCTCTAGTGGCTCTGCGTGGGCCACATTAAATAGTTTTACGAGTTTCTTCGTTCGTGAATAGTTCGCTGCAAAACTTTCTGCAGCCTAAAGCTATTTAGCGCATTTGAAAACTATTTTCTAAAATTTGTTGTGCGTTTTCCTTTTTTTTTTCCCCATGACTTTAAGAACTTTGAAAGGAAGGTACTCGAAATTGAAATTTTAAAACATAACATATATAATATATTTTATTTTATTTTATTTCTAACTTTCACTGGTCTAATGAGACGGCACTAGTTAGTTTCAAGGTGCACGATCTCGGAAACTCGTTGCTTTTCTACTCGTTATACCAATATATACATATATATTATTATTTAGTTCTTACTTTCTCTCGTCTACTGAAAATATACTTGTATATTTCAAGGCGTACTGTCCCAGCTCTTCTACACGCTACAAATTTCAAACTCGTCACTTATTTACTCGTTATGTATAAATATATTTGAATTTATTTTTATTTTGATTTTTACTTTCACTCGTCTAATGAGAAGATACTTGTAAGTTTCGGGGTACACTGTCTCGGAGAAGTTCAAACTCGTCCCTTTTGTACTCGTTATGTATACATGTATTATAATTTAGTTGAAACTCTCACTCGTCGTGGTCGGTTCAAGGCTTTTCTACTTTTTATCGTTAAGACTTTCTTCAAACTCGCTGCTTTCTCTCCAGTTCGCTTTATTTCTACTCGTTAGTTTTAATCACATTTCTAATTAACAGTTCGCTACTCTCTACTCGTTATAGTCAGGCCTACCGTCAAGCTCGCAGCTTTCTTACTCGCTACCTAAAAAATTCTGCTTTCTTACTCGTTATTGTGCAACTCGTTATTAGGTTACTTATCACCTAAATAGCTCGCTGCTAACGTACTCGTTACTCGCTATCTAAAAAGCTCGCTGCTTTTGAGCTCCTTATTATGCTACTCATGCGATTCCGGCTCGCTCGTTGACTACTCGTTATTGTTTATACTCGTTATCTTGTTTACTCGCTGCTTTATAATCTTAACGTTCGTCCAATTACTCGTTACCTTCATGAAGTCGTTGCTGCTCACTCGTTGCCACATAAGAAATTGTTATATTAAATGGCTTTAAATGTTCTCCCAAATTTGATTCCCTAAACAGAATTAAATTAAAACTATTTACTCTGCTTGTGTCAGCAGCTCGCAGCTCGCAGCTCGCCGGCAGCATCAGCAGCATTTCAAACCGCATTTCAAATTCTGACAATCAACTCGGATTACAGAATGGAGCAATGTGCTGCTCATTGCAATTTAGCAATCAGCCAGAATCAACATCAATACTTTGGCCAATGCGGCTAACAATGGCGAAATGCAGTTGCAACAATCCTTTTGCCTGCCACATGCCAGATTTCTATTGTAGTTGACTGCTGATGCTGCTGCTGCTGCTGCAAAAAGGAAATTAAATCATTTCCGCTGTCAACGTGCAACGGGCTGCCAACAAGTGATGCAACAGCTGGCAACAGCTGAAATTAAATCACAGCACTGAAGAGATCTCTTCACTTGAAGTGTGCCAGCCAATGCTTGCCGTTAATTCAATACACAATTCTCAATATACACACGGCCATATTGACTAACTGACTAGCTGACTGACGGACTAACTGACGGACTGATTGAGTGAGTGCAAAAGTGCGACTGAGTGCGAGAGTATGTCTGCCCTTACGAGTGGCTGGCAACTTGGGTTATTTATTTTTTCCGCCCATGTCAAATGCAAACAGTTTCCAAACCGAACCAGAACAAACCCAACCAAACCGAACTCAAAACGTACCAATTTTCACCTCTGTCCATCTGTAAATGGAGCGTATAAGAAGTGCTTGCAGAGAAATTTAAATAAAAATTTATAATGTTTCTGTCGGATGATCAGCTAATATAATGATTTTAAAGTATGCTTTTTTTTCAGCATAACTCGAGAACTATAGAAGCTAGGCACACCAAACTTGGTATGTGGCTTCTTTTATGGTATTTAGAGATTAAAATAATATCACTTTTTGGATGTCTGAACCCATTGCTCCCAAATTGTAAATGGAACTCATTTTTAAAGCTACCTTCATGCGCTTAGGTATGCAAAAACTTTTCCAAGTCATATTTAAGCCCTGCAAATTTTATTTAGATCAGACTATAAACAGCCTAGTTACTCGGGAATGTGTTTCTCATAGAGTGGGGCAAGATAATGAAGAAGAAGACGCACAGTAGCTGCATAAAGTACGCAGCTGGCGTGCTTGCGTGTGTGTGTGTGTGAGAGAGAGAGAGAGAGAGAGAGAGAGAGAGATAGAGAGAGAGAGAGATAGAGAGAGAGAGAGAGTATAGAAGCAAGCTAAAATCTTGATTAAGGCAGCATAGTGCTGGGCACAGGGTATCATCTAGTCGGGTATGCCCGACTCTTATTTGTTTTTTGACGTAATTCTCTTTTTGAGAGAAAGAGAGAGTATAGAAGCAAGCAAAAATCTTGATTAAGGCAGCATAGTGCCGAGTACAGGGTATCATCTGGTCGGGTATGCGTGACTCTAGCTTGTTTATTGACGTAATTCTCTTTATGAGAGAGAGAGAGAGAGAGAGAGAGAGAGATATAGAAGCAAGCTAAAAACTTGATTAAGGCAGCATAGTGCTGGGCACAGGGTATCATCTAGTCGGGTATGCCCGACACATATTTGTTTTTTGCCGTAATTCTCTTTTTGAGAGAAAGAGAGAGTATAGAAGCATGCTAAAATCTTGATTAAGGCAGCATAGTGCCGAGTACAGGGTATCATCTAGTCGGGTATGCCCGACTCTTATTTGTTTTTTGACGTAATTCTCGTTTTGAGAGAGGGAGAGAGAGAGTATAGAAGCAAGCTAAAATCTTGATTAAGGCAGCATAGTGCCGAGTACAGGGTATCATCTGGTCGGGTATGCCTGACTCTAGCTTGTTTTTTGCCGTAATTCTCTTTTTGAGAGAGAGAGAGAGAGAGAGAGAGTATAGAGGCAAGCTAATATCTTGATTAAGGCAGCATAATGTCGAGTACAGGGTATCATCTAGTCGGGTATGTCTGACTCTTATTTGTTTTTTGACGTAATTCGCTTTTTGAGAGAGAGAGAGAAAGAGAGAGTATAGAAGCATGCTAAAATCTTGATTAAGGCAGCATAGTGCCGAGTACAGGGTATCATCTGGTCGGGTATGCCTGACTCTTACTTGGTTTTTTATGTTATTCTCTTTGGCTCTTCTCACAAAGTGAAGCAGGGTCTTTTTTGTTTCTAAGCAAATTTCATTTTCGAATCTGCAAAAATTTGTGCACTCTACTGGGTATCTCCCAGTCGTGTCCTTGTACTCTTCTCTGTTTGCTTTTCGGCTTACATATGTGTGCACGTGTATTTGGTCGTTCGGTTCGAGCCATTTGTTGGCCATGTTGATTTTATTTAACTGACATTTCGGTGCCTGCCCACGTGGGCTGCATTCTCTGCCATTGTCTGTGTGGCCGGCCGCCCACGCTAACTAGCTACATCTAACCCCCCTCACGCCCCCCCCCCCCCTCTGCCCTCCCTCACTGAACCACTCCTCATCCGTCCACTTTTAGCTGGTTGTAAGGGACCTTTTTGGCTTTTGTTTGTTTATCAATTGGCGTCTGTCTGCAATGCATTTGGGCTGCGGCTTAAGTGTTAATTGAATTGCCCCGTGGCAAAAGCCGCAGCTTAAAGCTGCAAAATGGAAAATGCAGCAAGAAAATGTGCACAAAAAAACAAAAACAAAACAAAAAATATCGATGCATAGAAAAAACGAAGTAAAACGAAAATTAACCAACAGGTCGTGAGAGTGTTCGCAAAGGCAAGCAACAGCTCAAACTCTGTAAAAACTTAAATACATTTCAATTAAACAATTGACAAGCTGTATAACAAAACAACAAAAACAACAGTTATTATGCAAATGCAACAAAGTGCTGTTAGGCCAAAAAACAACAACAATAAACAATACCAAAGTCAAGAAAATAAAACGAAACTCTTCAAGACTTTCGTGTTGCCATTCAGCGGCCATTTGGCCACAATAAAGCCAACAAAATTGAGTCCTCAACAAAGACAACAACTGCAACAACCAACAACAACAACAACAGCAAATATAACTTACGTTACGCGGCGGAACTGCTCAAAGTTGACAAAATTAAATTCATTAAGACGGAGGGTCTAACATTCGCATTGCTGGCGGGCCCCATGGGCCAAGCGGCAAGTATGTGTCGATTTCGTGGTTGTCGCTACAAAAACAAGAATAAAAGCACCAAACAACAACAACAACAGCAGCAGCAGCAACAACAACAACAACAGACCCCAACTCAAAGTCCGCAACTGGAGACAACAGGTGAGAAAAGTCATCTCAAGATGACTTGGCAAAAACTTGACTGCGTTACAATTTCCACAAAATATTTTGTCACACACAAGAAAACCAGCAACAACAACAAAAGCAGCAAAGGCAAAACTCGTGTCTCTCGAGTTCTAACACCAACAATCCATTGCCCTCCCAGCATCTAAACATCTTGTAGAATGCAACGGTTGAGGGGGGAAGGGGGAAGCAACAAAAAAAAACTGCTTCTCTTTTGCACATTTGCCAACTTTCAATTTGCATTTGGCTTCAACGACAAAAAACCAACACTTAACATGTGTATATTTGTCCGTATATCACATATACCCTACAATCTCTATATAACGCAGAGGGTATTCGATGACCTATACCTTATACTTATTTGAAAAATATATTAATAGTTGATTTATGTAAGACTATTCGTGACATATGTGTATTTTATTATAACAAAAATGTGCTTTATTTATTTATGCAATTTTTACAATTCCCAAATTTATCGCCGACAAAAAAAAAAAATTTAAAAAAGAAACATCGTTTTTTAAAGCTGCCCAAGAAATAGTTTATTAAAACTCAAAAAAATAGCAGCAATAGGTATTAAATAATAATCTAAAGAAATGAAACACTGTATTATCAATTTTTTTTTAATCTTCCCTAATTTTTTGATCTTAAAAACAGTTTTTAAATAGACAAAAGATTTTGTTCTTATTTCAACTTGAAATTAGTTGATTTCTTTTTGGTTGTCCAAAAATAAGTTTTAGGGCGTGGTAATATCTGAATATGGGGAAAGATCTAAGGGAGCAGCAATGAGTTTTTTTTTTAGCCAGCATTTAATTGTTTGATTTTTGCCCTTGTTCTGTAAAATTAAATAAATAAATATAAATTTAAATATTTCTTAATTTTTGTACATTAATTTCTTATTTTATTGTGAATTTAATATAAAAATGTTAAAATTGGTAACTGCAATGAATATTTTATTTCGAATATCTAAATCGATTTCAGTTCAAAATTTGATAAGTTAATCTATATAAATATATATATATATGTCCAAACAGATTGATTTTCTAGTTAGTCCAAGTTTTGTATAGATTAAAAGAGTTAAAAATTTAATACTATTGATCATGTTATTGTATAAGTATTATTCTATGATAAAAGCAGCATCTTTCGTTCCTGAGATTCAATCTTATATATTTGACTACAGCTCACAACAAGTTTCTTGAGATTCATTTATTATTTGAAGCACAATTCAGGCGAACCCAAAATTACTTTCCTCTGGTAATCGACAATGCATTGCCACATGTATCTGCGAGTCGAGCAACTCCCATAAATAAATACCTAGAGATATATGTATATATATATTTTTGCTGCTGCTAAAAGTGAAATTCCCTTGCAATGCTGGGAGGAGTGTGGCCTGAGGGGGGGGGGGGGGGGCATGGGGTGTGGGATGGATGTGTCTTACATAAAGCTGACGCATCGTCAAACCGCAGCAAAGAGTGCCAATGCCAGGGGAGTGCTGCTGTTTGTGTTGCCTCTGCTGCTGCTGCTGGGGGCGTGGCAGCGCCCACTCGTGCACCATGACGCTGTCATTTGACTTTGAGTGGGCAACTGTAGACGGGGACGCGAGACGCGTGGGGTTCGAGTGTTGCTGCTGCCAAATGTTTTGCAGCAGCTTAAGCATGTTGCAAGGCAAATGCAGCTTAAAAGATTAAATGTGCCATGAGATGAGAAGCAGCAGCAGCAGCAGCAATGGGAGGGGTGCGCTCATGTGGCATGTAAGTGCTGCACTTGCACTCGTCTCTCTTTATTCCCCCTGCCCCCTTCACCCGTCAGTTGCTGCTCATAAATTTCTCAACATTAAGTGGCCGACTTTAAGCTTCTATATGTAGCTTAAGCTGCAAGACACCAAAAAAAAAAGAAAATGAAAGCAAAAAGAGGAAATTTCCCAAAAAAAAAAATAAAAGAAAATTAAATGGCAAAGGAAATTCATCGGATAAGCTTCAATTCGAAGCATTCACAAAAGACAAAATATCCTTTGAAGTGCACTCGAGTGCAGCAGCAGCAAAAATAACTAAAATTCACAATTTAGCCGCTTTCCCAAAATTCCAGTTAACATGAAATTAAATGTTCTCAAAAAATTGCATATTTATGCCTAAATTATGGCAAAATGCAAATATACAATATTTTATTTGTGTGGAAAAAATCAAAATGATTTCATTCCCAGAAATATTGCAATTTCCATGAAAACAAACAACAGAAGAAATTGTTGAAACAATAAATACAAAAAAAATATATATATTTATGCTGAAAATATGCAAATAAAGTCTGTATTAAAGAGTTATATATACATATATTAAATTCAAGCTAAATTCTTCTTTTCGCACACAAAATTTAATTGCTAACAGCAATATGTTGTGGACAGCAAAAGAGTCTGTTAATGTACAGCTCAACAGCTTTATGCTGTTAGCAGCAACGGAGGCTGTTAATGTACAGCCTAACAGCTTTATGTTGTTAAAGAATCTGTTAATAGGCGTAAAATGTAGTATAATATCTAATTAAGATTAATATAATTTTTTTCAGTAATTACTATTATTGCTAATTTACTTTTGATCAAAGCAAACAACTTTTCGTTGGTTTTACAAGTTTTCAAAGTTTTTGCCTGACCCATTTTTGGCTGCAATTGAATGAAAATCGTCAAGCTCATAAATCTAGCCAGATATTTGCACAGGCAACGACAACAATTTGTAAATGTTACACTTTGTCAGCTTATCCGAGAGTCAAATTATTAGTTGACAGGAGCAACTCGTTTTATATTTGATTGTGTGTGTGTGTGTGTAGAGGGTGTGTGTATAAGGGGCTTGTGGTCTGTGTTGTTTGACTTATTTTGTTGCTAAGCGTCAAAAAGTAGATCATAAATCAAATTTATACTCCCAGCCACACACACACACACACGCACACACACACCCGCACACACACGCACACTTAGCTGTTGAGAAGTCACAATTTCCAGTTGAATGGATAACTCGAGGGCTGATATCCTTAGACATCCATCACAGCGATACAAGTATTTATATCTATTTTTAGCACTTAATCAGCCGGCATACAAATCGGCGCCACACTACCAGATGTGGGCGTGGCTGGAGGAGCACTGTGTCAATATTTTACAGAAAATTGCCAATATTTCCGGTAATAAATGTGAGCTGCTGGCACAGTTTGTGTCGCGATTTCAAGGCACACTTGAACCGTCTGAGCCGCGTAGATATTTATGGCCATTACGTATACGCAGCGTGTGGCAAGCGCATTAAATGCTCTTAATTGTCGCACAGACGTGCCAGACTGTCGACCAAAATTGATGAGCTGGCAAAAGCAATTTAACCGGAATTTATGTACAAAAAGAATATTTTCTTCAAACAATTTTCTTCTCGTATTTTTTTTGCTCTACTAAAATTATAAATTTTCAACAGCAATTTGCATATAGTCTATGGGGGAAAAGGGGTTGTAGCTGTATACAGAGTGCGGAGGGGCATGGTTGTGACCACCCCCCCCCCCCCCTCCTCTGCCAGCGCTGGGAGTCGCGTGGTTGGCGGCGCGTGACTTTGCAGCGGGTTTAAAGGATATGTTGGCCATTTGCAATGCAAATGTCGTGCAATCGAATTGGGACGCGCGCACATAAAAGCTGTCAGTTTAAATATAACAAAATTGAAATGAAAATGAAAAAAAACCAATACAATTTAAAACGTAATATTTAAAGCTAGACATTAAATGTTGATTGTGTTGTTTTGTTCGTTTTGCAGGCCTGCATTTGCGCAGCATTGAGGAGCCAGCATCGACGCCGCTGCAGCTAGCGGCGCGACAGCCCGCGGAGCAGGGGGGCACAGGGTACGGTATGGGCGAGCATAGCCTGCTGATTGCCACACAACGCGCCGGTGTCCCCCTGCCGCTAGCACAGCAACAGCCACAACCCGCCCACTATCAGTACAACAACAGCAGCGGCAACAACAACATCAACGGCAGCGGCAGCAACATCAACGGCGCCGGCAGCGGCGGCAGCTATGTTGCCAGCACAGCGGCTGTCTATCAGCCGCAGCAGCAGCAGCATCAACAGCAGCCGCCGTTCTACCACCAGCAGCAGCAACTATATCAGAGCTATTCGCATCCGTATCATCAGACGTCGTCGCCACAGCTAAGCCGGCCCTATGATCCGGAGCATGCGCGCATGGAGGCGTGGCTGGATGAGAATCAGGAGTTTGTACAGGATTATTTCATAAGGTAAGCATGATGAAATACCCCTGTTATCGATAATTTATCGAGATATATATATATATGCACATTACTGCTTATAAATCTCTAAAATTTATGATTTTAATGGGTCGTCAGAATATTTTTTTTAAATACAATGAAACTTGAGTCGATAAAATACTCATGTTATCGATTACTTGTCGATATTTCGATATACATATATGCATTTTCATATACATTTTAATTATTCCTTATAAAATTCAGCAGTTTAGCAATTTAAATGAATCGTTTAATGTATTTCATTCAAATGAAACGAAGTCGATAAAAACTGATCGATATTATTCAGACGATTTAAGTCTAGGTCGTTTCTTTGTACAATCAAATAACCATCGATAAACGATTAATGTTAAACAGAATACGATACAATGCAATCGATAAACCAATCGAATTTTCTATCGATTTCGATACTTTATCCTTTTAAAACGCAGCTAAAGTTTTAATGTAGCTCGAATAATGTATCGTATCGATAAAACCGCTCAAAGCTTTGCGCTCTAAACCCATTTAATCGAATTTTTTTTATAATTCTGGGCAAGCGACAACTTTATTAAAACAAATATTATATGAAAATCTAAAGTTATGATACTTTGTTTGGCTTAGGACCAATGCCAATGTCATACTTTGTGCCGCATTTGTGAGCAGCCATGCGGCTGGCCGGCCTTTCCGCCGTAAACCGGAAATTGACTTTCACACACACGCACACACACAGAGCGGAAGGAAGGGCGGTAGAGATAGAGTCCTAGACAAATGGCTGTGTGTGTGTGTGTTTGGCAGGCACATTCTGTTTGTCGGCCTTTGGCTATGACACATAATAAAAATCACTAACAACTAAAAACATAAATTGGGCTTTATTTTCATGGCCAACAGACGTGGCTCGCCTCGGTCACAGTTCACAGTTTGTTGGGCGTGTGGCCAGCATTAAACGAGGCAGAAAAAGGCTTCATTTTGTGTACTTTGCATAAGAATATGTCAGGCACATGGACTCACAGTCCATGTTTTCCCAGCTGCCCCTGCTTCCAACTAGTTTTCGAGCTCTTTGAACGTCCGCATACCGGACGAGCCTACGATGGGATAAAGACAGCGTTTTTCGGACAGTAACTCATAGCTTAAAAGTACATTAAATAATTAACTGTAATGTTAACATCTTCAACAGCCGTTAAGATAACAGCCAAAGCAGCTGTTAAGATAACATCAGCTACAGCTGTTAAGATAACATAAACAGCAACCGATATACTATGAGATAAAAGGATGGTTTTTCTGACAGAATTTGATTTCTTAAAAGTACATTAATTAATAAACTGTAATGTTCACATCTTCAACAGCCGTTAGGATAACAGCGAAAGCAGCTGTTAAGATAACATAAACAGCAACCGATATACTATGAGATAAAAGGATGTTTTTTTTGACGGAAACTCATTTCTTAAAATTATGTTAAATAATAAATTGTAGTGTTAACATCAATAACAGCTGTTAAGATAACATTGGGAGCAGCTGTTAAGGTAACATGTGCAGCAACTGTTAGGATAACAGCTGTTAAACAGAGCAGCTGTTTGCTTTGCACCTCGTATAATTCTTTAACCGGATAACCAAAATGTTTTTGAATTAGATACTTGATTATTATCTGATCTTTATGAAAAGTTTAACACAGTTGGAAAAAGGAATTCTTTGTGCAGCTGCCAAACATTTAGAATTTATCATTGAGATTGTAATATTTAATTGTTATACTGTAGAAAATTACCCGGCATTGCACAGCTCAAATGAATAATGCTCATAAATGCATGTGGTATCCTTAGGCAGATTCCCAATAAAAAATAGTTTGCCTTCACGTGAGCTTGATTCCTTTAACTTCGAGCACAGTATGCTCACTGTGCTCTATTTAATTATACCCAAAAAAAATTGCAATTTAACCCACGGTGCAGCCCAGTCTTTCAGTTTAGTTTATGCTGTAAAGAGTTGTGGAGCTGTGATTGCTCGAATTTTGATGCCGCCAGCGCGTGTTGTTCGCCTTTCAAAAAAGTCAGCTAGTGCAAGAATATTTCGCATGCTGAATATTTATGAGCTGGCATTTTATTAGACAATCTCGCGCATGTGGCATTAAAGTCTCTTAATTCCTAATAGCATTTTAATATGTTTGCACTGTGACAGCAAAGCTCACTCACGCGCTCTCTCTCTCTCTCTCTCTCTCTATCTCTCTCTCTCGCTCTATCTCTCTCTCTCGCTCTATCTCTCTCTCTCGCTCTATCTCTCTCGGTTGATAGGAAGGCGACTCGTCAGACCGTGGACGCCTGGCTGGTGTCGCATGCCACCAGCGCTGGCAACGATGTCATCAGCAGCAGCTCACCCACGCATCCCAATGGCCAGACGAGCAGCTCACGTGGCGGCTCCGGCGCCACAACGCCCGTCCGGTAAGTGCAACAGCAAAGTCCTGCAATAGATCACATTTCCTCTAATCCAACTATTCGACTATTTGACCTTTGCAGCAAAATATCGGCGCACGAGTTTGAACGCGGCGGCCTGCTCAAGCCGATTGTGAATACGATTGACGGTACGCTCACATTTCTGAGCATTGGACCGCAGCTGGATAATACGAGCGGCAGTTGCAGCAATTTGCAGAATGTTGGCGGCGTTATGTCCGGGCAATATCAGTATCAGCCGCAGCATCATCATAATCACAACCATCATCATCATCAGCATCATCATCACAACAATCATCAGCATTATCAGCACAGCCATTATCAGGCTGGCGGCGCTGTCGGCAGCAGCAGCAGCAACTGCAATGCCACAACGGCAACAATTGGTGCCACAAGTCCCGGCGGCAATCCGCAATGGTATCCCTATCAACATTGCCATCAACGGCCGCAGCGTCTCTCCCGCAACGAGCTCAAGCAGCTGGACGAGAAGGAGCTGATTTTCGAGCTGGTTCGTATTCACTCACTTCCCAATTCCCAATTATTATTCACATTATTATTAATGTTATTGTTCAAATTCTGTACATTTCTCAATTAACATGCGTCATACGCCCCGTTGTACCGCGAATTTTTCTTTATGGCCGACGCCTCGCCTAATGCAATTTTCCTACGAATTTCAATTTCGCGTCGTTTTAACGACTGTGCGTCATTTCACTATAAACATCTATAATAGGCTGCACGTAGTTTGATACCCTGTAATTGCTTAGATCCTATTGAAATAACTAAACACGCACGACTTCTTATACCCTGTAACCTTTAAATTGGCAAAAGCTGTTTAATTTCTTTTCATGTGAAACATTTACACTAAAATCGAAAAAACAAAAAAGTATTTATTTTATCAAAAATTAAATAAATGCCAATTTAAGGAAAGTTTCTTAAGCTGATTTTATTTGAATAACTTCAAGTAATATTTTAAAAGATTTGCATTCAAAAATATTCTATTTAATAGACATGAGACCCAAAGATTCGGCCTGCGCTCATTTTGAATGTAAACCAAACAAATCTGGTTGAAATTATTTGGGAAAATTGCGTCACGCTTAAGAATATATTTGAAAGCAAATTAATAATCACTGTGAAGTAGAATTTTTTATAGATAAAATCGTATTAAATGTTAGGGTATAGAGTACAATTGCATTTTCGGGAAATTTTCTGGTTTATATTTATCTAGCTTTCTAATATGATTTCATATTATTTATTTTGTGATATTCTGATATCTTAAAGCCATAGCTTTTTGTAAAAAGAAGTGTTCTACTCATGTTTTATTCCACAAGAAACGAACTTATGGCGCTCAACGTGGGTTTTGTGTAGAACAAAGGCGGAATATCCCTTCTCTTATTAGTCTTTTTTTTTTTGTATAAACGCAGAGACTTATAGAAACAGAGTAACTGCTAGTCAATCAATTTATTATAGCTTTGGCCTGCAGGATAACTACTAGTCAATCACTTTATAAAATTACATATACCTTATTGGCTCTCAAATACGCTATGCAAATTTCGCGTCATTTTGTCAGCAGGGTAACTGCTAGTCTATCACTTTATGAACATCAAATTTATTGCCTCTTCCGGCTAATTCTACCTATTTGCGCCATTTTGCCCGCAGGGTAACTTCTAGTCAGTCAGTTTATAATAGCTATAGATATGGAAGTTGCCATATTAGCTCTCATATATATCCTGCCTGCAGGGTAACTTCTAGTCAGTCAATTGCTATACGATAATTTCTTGATGTTGTTCCAATTGATTTTGCACACATGCGCGTATTTGCCGCAGCTGCTGACGTTTTTATCAGCAAACAGTTAAGAGGCATAGACGCATGTTGCCATACAAATATCGCTGTGCTAAATTGTCGCAGACGTCATTCACGCAATCAGTCAGCCAATCACTCAGTCAGTCAGTCAATCAATCACCCACTCAGCCATTGTGTGCGGCTGATTGGCTTGTTTGTTTAACCAGAAACCACATTAAGTGCACTCGTTATGGCCCCCACTTATTGAGAACTTTAACTTTAATGCGACACTTTGCCCATAATTCCGTAAAATAAGTTGAAAACGTTTTGTGACTATTTTCAATTGACAACATTGTTGCAGGTGAAGGACATTTGCAATGAGCTGGAGGTGCGCACCTTGTGTCACAAGATCCTGCAGAATGTCTCCATATTGTTGAATGCGGATCGCGGCTCACTCTTTCTGGTGCAGGGTCGCTGCAATGGCGCCGATGGACTCAAAAAGTATGTAGAAAACAAATAAAATATATAGAAAGTTAATCTTTTTTATCTTGAATGGGTGTACGAATCTAGAAGATGAATATATATGTATAAAAATATACAGAAAAAATTATGTATCCTATTTCGATGCCCATAGTCCAAATATTAAATTTTATTCTTTATTTTATTATTTATTATTTTTATTTATAATATTTTCATAATATTTTAAATCTTAAAAATATTTTTCATATTTTTTTGAGAGTTATGTATGTAAGTCTTATACTCTTTTAAAGTTTTCCTTTTCGAATTCAACAAATATTTGCATTCAAT
The DNA here is from genome assembly GCA_035045885.1 of Drosophila borealis. Classification (NCBI taxonomy): domain Eukaryota; kingdom Metazoa; phylum Arthropoda; class Insecta; order Diptera; family Drosophilidae; genus Drosophila; species Drosophila borealis. The sequence continues at coordinate 87,609 of JAWNOR010000152.1, read as the reverse complement.
TTTAATTACCGTAATAATTATCTGATAAACTATTTAGCCCATTTAACAGTTTTGGTAACTGTTCAAATTGACCAGTGTTAAACAGTGCTGCAATTATGTTTTTTATAGCACTATCCTATAATAAGCACAAGCAACGCAAACGCAGAAGCACAATTAGCTATAAATACAACTTGCTTGCTTATAATTCTCAAACAGTTGTAGCATTTGCTTGCTTAAGTGCAAGTTGCAGACAAAGCTTGTCGATTAATTATGTTTGAACTCAACTGGCCCTCTAACTAAGTTAGTTTAAAATAATATGAAGCAAATTTTGAAACAAGAAAACTAAAGTCATAAAAAGAGGCGGCTATAAAAACTTGTTTTACTTGCAGTTAGACTACAATTTAGCCCCATTGCGTCTGCGTCTAAGGGCTACGCGAAATTTAACACTAATCGCTGTGCAAATTGAATTTGGTAATCAGGCAAGTGCTTTGGCCCGTGCTGCTACTGCTACTGCTACTGCTACCATTATGGCTACTGCTACTTCTACTGCTGCCAGAGCGGCGATGACTTCATTTAGCTGCCAACTTTTTGCGCAGCAGCAGCTTCAACTTTGTCTGTGCAACATTTTTGATGGCATTTATTTTTGGCATTTTATGATTTCTCTGCTGCAGTTTTGGCTTCATAACTGTAATACACACACACGCGCACGGCCCGCAGGGGGCCATTTTGTGCTCTGTGGCGCCATTTTGTAGTCTCAACTAATTGCAACAATTTTTCGGTAAATTCACGCCAGAAGCAAGACCTCTGTGTTTATTATGTATATATGTATAAATAAAATAAATATCTATTTAAATGATTTAATTAAATAAATGTGTATTAAATAGTTGTTTAAATATTCGCAGATGCCTCGTATCGAAGCTGTTCGATGTCTGCCCACGCAGCACAGTCGAGGAAATGGAACAGCAGGAGGAAGTGCGCGTTGCATGGGGCACAGGCATTGCCGGTCACGTGGCAGAGAGCGGCGAGCCGGTCAATATACCAGATGCTTACCAGGTTAGTTCAACGCAAGCTGCTAACCAAATGGAAAGTTTTCAGTCTCATCGGTCTCATCGAATTGACAAATTTGAATGCCGTTCTCTCCTTGACCATAAATCAAGCGCAACAAACACTCGAGAGCTGTGGCAAATTCGAGACTCGCAAGATTTATGGTGCCAGGCGGTCGCAGGATTCGGTCCAAAAACCTATACACATGCCACATGGAAGATAGTGTTTCAAGTGCCGGATATTGGTTTTGTTTAATACCCTGTAAGCGTGCTCAAATCATGAGCAGTATATTGGGCAAGAGCAACAGGCAGAAGACATTTTTCTTTCTTCATTTATGAAAAATATATTTCATCTAGATAAGTTTGTGGCAGCTCATCTGGTATATGTCCCAAAAATTTCATAATTATCAATTGATAAACACCAAAGTTATACAGAGCAGAGAGAAACTTGAAGTGCGCAGATAATGGCGTCAAGCTTAGTATATTTATATGTATTCATCTTTGGTACATTAATAATCGCTTAGTTAACTTTTTTGTGGAGAGAGAAACTTGAAGTGCGCACTTGACAGCTTCAGGGCTTGTATATTTGTTTAATTTATGTCTTTATCTTTGGTAAATTTATATCTTCAAAATTGTATAGTAATTCCTTCGTTAGTTTACAACTTACATGAACATTTTTCTTATAGAGAGAGAAACTTTAAGAAACTTGAAGTGCGCAGATAATGGCGTCAAGCTTAGTATATCTATATGTATTTATCTTTGGTACATTAATAATCGCTTAGTTAACTTTTTAGTGGAGAGAGAAACTTGAAGTGCGCACTTGACAGCTTCAGGCCTTGTATATTTTTTTAATATATGTCTTTATCTTTGGTAAATTTATATCTACAAAATTGTATAATAATCCCTTCGTTAGTTTACAACTTACTTGAAAATGTTTCTTAAAGAAAGAGAAACTTTAAGCGCACATTTGGTATAGTATATATATGAACTAGTAGTTGATTTTCGTATGAGTATAGATATCATCTATATCCTTCAATTTTCATACGAATTGTTTTACTCTTCTGTAGTCAAGCGCAGAGAGAAACTTTATGTAAGCAGCAAGAAGCAGCAGGACTTGCATATATGTATATACAGATTCCTTATTTTTTCCGCTCAAATTAAATAAGAATTACATAATAAGCATAACATTTACTTGGGATACCTCTTTATCATAGCTAGCAGGGAGAAACTTGAAGCGCGCTCTATCACCTGAGCTAAAGCGTATCTCCTAGTCAGGCACACCCAATTGAAAAGCTATATACATTTTTGAAAGAAAAACGAATTGTGTGTGCATTTTTCTCAGCCGCTGAGAGCCAATTGGGCCGTAATTAATCTTGCGGCCAACGACTAGTTGAAGGCAACATTTTTAGCCAAGGCTGCGGGTGTTGGGCAATGTTTTATTATATCATTGCTGATAGAAGTGAGCGCCCCCCCCCCCCTCCCCAAGTTTTTAAAGGCTTTAAGCTGCGGGGCCAAACAATAAAAATAAAAAGTGCCCCCCCGAGTTGGCTCGTGTCGTTTATCTGTGCTGTTAAAGTCAACTTAAGGCCGGGCCAACAATCGTCTACAACAAACAGTTGGCACCTAAATATGACGCACGCACCCATCTCCCCTCCTGGTCGGTTGGGGATGCGGGGCGTGTTAGTTCTTTTATCAAAACATTTTAGCACAATTAAGTGAATTTGGCAGACAGACAGACGGACAGTAGTAGCTGATAACTCTGCGCAATTCGATGTGTGTATAGGAGGGCACAGATTCCAAGGGGGCAGGGCGAAACTATGCAAGAGAGAAGTTAGCACGAGTTATTTGGACTGTGGGCATGACACCATTTGTACGAGCACGATATAAAAGATCACACAAAAACGCAAGTCAGCGACAATAACATGACCAGAAACATGATGACCTACACAAATACCAGAATTAACAGCTCCAAATGGGAGTAGCCGAAAGAAGAGAGAAGCATGCTTATGATACTTCCCAGACTGACAGCAGAATGTCTCTTATGTCTAGACGTGTGTATAAATAAAGACATTTGTCCAAATAAAGCTATATTTAGAAAGGCGTCTTCTACACCTGTAACACCTCAACTTTCACAGGTGTCTGTCAAAAGCATCTTAAAAGGAAACTTCTTTATTTGAGAAGCATTCGCCTCCAAAATTCTTTACTTTCATAACTGCAAACTTTAACTTCAAATAGACAAGTTTTTGTATGGAAACTTGTCTAGAATATTTATCAATTTTTTCGAATAATATTTCTATGATATTTTTCTTAAAAAGCTTTTAAAACTTTTTCCTTAAATCTTCTAATTCCCAATCTGTTTAAGTAGCTTGGAGAATTACTTGTAAACCCTTTCGCTGTAGTTCCTTTCAACTCCTAAGCTCTTTTCATACCATATAAATCACTTAACCCAGAACCCACAATATATTAAACATGCATTTCCTTTTCAGGATGAGCGCTTCAATTGTGAGATTGATTCGCAGACCGGCTATCGGACCAAGGCGCTGCTCTGTATGCCCATCAAGGATTCGGGCGGCGATGTGATTGGCGTGGCGCAGGTGATTAATAAAATGAACGGCGAATGCTTTTCGGAAATCGATGAAAAGGTGAGTTGGCTGCCAAATGCAGCGGATCCTTTGTTTCAGCACAGCAAAAGTGGCAAAAGTGTGGCAGCAAAATGGCCGCTGCTGTCACAGTGCCTGACGTATGTAAATTGCATTTATTATTCAACAAAGAGCAAAAGTTGTTGTACAAAAGCTTTGGCGAAATGTCAGCACATGGGATTATCCCGGGCATCCACGCGCTGTGCTCGTGCTTCTATACCCATTATCAAATGGCCAAAAGGGGTATTCTATTTTTGGGCAACTTTATGTAACAGGCATAGTTTATATACATTCTTGATCGGGTGGATCGAGCTATGTCCGTTTCTCTGTGCTCTATCTGGAAAAATATTAGAAATATATATACTCTCACTTTAAATACAGCAATAGTTTATCATATATTTCGATATCTTCTTCCATTTTCATAGCATCGATAAATATCGATTTTAAAAGAAGGTTCTTAAAGCAAATCGCACTGATAATACAAGCTTTATGCGCTAAACTTGGAGATTATCTTATAGCACATACAGATTAAAGATATGTTTTATTTTTTTGGATACCTTCTCCCATATACACCCCAAAAAACGAAATTAAAGCTAGAGACTTGTCCTTTAGTATTTACACACATTTAAATGCAATTTGTATTCCCTCGAAGTTTCATTAAGATCGGACTATGAACACCGAAGTTATTAAAGAATGCCCTTCTATATATGTATATGATCTTGTGTTTGAGGCTTGAGGTATCTGCTAGTCTGGCAGCCCCGACTACGCACCCATGTCAACAACAACAAAAACAACAGCTCGTGATGAATGTCTGATTATAATAATAATCCTTGTTGCCCGAAAATACTAATTCGTTTCTTTGCACACAGGTCTTCGCCTCGTATCTGCAGTTCTGTGGCATTGGGCTGCGCAATGCGCAATTATTTGAGAAATCTCAGCTGGAAATAAAACGGAATCAGGTGCTGCTCGATTTGGCGCGCATGATCTTCGAGGAGCAGAGCACCATTGAGCACATGGTCTTCCGCATACTCACCCACATGCAGAGTCTCATCCAGTGCCAGCGCGTCCAGATTCTGCTCGTCCACGAGGCGGACAAGGGCAGCTTCTCCCGTGTCTTTGACTTTGAGGCGAACGATCTCAGCGAGGAGGAGGCCAACTCACGCACCAGCCCCTACGAGTCCCGATTCCCGATCAACATTGGCATCACCGGCCATGTGGCCACCACCGGCGAGACGGTCAATGTGCCCAACGCCTACGAGGACGATCGCTTCGATGCGAGCGTCGATGAGAACTCCAGCTTCAAGCATCGCTCCATACTCTGCATGGCCATTAAGAACTCGCTGGGACAGATCATTGGCGTCATACAGCTAATAAATAAGTTCAATGAGCTGGTAAGTCCTTGGGCATACACTGAAACAAAAAAATTTTCTCTTATTGACCATGAACTC
>JAWNOR010000152.1:0-80000 GCA_035045885.1 Drosophila borealis | reverse complement strand
GCGGGTAAGTTAAATGCTGACAATTCAAATGGCACCCCTGGGGCTCGTACGCTTTAACGTAGGGTAGTTGTTGACGAGGGGGTGTTGAGTGGCGAGGGGGAAGGGAGGGGTTACTGCATTTAAATGCTTAATTTTATTTGCGTGCACGCTTAATTTGTATGATAGAAATGGCCTAGGACGCTCTCGGCTCCATTTATTGGACTCGGCTTTATGCCACTCCATAAATTCTTGTTGCTTTTGGCCCGTCTGTTTTTCTGCTTCCATGTTTTTATTATTTCTGCGTGACAGCAGCAGAAACAGCAGCAGCAGCAGCAGCAAGAACAACCTGTCCCCGCAGTCACTCACTTAGTCGTCTCTCTGCTCTCCCCCCCCCCCCCCTGCTCCCCCTCTCACACTCACCCCCTGGCGTAGCCGTTTGGGGCCCAACGTGTTGACAGTTGTAATTAGTTTGTTCGCACAAGTATGACAAAAAGAAACTTTCGCACACTGGCTAAGAGCATTTGTTATACTAGTCTACTACTTTAACACCCGCTACCCGTGCAGCCACCCCCCCCCCCCCCTCCCTCTGCCAGCCAGCACACTCTCCTTTATCTTTATAAGCCCATAGACTTGGGGCTGGTTCAAGTTTTCGCATCTGTCTCTCTGTTTGTCTTTGTGTATTGTCTCTTGTCGCTTGCCTGCTCCTACTCCCCCCCTTGCCTCACACTCCCCCCTCCCCCCCTCTCCCCCTTCACACTCTTTCTGTAATTATGCTGGCTAGAATTATGGCCGCCTGTCGCCTTGTCAACCGTCGACGTGAACGTGGACGACGCTGATGCTGGTGGTTATTAATTTTAATTAAAATTATGCCATTCTTTTTTGCGCGTTGCTTCTGCCGAAGAGACCCGGCGATTATGCCATTACGCAAGAAGCAAAGGCAAAAACAAAAAAACCCTTTTCTGCAGCTTCTTTTCCGGCAGCGTGTTTGCCTAAGCGGGAGTACATCATGAGGACATCAATTAACATTTCCTGACAGCAGCTCGCTGGACAATCCCATGTGTGTTTTATTTCCAACAGCTTCCGTTTGGGTTTGCTTCAACTAAAAGTTAAGTTAAGTTTGGGATTAAAGCGTAGCAAACAGTAATAGTAATAAAATTGTAAAACATAAAACAACAATTCGAATCAATAGAAGCAGATCGCAGAACAGACTTGATAACATAAACTGAACTTATCGCTTGGTTAGGGAAAGGCTTTAAGGGAGTTTCAATATACGAAAGAAGGGCTTAAAGATTTTAAATAAATTTTACAAGAATTCATAAGTACTAAAAAAGGCTGCAAGTCCTATAAAAACTTGAGGTGCTTGGATTTATGTCTTGCAAGGCTCGTCTATTGAACCTAGTTTTCCACATCTATAAGCCCAGACTGGAGTTCATAGTTGAAAGAAAAGTAGAAGATTTAGCAGAACTCAAGCTTTCCTTAGAGGAAAAGTAATGTAAGGTAGACGGCATAATTATCGGGAGATTTTGCTGTACCTGGAGCCTAAGTAAACCATCGACCAGCGAGAAGGATGAGGTGGAGGAGTACTCTTGCTGAAATAAGCTCCGATCTGAGCTGCGCGGATAAACTCAAGTCTTCCTGCCATGTGTATAGTTGTTTCGACTCCACACTCTACGTCTGCTTAGAGGCTAGAGTATAATTCTCGAAAGGCAGCATAGGACTACTTCGTCTTTTTCCAGTGTATCAACTATTCTACCCTGATAAAGCTTATTTCCCAAGCACTCTAGCCCAACGATAAACCTATCGATAACTATCGATAACCAATTTAATCGTTTCTATTGTCACTTTCCACATCTCTTTTCACTATTTCGTCTTTTTCCAGTGTATCAACTTTTTTACCCTGATAAAGCTTATTTCGCAAGCGCTCTAGCCCAACGATATAAACCTATCGATAACTATCGAAAATCAATTTAATCGTTTCTATTGTCACTTTCCACATCTCTTTTCACTACTTCGTCTTTTTCCAGTGTATCAACTATTTTACCCTGATAAAGCTTATTTACCAAGCACTCTAGCCCAACGATAAACCTATCGATAACTATCGATAACCAGTTTAATCGTTTCTATTGTCACTTTTTACATCTCTTTTCACTACTTCGTCTTTTTCCAGGGTATCAACTATTCTACCCTGCTCAACCTTATTTCGCAAGCCCTCTAGCCCAACGATAAACCTATCGATAACTATCGATAACCAATTTAATCGTTTCTATTGTCACTTTTTACATCTCTTTTCACTACTTCGTCTTTTTCCAGGGTATCAACTATTTTACCCTGATAAAGCTTATTTACCAAGCACTCTAGCCCAACGATATAAACCTATCGATAACTATCGAAAATCAATTTAATCGTTTCTATTGTCACTTTCCACATCTCTTTACAGCGCCTGCGTGTGCCCTCTGCTGTACATTTTCGTCTGCATGATTTCAAATTTGACGACATACACTTCGAGGACGATGATACGCTAAAGGTAAACCTCTTATCTCACTCAAAATCCTATAAACATATTTAATGCCCTCGCCACTTTGTAGGCCTGTTTGCGCATGTTTCTGGATCTCGATTTTGTGGAACGTTTTCATATCGATTACGAGGTGCTCTGCCGTTGGCTGCTGAGCGTCAAGAAGAACTATCGCAATGTGACCTATCACAATTGGCGGCACGCCTTCAATGTGGCCCAAATGATGTTTGCCATTTTAACCGTGAGTGTGAGAATCGCAAAGAGAGGCTGTTTATCAAGAATTCAACTAATCAATTGTTAATCACATCTAGACCACGCAATGGTGGAAAATCTTTGGCGAAATCGAATGCCTGGCCCTGATTATTGGCTGCCTGTGCCACGATCTCGATCATCGGGGGACCAACAACTCCTTCCAGATCAAGTGAGTTGTCCTTGTTGAGGAGTGAACCCATTTTGAATGCTCGCTTTCAATCAATCTATTGCAGAGCCTCGTCGCCGCTGGCGCAGCTCTACTCCACATCCACCATGGAGCATCATCATTTCGATCAGTGCTTGATGATACTCAACAGTCCCGGCAATCAAATTCTGGCCAATCTGTCGTCAGACGACTATTGTCGGGTTATACGCGTGCTCGAGGATGCCATTTTGTCCACGGATCTGGCTGTCTATTTCAAGTGAGTTCAATCCAACTCAGTTGCGTTGCACTTTACAGACTCTGCTCCCTTGCATTTTGAACAGAAAACGTGGCCCGTTCCTGGAGAGCGTGCAGGAGCCATTGAGCTATTGGGTTGACGAGGAGCCGCGCGCCTTGCTGCGTGCCATGAGCATGACTGTCTGTGATTTGTCGGCCATTACAAAGCCGTGGGAGATTGAGAAGCGTGTCGCCGACTTGGTTAGCTCCGAGTTCTTCGAGCAGGGCGACATGGAGAAACAGGAGCTCAACATAACGCCCATTGTGAGTGCGACTTTAAAAAATGTTTAAAACTGCAAAACAACTTAAAGATTCAAGCGTCGATTCGGCGACGCTCGATAAGCTTTAGCTGCCGCTTTCCTTTTTGCAGTCTTTCAATTCAATTTATACCAACTGAGATATGTTCTAAATATTATTATGCTCTCCTTTCTTGCACAGGATATCATGAATCGCGAGAAGGAGGACGAGCTGCCCATGATGCAGGTGAACTTTATTGATTCCATATGCCTGCCCATCTATGAGGTGAGTTTTGCAGCTTTACATTCGTTTAATTACAAAAATATGATTAATTAATTAATTACAAATCGTTAGGCCTTTGCAACGCTCTCGGAAAAGCTGGAGCCGCTCGTTGAGGGCGTGCGTGATAATCGCGGCCATTGGATTGACATGGCCGACGATGTGAGAACCAAAACTAGTCAGGAACAGGAGCAACAGCGGGAGCGGGAGCAGCGGCAGCAAATTGTGATAGCGAATGGTTCGAATGACAGCGACAGCCAGCTGGCTGAGGATAAGCTGGCTGCGGATGATGCGGATGTGGCCGATGTAGCTGTAGCTGTAGCTGAAGCAAGCGTAAATGGGCTGAATGTGGCCAAAAGCAGCGCAACTATTAACGACATTGCCATCGCTTCTCGTCCCAGCAGCAACCCGCCCAGTGATGCAGATGATGCAGATGATGCAGACGATGATGATGATGCAGATGATGATGCTGATGATGATGATGATGGCACTGCAACGAATAACGGCTATGTCGCCGCCAACAGCAGCCGCAGCAGCAGCAGCTGCCTCTCCTCGAGCAGCTCCTCGACCGTCTCGAGCCGCCTCTCGACGCCGCCACCAACTGGCGAGGATGACAGCACGCCCGTTTCGCCATCCAAGACGCTGCAGGCACAACTGGTCGCCGCCAATCTGCAGGCGCTCAGCCAGGGCAAGGCAACGGCAAAGTCGCGCTGCAAAAGCTGCGACCAGACGCGCATCGTCCGCAAGACGAACTCCCTGAAGGGCGCACAGGAGCTGAACGGCGGCAATTGCAACAGGAATGCGGCGCTATGCAAAAGCACGCCGGCCATCAGCCATCAGCTTAATCACAATCATCATCAGCATCACCAGCATCATCATCATCAACATCACCATCATCATCAGAATCATCAGCAGCTTATTATTGGCGGCGGCATTGGCAGCGCCAGCATCGGCGGCAGCGGCGGCCTAATTGGCCTAATTGGCATGGACAGTGATAAAATACCAAAAATTGTGGGCAAACTTGGCCAACTCGATGCTCTGCCTTACAGCAATGGTCACGGGCTGCCCCACAGCAGCTATCCACAGCAGCAGCAGCAGCAACAGTTGCCACCCCAGCAGCAGCAGCAGCATCCATTGCTGGCGCGTCGCCACTCGGAGACCCAGAATTGTGGGTTGCCCGCCGCTTTGGCAGCGGATAAATAAGCAGCCAATCTACGGCATACTTTGACGGCTGTCATTCAAAACAATTATTATTTGTACATAGGAGACGACATTTCGCACGCCCATTTTCTGTATATAACAAACAAATTGTAATCGCAACATTTGAGCAACAGCAGTATCTATCGTAAACATAACAATAATAATACAATTAATAGAAAGATTAAAACATAAAACCACATACCATACGCATAAGCAAATTGTGGCACAGGCAATTTGAACATGAAACTAAATTAGCCAGATTCCGATTCCTATAAACTATATAAACAACTATTTACTATACACATATATATATAAAAATATACGAGTGTGTAAACGTTATGCTTATGCATAATTGACACTCTACGCTGTGTGTTTAACTTCAATTTTAGTTTAGTGCAAACATATGCTATATACATATATACTATATATAAATATGAAAAGAACCTAAAAGCAAAGAAGTCAAATTCTCTAGAAACTTAAGCACAATATGTACCAAAAATACAAAAAGATTAAACAATGGCAAAGGCAAATTAGTTAATTGTTCTATGTGCTGCTCGCTGTTGTTGTTGTTGTTCTTGGTAATACAACAACAACAACAACTGCAACAAGTGCAGCAAGAACACATGAAAAGTATTGTATTTTGCATGCCTATTTGTCAGATGCACTTCGCGGCAGTTAGTTGAATTATCTGTGGTTAGCACAAGTAGCACAACAGCTTAAACCTATTAAACAATAAACAAACAAACAACATTTAAAAGCTAAAGCATAATCTAAACAAGAAGAAATCAATTAAAATACTAAGCGCTATGTATTTTTTGTTTCTGTGCGCTCTATTCGAATTTAAATAAATCTAATTAAACTATTATAAACGATATGCGATAATAATATATATATAATATATACTATACATACACACACATATATATATATATATATGTATATGTTTCTGTCTAAAGACCACAAAATGGCAAAAGTTAAAGAAAATTTAAAGTTTTGTTCATTTTCGCTTAATAAAAGCATTAAACACCTGCGTTAAACTTAGAGCACGTCTAACGGTCTGTGTCTAACGTAGCTATGTGTTAAATTAAAGATAAATACATATATACATATATATACTATAAAGCACATACATATATGTATGCATAGTAAACCCCTCTGTAGATTTAATCGTACTTTGTGAGTTTTGTTATTTATTGTCGGCATTATAGAGATCTTATCTAAAATACACAAATTATATTTGCTGTAATGGAACCACGTTCAAAGAGCAAAACTAAATAAAGTAAACAATTATTTAAACAATTTATGACAACGTTAAAAAAAATAACATGAGACTTCACTTAAATGTTTATTGAACAAACTTAAGCTAGAAAATGTTGATAATATTCTATGGCTATGACTATAAATTGTAACAAATGTTTAATTTTTGCTTCTGTTTCAGTTCAAGACTCAAGTGCTCAAGCAGAACTCCGGTATGACTATGAAAACAGACGCCACTGTAGGCTAATTCCCAACTTCATGTAACGGCACATTAATTATGGCTGCTCTGCACACACAACATGCAAAATGTATTTTGCTAACTGCATTTGCGCGCTCTCTTTCTGCAGGTAGGCACAACTGCAGCGGGAGCGAGACAGACGCTAATAACGGCATAAGTATTTTGACAACACATGCTTTTGTTTACTTTCGTTTACTCAAGTAGTTCGGGCACCTACTTCCCATTCTGTTTACTTGTTCACATGTTTTGCTTTCGCTTGCGATTCCTCCAACCGCACGCGATGGGGGTTCAACAACTACAATACCAGCTTTAATGCACTCTATCAGCTGCCTTAGAATTCTGTTTGCCTGGTATTTCGTCTGCCTGCTTGTCTGGCGCGGCCTGCTCAAACAGGTGACACTGTTCCACTACATCATAAACAATAGAAAAATATTTAAGACGTCACCTAAGTGTTATCTAAACAAACAGGAATTAATACAAATTAAAACAAAAGTGAAATTATTGCTTATATTTTTGTTCAGCAGACAGTGCTCAAGCAGAACGTCGGCATGACTATCATAACGGACGCTACTGTCTCCCTCCAACTTTTTGTTACGGCACATTAATGATGGCTGCTGCTCTGCACACGCAGCTAGCCAAATATACTTTGATAACTGCATTTACGCGATCTCATTCTGATGAGTGGCAGAACTGCAGTGTGAGGGAGACAGACGCTAATAAGGGCATCATCCAATAGCATTCGACTGTTGACAGCAACAACATTGCCAGCTTAAATTCACTTCTGTCAGCTGCCTTAAAATTCTGTTCGCCTGGTATTTCGTCTGTTTACATATTGCGATTTGCTACCTGTTCATCTGCTGCGGCCTACCCAAATAGTGACCGACGTTTGTCCCCGCCGTCCCCTCTGCTTTAACTATAATTTTTAACATGTCATCTTGCTATGCATTCTGTTCGCCTATTACTTTGTCTGTATACATATTGCACATTGTGTTGATTTGTGAATTCGCTGCTGCTCGCTCAAAGAAAATGTCGTTGCTTACAATCAAATAGACACCTTCTGTGATTTCTGTTCGCCTGGTAATACAGCCGTTTACCTTTTTCGTTGAAATTTTTATTTGTTGCCAACCATTTTCAGTTTTAATTTGTTGTTGCTAAACTAACAGGAAAGCAACGATCAGAGACGGTTGAAATTGAAATTCACTTGAATCTTTTTGTTTTTATTTTTGTTTGTTTATTAGGTACATATAATTGACATTCATAGGGTTTTAGGTAAAAAATACATTACATACATATATAAAAATGCTAATTAATTAGTTGTCGCTTAACTAACAATAGAATCACTTATTTTGGTGGTGCCGAAACAAGAATTTTCATCCGCGAAGATACGCGAGCAACGCAATTTGTTGGTTTTTTCCTAGTTTGATGGGCACTACGAGTTAATGCCACATAGAACAGTTAAAGTAAGTATAGTTTAGGGGTAGATGCATTGGAAAAGTCTTCAGATAAGCGAACAAAATAAGTAACTAATGTAAAGAACGCAATAGTTATTTACAAAACATGTACGAAAGCCTGCTTTCTCGGGTTGCCCTTTCTACAGGGATGCGATGAACGGCGTCAAGTCGGGGAACTTGAATAGGTTCTGATTGCGCGAACGAGTGACTCGCGAGGGGGCATGACCCTGACGCTGCTGTGGACTGAAGCCTGCTGCCTGCTGGCCGGTCAAATAGATGCCGCACTGCGAGTTGCACACCTCATCCCGCAGAATGGCCTCCTTGGGCCACTGGCGAATCAGCTGGCCGCAGTCGGTGATGCGCAATGAAGCGCACTGGGGCTGTAATTGAGAAAGAGGGCAAATATTTAGCATATAGTCTATTGTGTAGGTTATTTGTAGAACTTACGCCTTCGGCAGAGCACACGCAACTGGTGCACGGCGACGGGAAGGCGGATTCGCCAACGCGCACATTCCGATTGCCAATTTGACAGCCCTGGACATTCTCGCGCCAGGCATTCAAATCGATTTGTGGCATGGACTGGCAGGGCACACGAGGATTACTGTGGAAGCAATGGTATTAGTATTGACTATCAATGGATTATTTACTGTGCCGCTTACAGGAAGTTGCTGGGCAAATCGAAGGCGGCACGCTGCATGTCACCCTGAATCTCCAGATTCTCACAGACAATCTTGGCGAGCGTTACCTTGCGCAACTCAGCCAGCTGAGCCTCAGTGAATTTAATCTCGGGATTCTGATTCTCATACCAGAAGCGATCGCATTTGCGCAGCTGCCTGAACTGAATGCCAATGATGCAGGCCAGCGTGGGACCGACGAGGCCGCCCTGCAGCGGACGCTCCGTCATGGCGCCGGGGAATAGATCAATGTCATCAACGCTGGCATAGACCTTCTGGAAGCGATTGATTACTTCGGTGGGTATTTCGCGGCTCAGATCGCTCCAGGTGCTGGCACGCTTCAGGTTGCACAGAGCGCGATAGTTGTTGTACGAAGGAATGCCATGATCACGAGCTGTCAAAGGTACAAAGGACATTAGAGGCGGCTATATAAGTCGGTTAAAAGCCATCAACTTACCACGCTGGATGTTCAGAGCAATCAGATCAATGCCGGAGAAGGGTATCTTGCGATCCTCAAACAAATGATTCGTCACCTCGCCCGTGATGAACTGATCTAGAGTTTCCATGGGCGTAGCCACCAGACCACGCAGTATCTCATCAATAATACCAGGCTGGAGCAGCACATCCATGCGGAAGAAGCCATCGCGCAGCAGCAGTGGCGGATCCACGGGCTGATGCTGAATGCTCAGACGTGGAATATGTGGACGCAGCAGCGAGTGGCCAATGCGGAAGGCAGCGGCAGCGAATTCATTGAACACAATTGGACTGCAGGACGGATTGTAGTCCTTGTAGTAGCCCTGTGGCAGCAGCTTCAGGCCATACAGATTGACAGCGTTCCAGCTGAGAATGCGGGGCAGGAACTCATTGAAGACGGTATGCTGCACCTGGGCGCTGACAATGCGACGGGCATGATGGTACAGCTGCTCGCCATTCCAGTGGGGATTGACACCGCGCAGACCCTCAACCAAACGATTGTGTTCGCGCAGGAAGGCCGTGTGAATGGCAGTCAAGCCTGGCTGCTCGGAGGCGCGATCATCGCCGGCAATGAAGCAGAGTCCGTTGCGGGATTTGCACTCGGGATGGGTGGCACTCAAAGGCAGCAGCTCCTTGCCGCGCACGGGATGCACGGTGCTGTTCATGCGGCCCGAGAAGCCACGCAGCTTATTCGACAGGCAGACGTTCTCGCCGTACACCATCGAGGCATCCAGGAAGTGAGTGTTCTGATTGATCTGATCACGTGGGCCGAGCGACTGCTGGCCAGGCAGCGATCTCATCGAGGGGAAGCACAAACGATCGCCGCTCGTCACATTTACCTCGGGATAGAAGAAATCGCCCGCGGGCACCGGGAACGGATTGCACTCGGGATGCACGGTCTGGCGTGAGTTGCAGGGCCGACAGCTAGGTATGGACTCATGGAAACCCTTGTGAATGGGCGTCAATGTCAGATCGTGATCCACAAACTGTGCAAACTGCATCACCATCAGCGAGTAGCGTGTGTGCAAATTGGAGATATCCGGATGAATCGTGGTCGAAATGGTGCGCGGATTGGGCAGCGGGGTGCCAGTGACGCCAGTTATCCTCGGCGCCGAGATACCGTCCTCATACTGGGCGGGCAACAGACGCGAGAAAGTGGTCAACGATTTGCCCCAGTTCGGATTGCGTAGATTATTGCAACGCCCGGAGAGCGTACGGAATGGCGAGTTGGCATCACATTGCTGTGTTGGCTCCGGGCACTGCTCCAGGGGCTGCTGACTACCACCAATTAAAGCGCTAATATCCACGGTTTGCAGGGTATCTGTCAGCTCGTTGCGATTGAAGGCATTCTGATTGGGATTGAAGATCTGACGCTTGCGACGCGTAATGCTATTTAGCGACTTGACAATCTCATTGGAGGCCAGCTCAAAGATCAGCGACGAGTTGGCCAGGCTCAGGGCAGCCAAGTTGGCCTTGCTAAAGGAGGCAGCGGTGCCATCCGGGGAGCGTGCGCTAATGCCGCCCTCTGCAAAGATGGAGAAATGTTTAAAAGCGGCCTTATAGCTGGCATATGTCGGCTCAACTTACGTGAACGCCACACTTCGTATTCGAAACGCTTGCGCTCGTCCAGTTCTTGCTTAGCGCGCTCTACAGCCGCCTCGATCAGTTCGGGGCTTAGCTCTTTAATGGCCTCCTTGGTGTCGGGCTCGACTTCGACGTGCTCCAAGTGTATCTCCTCGTCGGTATTCACTTTCCAGGGGCGCAAATCAAACTTGGGCAGCTGTGTGCAGTCCAAAACGGAGTTTCTGGGGAGAATGTGTTAGAGCTTAAGCTGACGCATATGTTGCTTGCACTTACAAATAGTTATCCTCGCGTATGAAAGCCTTGGACTGAGCTGTGTCGACCTGATGCGAGCCGCAGAGCAGACCCGACAGCGTTGTCTGGCGTATGCTCTTCAGCTGCTCCAGACTGAAGGATGAGGGCGGTATCTCGTTCTCATACCAGAAGCGGTCGGTTTGCTTCAGCAGCTCAAACTGCGTGGTTAGCAGACAGGTGATGGTCGGTCCAAACAGAGCGCCCACAGCGGGATCCTCCAGCATGGCGCCCACCAGCAAATCAATATCCTCAGCGTTTCTATAAGAGTAAGGATTAGCTTCGCGAATCGCTGATTATGCAAAGAAAACTCACTGATAGATGTCACGCAAACTGGTCACATGCTCTTCGGGAATATTGGTGAGCTGTCCCAGATTATCGAATGTCACATTGGCTGCAGCGCCGTTCTGGTCGAAGCGACGTGCACAAATGTCCAGGGCATGCACGTAGGAGGCAATGCCATGATCGCGTCCACGATGCACGGCCAGTGCCAGCTCGGACCAGCCCTCATCGTTTGTCTGACTGGGCACCAGAGACTTTTGCAGCGCCGCAATCGAGAGCAGCTCATGGGCGGAACTCTTTTGGGAAAGCATCTCGGGTGGATACATGCTCCAGAAGGCGGGCATGGCGCTGGTTGCAAACTCATTGTAAATGCCTGCGCGTATGGAGCTGGAGTAGTTGGAGGAATGCTTCTCGGCGGTCAGTCTTAGCGATTCCTTTGCCGTTGTCTCTTGGCCCAATACCAATGGCAAGAATTCGTTGTAGGTAATATGCTGTATGGTGGCGGTTATAATGCGCCTAGACTCCAGGAAGACATCCTCCTCGGACCAGTCCGGATTGATGTGCGCCAACTGCTCGCCAATGTTGTTGTGCTGCTGCAGTAGGGCACGATGCAGTGCACCCGTCGCACCAGACACTTGACAATAGCGACACGACTCAACCTTGACACCGCCGCTGATATATGTACGCAGCTGGTCAAATTCATGGCGGGTGGAGCCGTACAAGCCGGAACCATCAATATAAGCCGAGGCAATGTTCATCTGCTCGCGCACATCTGTTGAATGAGACGGAAAAGGTGGGTCAACCCATGGTTAGGGTTGTATTTAGCGGAAGGCACTTACGTTTCTGGCACACCTCCGCATCAAAACCGGGAGCGGAGCGCTTATACTCCTTGCAGTCGGCACCGGCGCGCACAAAGCACTGCTGGAGCTCGCTGGGATCCTTGATGCCGCCGGCCTCACGCTGACAGCACTTGCCGCTGATGGGCAGCTGGCCCACCTCGTACAGATCGTTGGCCAGCAGCTGGCCCCAGGCTGGAAGCATGGCGGTGATGTGATCGTGGCGCAGCTCACTCTCCACATGACGCTGCAGCTGCTCGATCACCAGCTCGGCGTCGGGCAGGGCGTGTGTGCCACGCGAGCTGCGTGGCTGGCTAACGCCATCGGCATAGTCCGCCTGAAGCAGACGCTGGAAGACATCGCCGCGTGCGCCCCACTTGCGATGCGACACATTGTTGCACTCGGCGGTGGGCTGGCGGTACTTGCTCGGCGGGCAAACATCATAATCATCGGCGGCGCTGGCCTCACCAGCCTGGCCGCAGGGGTGCACAGATCGTGCGCGTTCCGAGCGCAGCGCATTGACGGCGCTATTCTCGAGATCCTCCGGTATGCGTAGCGAGAAGCTGGGAGCGCAAAGGCACCTGTAAGTGTAAGAGAATTAAGGCTGATTAGTTTAAGTTGTTTTCAATTAGGAAGCACACAAATATCACTTTTATTTTAACTTTTTTCGCCAATTTGAAAGCCTCGCTTCGCAAAGACGCCATTTTTCTTTCTAAGTGTGGCCAAACTTGACTACCTGAAATTTCTTTCAATCAACCAGGGATAACATAAGTATTAGAGGAGTTGCCAATACAAACAAAATAATCGGTGCACTGATGCACGCTGTAATTAACATTAAAGCTCAATGTTAAGTTAACATTTTTGCAGGAAATGCATTTAAGATAAACATTTTAAGAAATTCCGTAGGGAATTACGCTTATCAAATTTATTCGATTATCTCCAATATGCAACATGTTTGAGTCATTCAAATTTAATCGAACATCTGCTGCCGCACGCGCTATTAATTTCAGGCTAGCCCCATTCTGATGCCTTCACGTCGCTGGACTGGCATTTTCCAGCTGTGTTTTCCAGCTTTTTTAATTGAGCACAGCTTTTCACATCGACACCGTTTGCTCACATGGCCAATTAGACAAGCAGCATGCATGAAGCGAATAACTAAAGATTGAGCATCTCAGCCCAACCGGATGCAGTATAACCCTCAATATCATCAACTTCAAATTATGAATGAATGCTACGACTCTGGGGCTGCCCCAAAGAATAAGGCTGGCTGATCAGTCAACGTGAAACGAGCAAAAACGAGAATTCGCCGTGGTAGCTATTATTATTATTATTTTGTTTTTTTTTTTTTGATATTGTGTATGTCATTAGGTTCTTCTCAGTAGTTTCTTTTTTTCGGCTGCCCCTCACGTGATGCGGTTTCTGTTGTTGTCTTTGGCATTAATATTGAAGCTTTTGTTTTAATTTTTTTGCTGGTCTTTTGTTGTGACAAACATCAATTTGGCAATTGGACATGCTTGAGCGGATTTCTACGCTAAATTGTGCAACGTTCAAAATAAATTGCAACTTATTGTGGGCGTCCCACTCAACCGAGGAGCTGTCAATCGCAGCGCCCAATGAGCTCATTCATCATCATGCCCATCTATCCATTGTTAAATGACGCACTTCCTCTACAATCTGCTTATCCGGCACATTAACAATAATGAGCATTATGACGTTTACCACTCGATACGTGGCTCCATATAATAAGATTAGGCATTATAATTATTAGATACGTATTCGTATTCGTTATCGTTTTCGTTTGTTTTCTGGTTTCCCTCAAGTATTCCGTGCGCTTTAATTAGTTTTTGTGTACAATTTTTGTTATTGCTGCTTTTGTTTTCTTTATATCTGTTGTACATTTGGACAGCGTATTCAAGGTTGATTTCTTTGAGTTAATCTCGTTTGCGGCTAAGTGTGCTGAGTTGTGTGTACACAGAGCAAGTTTGTTTCCTCAGTCTTTTGTTTTTCGGCACTCGAAATAATTACCGAAATATTTGAGCAGGAGTGATATTTTTGCTGCATAAAATATTATTCTTCCAAAAATGTAAATACTCGCTGGCATTTTGATGACTAACTTGTTTGTTTTTACACTTAGCGCCTTACGTGATTCAACAGAAACTTCTAAGATCCGCTATCTGCTGCTCATGTTAAATACATTAAAAAGTTTCGTTAGGCTGCAATACGCAACAGAATATTTGTTGAAAGAAATGCCAGAAATAATAAAATGAAGCCAATTGCCACGAAAATGTTGCTTTATGCAATTCGTAAGCCAATTTCGATGGCTGAGCAATTGTATTGAATCAGGTGCCGCAGCCAATGCAATTGGCACAAAATATTTTCCACAGCACGAACAGCACTTTATTTTGTGTTTATTTCTTTATATAAATGTGTGTATACATATATATATATATACTTGCTGCATTGGCGCAGAACATGAGCAAACAAATGGATAACAACGTTAAGGCAGTCACGTCGCATTAGCTGAAAGCGAAAGCTACAGTAAAACAAACAGACAGCGACAGGGCGACAGACGTGTCGCTGAACATTTGTTTTACGCGTGTATATCTTTGTTTCTCTGTGTGTGTGTGTGCAGCGGGTGATGGGGCATTTGGAATTTAAGTATGCCAAAAACTGTGTCACACCTGACTTTGATGGCACCAATCAACTACAACAACTACAACAACTACAAAGCAGCAGCTGTGCTTAGGCAAATAGAAATGCGCATCATACGCGGCGTATGCGTTATTTAACATTTTGCTGGCGCTTATGACACCGTTGTTAGTTGTTTTTTTTTTTATAAATTGTGAGCACAACTTATTTGATAATTAAATAAACCGATTGAGAGCTGCGCCATAAATTGTTGTTGAAAAATGAAAGTATTATGTGTTTGTTTTGCCATCGCTAGGCAAACGGAACCCAAGCTATATTATCAGCTAAACTTGGGTTTTTTTTTTTGTTTTTGCTGTTTGCAACATTTCATTTTTATAGCGGGAATTTCTGTTTGAGGATTTCGTCATCGTGCCATCGCGCAGGCGCTTGAACTTTTTGAACTACAGCTCGTCTTACTTATCATTTTTTATATATTAATTGAAAAAGTTAAATATATTGATGACTTTTGAATACATCATGTGACCGGATTGCCGAGCGGATGATGTGCTCAAATTTCAATTGAAATGTTAAGAAAAAAATCAAGCCGATTGAAAGAAATATGATACAGCTGCAAATGGCCGATGATAACGAGTTAGGTGATCCACAAACTGAGTTCAGTTTGGGACAGATTTTAATAAATTGAACACATTTTTAATATTGAACAAATCGTTTTTTTTTTTTTGCATTTCTGCAAGTGTATTGACTTGAAGTTCAAGTAAGCAGCATATTTGCATTTTATTTTTGCATTATTTGCAAAAGCTCAGTTCGTCTTTCAATCACGCAGTCGACGCTGGCAATTGGAAAAACACGCGAGTTTCTCAAATACCAAATGGCCCATGCAACAAGTCAAACAAGTCAACTGATTTTTAGCACCCAACTCCTAGGAAGATTATCCCCCAACACGCACTCAAGTTCTATATACAATGTGTTTGAACGCGTACACACAACAAAAGTTGAGTTGTGAATAATATTAATTGCATGCGGATAGCCAACAATTGCATAAGCAACAGACAGCTTCAGCATCGCCATCATTTGTTAATAATCTATCATGGCTAATTGCGTTATTGTTAGCGCACTTAAAGGAATGTTGTGCAATCGCAACGTATTGTGTCTGGGCCAATTATGTTTGCAACTCATACACATATGTAACTATAAACAAGCAAAAGGTTCTAGTCGGGAGCTCCCGACTAGGGGATGCCCTGAACCCTCTTCGAAGAAGACGCGCAGGAATGTGTGTGTGTCTACACGTCTACGGAAATTCTTGGACTTTGCGCTTGCTGCCCCAAACTCGAGGCCAGCAATAACATGCTTTATTTAATAACTTCTGTGTTTCTTGATGAAATTATCATCGTAGATATTATTGTACTATAAAATATTCATATATTCTCGAATTGACAATTGCATTTAAATTGTGGCTGAATTATTTGGGCAATACGAATTGGTTTACTAACATGATTTATAGCGGGGAGGTGGCGATAGCTATAAAATGAAAGATACTTGATATATATATACTATTCTAGAAGTTACATGCTAAGTTTGGTGACTCTAGCTCTTATTATTTACCAAAAATCGATATCGATTTGTATCGCTATCGATTATCGGAAACAAACTCGATCTGCGCGGGGACTAGGAGGACCTACAGCTAAAATTTCAAGTCTCTAGCTCTTATAGGTTCTGAGATCCTTGCGTTCATACCTACGGACGGACAGACGGTCGGACGGACATGGCTAGATCGACTCGGCTATTGATGCTGATTAAGAATATATATACTTTATGTGGTCGGAGATGCTTCCTTCTGCCTGTTACATACTATTGCACAAGTATATTATACCCTTTTTACCCATTTTCAATGGGTTCAGGGTATATAAGAAATGAATTAAGTTCAGTTAGACAATTTGTGCTTCATTTGCAAGTGTCGATAGTTCGGTAGCCGCAAATTTAATCACGAATTAATTGCAAATATTTATAAAAAAAAAAAAAAAATAATAAATAACATGAGCCAAGCGGGAACAACGGAACTTGTGTAAGGCAATGGTGCAGCTAACAGTTGTTCGTTTCCCTAGCGAACCTTTTGCGCAACACATACAAAAGACTTAGGCAACAAACTTGGCGCCAGTTGGCAACTATCATGCAACAGCAACGGCAATAACAAAAAAAAAACAATGGCAATACCTTTAAAGCGGGCATAAACAATTTCAAAAAAAAAAAAAATAGGCACAACAGCAAAAAACCAGCAGGCCCTAACTAAATGATAAATGGGCGTGGCAAATGTTTTGCAAATGTGTAAATGGACTAAAGCTATAAAAACTATAGATATGAAAAATAATTAATGGCCATGTTGAAACCCAAATGCCAACTGAAGATAGTGCTAATAACTAAAAGATTTAACGAGGCGACGAATTGCACGTACGGAGAGCTGGACGGGAATGGAAAGCGGTAAGAAGCCGCAGCAGAAATGATAGTTATAAGAAAAGTTGTATATTATAAAGATTATCTATATAACTATTGGATTAAGTTCTCTAACATATGGCTAACCAAGAACATAATTTAAGCCAACGACTCTCTAAGCAGTTAACTGCTGTCTTTGGCTTATAATTCTCAAGCAGTTCAAGCGCAAATTCTGTACACAGCTGTATTATTTATAGATATTTAAGTTGTATTTTATCTCTTAAAGAAGAGATAAGAAGAAGAAGCTAATTCAAGCTAACGGCTTATAATTCTCAAGCAGTTTAAGTGCAGATTCCTGCTGCACGCTATATAGATTTTTAAGCTGTTGTCTTTTGTCTGCTAAAGTTTTGAATCTAGCTGTTCAAATTTATCTGGCTATTTAAATGGCTAGCAGTAGTATATCTCAGGTAGTTTTTTTAATAGCTAATTAGCGATTACATGCTGTGCGCCCTAGGGGCGCCGCTATTAAACTTAAAGCTAGCGGAAGCGGTTCGCTTCGGGTCTGGCTAAGTTTGAGTGAGTGGGTGCTTTGGTATGCGCACATTAGTCGGGCAAACAGTTGGGAGTTTCGAGGCGTGCATGCCTGGCCGCTGGCTAACTAAAGGCGTCGTTTTCATTATCAACAGCGAATGCTGCCTGGCCAAATATGCGGGCATGCGCTTGCATCAGACTCTAGCCACATGACTGCCAGCAACAACAACAACAACAACAACAACAGCAACAACAACAACAACAACGGAGCACACACACCCAAACATGGGCAACATTCTCTCATTGGCATCCAAAAGCCATGACTCGCTGCAATTACTTCAAACCACGTAGCCGAAGCGTCATATGACTTTGCACATGATTTCCTACCACCAACACAAACACAGGCAGCAAACAACAACAACAAAAATACAAACATGTTTTCTTTACAGCATAAAAAACAACACACACACACACACACACGTACACAGTCAAAGCAAGTCACAAGACTCTTTTCACGACTCGTTGTTGTTGTTGTTGTTTTTTGTGTTACAAGTGAGTTTCTTGGCTGCCATTACACAATAAGCCAGCTTAAGAAACAAAACAACAACAAAAATGCAGATGCAACGCCAACAACAACAACAAGCTTTACCTGTACTTTAAGGCTGTGCCTGATTATGGTCATGTGCTCAGCAGACGCTTCTAGTTTGCTGTAGGAAACTCAACTCAAACCGCAAAGAAAACAAGACAAGAGAAGCCTTTCTGCAGCACGACGAAGTTTGGATACTCTTATAGCCAGATATGTGAGGCGAGCTGTGAAGCTGTGAATATTGTCATACTTTCTATAAAGTTAAATAGGGATATAGAAGTTATATAGGGCAGAAGAGAGGCTATGGGGGGAAAAAGCACAGTGAGTCTTAAAATTGGCAAGTTTGGTCTAGATATCTTATTCATACGAAACCAGAACTTTTTACCGAACATGCCTATGAGAGATCTATGATATAGTGGGCCGATCCGGCTACTTTCGATGTATGCTAAGTTTTATGAGGTTCGCTTTAAAGCTAAGAGACTAGATCGAATGGAAACAGAAAGACGGAGAGGAGGACATGGCTATAACATTCCGGCTGTTGATACTGCTCAAGAATATATAGATATACATATATCTACTGTGATCTCCTGCTATTGTTTACACACGTCACGACATAATTATAATACCCCCTTGTTAGGGTATACAACGGTAAAGTTTCAAGTGCGCCTCATTAACATGCAAATGAAATGGAAAACAAATTATGACAGTGGCCTGCATACATGATCATAATCCATATCCATATGTGTGTGTGATGCAATCCGAGTGCCCGTTCATCGAATGCGGCTTCAAACTATTTGTTACATTGCCAACAGTTGCAAATGTTGTTTTATTATTTTTATTGCTGATGCAAAGCGAAGCCAACTGGCGTGAAGATCATAATTCTTTGCATACAAGTGTGCTCATTTGGCCAGAGACTGTGAATCTGTTGGCAGAGTCACGCGCCTGCCTTACGCACACACACACACACACAGGCACACACAATAACACACAGTTGACGTCACATATAACTTTCGTTTTCGTTGCGAAAGTGCATACAAGTTGGATATTGGTAGGCAACAGGCGGCCGCCACAGCAATAGCTCTCAACTTGGCCCGTCCACTTTGTTGGCCTGTTTCTGTTTCAGTTTCGGTTTTGTATTTTGTTTGTTTTCTGGCCTAAACACTGTGCTGCATGCTAATGGCACTGCGAGCACTACAATTTTCTGTGAAATTTATGGATACTACAGGAGGAGTGCCACAGCTGATTGCCGTCTGCCGCGCATCAAGGTCGCCTCTTCCACATTTCGCTGTTGTGCAAGTGGCCCAAGTGGCCCAAGTGCTGCTCAGCATTGAAATTTGTTGCCTGCTCCATAAACTGGCGCACTCGAGTGACAACATTTAAGTACTTGTAATCGACTGAAAACAAAGTGTCTTCAATTATTGACGCACCTTCAGTGAAAACTCAGTTCGAGGCTGAGCAATTTTGACACATTTGTTTTTTTTTGCTGGTGAAATGTGCAAAAGTGAAAAGCTGAAAGATCATCTGATATTATGCTGGAATGCAGCTGGCATAGATATATAGATATAGATATTACAGTATAAATATTAATTTAAATAATAGGCATAAATATATTTAACACACTTCAAAGTACAAATTGATTTGGGTGGGGATAGAGCTTAAAGAGCTGCGGGGCGACAAGGGATCTACTAATATGCGGGATGGTCGCATTTTTTGCATGATCTCGAAATATCCATTGATCCCGATAGTGTTTCCTGGTACGAAAATAACTGCCAGGTACAGGTCTATTTTATATTTATAGAATTTACTTTTAATGTAGAGAAAAACTGTCATAATCTTTGTGAATATCATGAATATTTGTTTGCCGAAAGTTTGCCAAATCCAGCTCTTTATAAATATCTATATATTTTTTTTAAATGTTTGTACTTTCACATACTTTTGTATTTGTCTATAAATATTTATTTACTTTAAATAATACTTCGGCTTGAAGCGGAACAGTCGGAATATATATTGAACGTAATTGATATCTGTCACAGGACAAGCGGAACAGGCTCGAGTTTTGCTCCTCAACTCTAACCAAAGACTCACTACATCTGCCTTGGTGTGTATTGCCATGTAACAAGGCTTTTTGTCTTGCATATTAGGAGCATAGTAAAGCTGTTACATATTTGGCAGCAACTCGAAAAGCACTTAATTTACGCGCCAGCCGGAGTTAAACGAAAGCCAAACATTTATATTTTAAATACAACATTTCCACTTTGGGACAACAGCTTCCCGCTGCTGGCATCTTCAGCGGACAGTAAAAAAAAAGACGGCCCAAGGTGGCTTTTAAATGACGGAAGCCTAACTGCATTGACTGCCAAAAAAAATGAAGAAGAAGCAGAAAAACACTACAAATCAACTCAAAGAAATACCAAAAAAAAAAAAAACAACAAATTTGTTAAATAAACTTGGCGTTTTTATGAAGAGCTAGGCAAACCTTTGCCACCATTTGGTGCCGTTGTTGAACAACCGCAGCAGCGACAACAACAACAAAAACTAAAACTACGAAAAAATGCCCAGTCAAGCCAGTTGTGGGGGGTTGGGGGGGTGGGGTGGGGGGTCTACTTCATCCTGAAGTTGATTACGTCTTTGTCGCTGTCGCTGCTGCTGTCATATTTTGTGTATTTTTTTTTTGTATTTTGGCTTTTTTGTTTTTTTACTAAAGAGCAAAAAAATTTCACTTTCGTCTTTACAGAGGCCCGGTACCGTTATCTCTGACCAGCTGCAAAAGTCGCATCGCAGTTAAATTTCTTTTTAACCCAAATAAACCAGTTGCCAGTTGGGCGAAACAAGATTTTTGTGTCTCGATAAAGATTGTCTATATTTATATGTATGTGTGTGTGTGTGTTGTTTTTGTTGGTCTTTTTTTTCGGGTGGCTGATTGTGTCAGAGACCCAGTCCAAGTGCCATGCAAACACTCTAAAAACTGCATGTAGCGCGAGATCGGCAACAGAAACAAAACGCAACATAGCACACACATTTTTTTGGGGCGTCAACTCGCCTGTTGTGTGTGTGTGTGTGTGTGTGTGTGTGCATATTTTATGCTATTTGGGTTAACCCGACAAACTGAATAGTGGTCGGACCAGCGTCAGTTGGATCTATCTATATACCATATGCATATACTACATATATCAATGTGTGCACATCGAGCACAATAATAACATATACATATGTATTCTGTTTAGAAAACTGGTTGGTCGCCTTTAACGAAAGACTTAGGCAACGAACTTGCTGGCTTCTTGATTTATTTTCATAACCTGTGAACAGTTTCAGTCTGGCTCAGGGTCAGCTACTTGATAGCGCCTTTCACTTTGCACCAGGAAACGCATTCGGGAACAATATGCCTGTCTGTCAATTGTTTAGCTTAACAGTTTTCTTCCCTGAGCGAAACTGTCAAAACTTGAAACTTCTTGAAATTCGAAAATGAATCATGATTATCTTTGCTAAATTGATAAATGGACAGCGATTGAGAAGTGAGCAAATTAAATTACCAAGTATAATCATCCCATTTCGACGGGCAGATCAATCCATATAATATTACTTTATAAGCTCACACATTTCAAATGAACATAAAACTGAACAACAACAATTTTTGTGGCAAACTTCTTTTCCAGTTAGCCGGGGAGGGAGGGGGGGGGGGGGGGCACTCAAGTATTTTAACCTTGAACTCGCATTGCTGTTTGTTCGCTTAATTGAGTTTATTTTTTAATATTTTTTTTTTATGCGTTTGTGAATTGATTTGAAAGCCGTTCTTGCCGCAGCCTCTTCGGCTTTCGATTTAATTTGGTATTTCGAGTTTTTGTTAGTTGTTTGTTTTACTTGCTATCGGACGCAATCGATGTTTGCAGCTAATTATTGAATTCATTTGGTTGCTAATCAATTCCTTGCCGAAATAGCCAAATGGCAGCTAAAACAAACTGGACATCAGAGAGCTTCCTGAATTAAGTCGAAGATTAATTAATTATTATTTGGCAGCAACAACTTTAAGCTGAAGTTATTTTAGGAGACATTATTTTTCCAAACATATTTGCAAGTTTTTGTTCGCATTGAATATTTTTTTTTTTTTTTAAATTACATTGCATAATTTGACTTTTCTTAGCTTTTTTTCAAACACAACTAGAACTGTTATTTAATTGAATATGCATTAATCTATTTTTAATACTTTAGTAATTTGTAATAATTTATAAAAAATTATAATTCGAATAAGCGACCGCAAATAGAATAATAATTTTATTTCTATTTTGCATTTTAGAGTCTTTTTAAATAGTTTTAAAATAAACAATTAGAATCCTTTAAGCCTTCTTTTAGCTGTAAAAAAGGTTTTCAGCCTTGAAATTAATTTAAATTATAAAACGATTCTTTTAGAACATACTAAAATACAAAATAAGGCAATTTTAAATATGAAAAATATATAAATAATGAATTATAAAATGAAAAGGTCGCCAAATCCAACATTAATATAAATAAATATCTACAAAAACTATGACAATATGTTTAGAAAATATTTGTATTGATTTTTTTTATATTATATCTATATTTATATTCTATTATTTTATATATTTTATAATAATAATATAATATAAAAAATACCATATAATAAATATATAAGCAAACGTATGCAAAATATTTATGGAAATATCTTTAGATGATATTTATAGCTATTTTTATACATTGTAGCTACAATTATATTATATTTGCTAATATAATTATATATAATCGTTATTTATTATCCACAGTTTACCCTTTGACTGCTAGACAAATGTTGTCTTAACCGTTAATTTAGCTAATCTCGAATTCCTCAACTCTGCAGCTGACCTTACACGCACAAATTTAGCTTAGGCAATTTTCGAGCGCGTTTCAGACTCGTGAGCATTAGCATAACATGGCAGCTGAGCTGCAAGTCTGCCGCAAGTAGCCGAGCGCTCATCATTAATCATAGTTATTTTGTTTGTTGGTTTTTGTGCAGTGCAAAGAGACTCGGAAAACGTGCCAACGGAAGCGCAAATCCGCTGCCTATCAGCCATGTCAACTGGCCCAGCAGCTGGCCAACTGCTGCTCGGCTCGACAATCCTTGGGACGGCATGCATAATTATGCAAAGCATTAGAATTTGCATTGAGACAGGGCTGAAATTCCTCTCAGTTTACCTGTTTGCTTTTTCTTCTTTTTTTTTTTTTTTAATATTCATGAGCATGCTAATCGAATCACATTTATTTATAGGCTATTGGAAAAGAGCAGCATGCGATCATATAATCGAGCTCAATTTGAATTTCTTTGTGATGAAAACTCAATTTTCGAGCGTCTGACAAAACTGAAAGAAATCAAAGTTTCACTTTCATTTCGCGCTGCACGCGTTCGTCGAAGATGCCCAAGAGAAAAAGTTGTTAACACAACGAAAGACCTTAAGAGGTTGTTTCTCTTGTTGTTGTTGTTCGTTTGTTGTCCATTTGTTGTTGTACTGTAGTATTTGATGTTTGTGTGTCGTGCCAGGTAGTTTTTGGAACGATTACCTAATCATGACTTGATTTTTTGTTTCTGTGTGCCTCGCTTTGGTTTTCTTTTTATGTTAATGTTAACACAAAGCGGCGGCAACCGCATTGACATAATTTGATTGCCATGGTTTACATAATTTGGGCCGAGAGAGTGCAGCTAATTTATAGATCTTCGGCCTACATTTAATTAACGGCTCAATTCACAGCCAGCTGCAAACATTAGAAAGTTTTTTCGCGATTTGCTGTTAATCGATGCTGAAATCTATGCAAATCGCAGCACAATTTGCGCGGCTCTTACGCAACTCTTATCTCTATGATATACAATGCACAGGTGCACACAACATATAGATATACATATATATATATATATATATATTCATGCTAGATCTGCACGACATTGTGGGGTGGGCTATGCAGCCTTGGCCGGCTGCATGTAACTTCTTTGGCTTAGTCATCCGGCGGCGCACAGAATGCAGCCAAGCAACTTGTAAAACGCTGGCAAATTAAGCACAAGTTGTGCTGCCGCTGCCGCTGCCTCGGCTGACGTCGGCGTCGAAGTCGCCGCCGAGCCACTGACATTGTCTAGTTGACACACTTAAGTCACTTATTACGACGACGCGTTGTTGTAGAATTCTTGCTAAAAGTTTTGTTGAGTGCTTTACAGCCCAAAAAAAAAAAAAATATATGTACAAAAATTTTTAAACATTTTTCGTTGTTGTTGTTGTTTTTGTTGTTGCTGCTTGACATTTGTTTATTGACTTTGTCAAGGCTCAGCCGGCGCACAGATGAGCTTTAAATATGATATTTTATGTACATTTTGCATATTGCATGCAAAATGGAGCAGTTGCGTAGGAGCAAAACGAAAGACTTAGGCAACGAACTTGGTCGGCAACAAGGCCAGGCCGCATATGCGGCTGCATTTGTGGAATGCCTGAGGAATGCCTGCCCAAGGTGAACCATGAGTATGAAGCCAGGTCGAGCAGCGGCATTTATATAGAAGATATTGGTTGGATTTCAATGATGCTGATATGCAATAAGATATTTGGGCTTAAATATGGGATTGGATGTTTATCAGATACTTTTTTTGTCAGGTTTGTTTTGCTCTGAGTTGTAATTTATGCAAAGTTAAGCCGTATTAAAATTACATTTTTCTCTTATAACAGAGTTAAATTTTAACTTTAAACAGATTTAAATTTCTACTCTTTTTTATGCACTCGGATAAGCGTACACGAAAAATTGTTCATAACAATACATTTCGTTAAAGCAATAAAATTCGTTTTTAATTTATTCCCATTTTCTTTCACAAATCTACATTTTTACTCTTCATGTTAATATGTTTAGATATTTTTTAAAGCCTACATTTATATAAATATATATATTTTTCTTTAAGCATCTTTTTTTTACTCTTTCTTTTTGTTTATTTGTCTCTATATTATTCAAAGCAATTAAATTGAAAATAAATATTTTTCTTTTCACAAATTTAATTTGTACACAAATAGTTGTCAATATATTTATGTATATTTTTTTCAGTTATCATGTAATGCAAAGTAGATCAATATTAAAAATGTATAATTTTTCGTATCACAGTTTTAAATTGAGATGTTTCTTTATGCACAAAGATATATTTATATTTATATATTTATTTATATCCAAAAATTCTTCAATTTTTTTTTAATATTTCATTCAAAAAATCCTTTCAAACAATTTGTGAACTCACCATAAAATTAAGCTAAGCAGCAGACGTTGCTTGTTCATTTTGAAGCAAACTACTGCTCTCTCTCTCTCTCTCTCTCTCTTGCTCTCGCTTTTTCTCTGGTTGGATCTCCCCGTCTTTTGCGATAGACACAACGCGTTTGTTTGTATTTAATATTACGACTTAATAATTTATAGTTAAACTTATTAGCTCTTTGTTAATCAGAATAAATAGATTAGGTATATTAAATTATATTTGGCACGTTTTGCAAATTGATAAACAATAAATATGATGCGTGTGTGTGTGTGTGTTTGTTTGTGGCGTGTGTGAAGGCGCGTTTAATTGGAATTTGAATTTTTTGTTAAATTAACACTTGTGCGCTGAGGATAAATTTCGAGTAGTCGAAGTTGAAGAGAAATTCAACAAACGTCAGACGATGTCTTGCCAAAGAGATTGTAACCGATAATGTACGCAACGATTTGAATCCTTTCGGTAATTAGCATAACGCAGGCAATACGGAGCACAACATTGAGAGAACCAAAGCGAGAACGAGCCTATTTTGGGATCGATTTCAATAATCAGCTTCAAACGGAACCGAACGCGGCGCAACTCTGGGGCGACGGCGCCAACGAACTAACCGAAATGCCGAACTAACCGAAATGCCGATACCGTTCCAAAAACCTTATATGTATGTTAGACTCAAACACACTGCTTATAGGATCGCTGGGCCAGACGGAGCCCACAATTGCACGCTGGCACAGCAAAAACGTATCTGAAAGCTGGCTGAGCTGCTGCTCGGGCTTAAAAGGCAAAGCACACGAGCCCAAAACGGATGCGCGACTCGTGAGCTTGCACACATAAACCGGTAGACGTGCCCAGAGAAGCAGAGAGAAGCAGCTAACAGAGAAAGAGAGAGAGAGAGCGAGTGAGAGAGAGAGAAGCGTTCGGAGAGCGCAGCTCTTGGTGAGAAGTGAGCTTTTGCTGCTGCCGGCACAGCTTAGGCAGCTCTCATGCACACCACAACAGCTAGCTGTGTGTGTGCGTGTGTGTGTGTGTGTGCGTGTGTGTGTGTGTGTGTCGTGCTATGGAGAAAGTAAAAAATGATGCGCCCAACACTCGACAACACAGCATGCGAACCCAAACGAAAGCAAAATCAGGCCAATTCACAAAATCACATGGGGCGCGCTTTTGTTTTCATTTTTTTGCGCTCAATTTTTGGCCAATTTTTAGTCATACAGACACACACTTACACACACATACACGTATATGTGTGTCTGCAATTTAATGCCCATATACATGCACAGATTTTAACACCTTTTGTGTGCACTTTTTCGGGCTTGTGAAAGGAGTCACGCGCTTTGTGTCGCTTATTATTATTTTTGTAATTTGCACAAGAAAAAAAAACAAAGATGAACAAGAAGAAGAAGAAGAAGATGAAACAACAACAACAAAAAAAAAACCTGAGTGAAGAGGCAAATATTTATTGCTGTCAAACGAGTTATTCGCCAACGTCTGAGCTTAGGTTTTGTAGCTGAAGCTGGAGCTGGAGCTGGAGCTGGGATTGGACTTGGTAACGACTCCTGCTGTGTGATGTAAGCTTGGCAAAGGTCTCGCTCGCCAGTGTTGGGCAATGTCTAGCTGGTATTTACATACACATTTCTCAGCCAATCCAATTTGAATGTCTCTATAAAGTCTGCAGCTGGACATCCCCCGAACAGATGATGTGGCTGTGGCATAATTGAAAGTGCGCCTCATAGACAGCTGCTAATCGGCAGCTCAAACACTTCGCTTAGTGCTCGAATGCTAATGTCTTGGGCAAACATTTGGCGGCAAGTGGCAAGAGTTAATCATAAAATTGATTACGCTTTGCCCAAAGTCTCATCGAAGTAAGCTTGGCTAATTAAAATCAGCCAAATTCGTTTAGAGCTTTGACGCAGTTTACAGGCACAGCCCAACTCCGTCTGCCAATTACAGCATACGTAAAAAGGCCCCACTCCCATATGAATACTAAACGCGTCAGAAGATACCGAGAAAAAGCCTATCTAGCCGCAGCACATCTACATATATTATTCTATAGCTACGAGTCGTATCTTCAATATTAATCTGGTTTTCAAAAAGTGCACAGAACTTGCTATTCATTTAGAAACGAACCAACAGCTTGTTTTTTGGCCACAACTTGAATTCAACGTTTTAATATTCACATAGATAAACAAAATACATTTTAAATAAAACTGCATTTATAGTTTAGCCTTGGCACAGTTCAGCTGTGATTTAAAGTCAGGAAACTCTATAGAAATCCAAACTATTTTATTTGCGTTGTAGCAAAACGAAAAAGAAACAGTTCCTCATGTGTATTTGTTTTTAAAGGCGATTTATTTGGGCGAGCTTGTCACAGAATATTTTGTATCTTGTATTTTGGCTCTGATATAGCAAATCTTATTAGATACCTTCGCTAGACCCTAAACAACGCGAATCTGGACTCGAATCCTAGACAAGCTAATAGAAATAATAACAATGCAAAAAAATAAACAAAATCCCTTCGTTTGACTAGTGTTGAATAATATCGATCAATGCTATCTAGTGTTCAACAGAGTTGTATTGGTCAGTGTTAGCTAATTCTTTGCAGAGTTTTATAAAAATTAAATATTATTATGAATTAAATATTATTAGAATTAATAGTAATAATTAAAAAAAACCATACGAACTCCCAGCTTTTGATCAGTGTTGATTAACATTGAGCAGGGTTAGCTAGACTTCAACAGTGTTGTATACAAATTAATGTTAAACTTTAATGTTCAATAACAGTGTTGACTAACGGTCATCCGAGTATGTTAGTTCTCGACAGTGTTATACAGAAAACAAAGAGTTAATTTTTATGCGAGAAAATTTGTTATATATAAACTAAAATCTGTATGCTTGACTGTTTCTTTTGAAATTAAGCTACGGAACTGATTTGTGAACCAGCTCAACGAAGTTTTCAAGGCAGTTCAAAAGTAGTTCAAATCGTCACAAAGTTAAACAGGCTTGTCGTAAAGATCGAGTTAACTTTTAACAAACTGATCAAAACTTACAACTTCCCTAACAATAAGTTGAACAAATTTTAATATTTGTATTGTCAACATAGGCAAATAATTGGCATCAATGCAGGTCAATGTATTTATGATAATTTTGCATAATGCCGCATTTTGTTCAAATTATGTTTTGCATCATTTTATGATTTTTTAAAGGGCGCTCAGCCACACATAGCCTCAACTTTCCAATCAAATAACAAATAAACAAACAGACAGACAGACAGAGAGACAGACGGACAGACAGATAGAGAGACGGATAGTTCAGAGTCTGAAAATGAGACAAGATGCATAATGCGAAGAGTCGCCTGCTTCATGGCTAATGGACGCCCCTCACATGACCTTGCCGTTGCCTTAATTTGTCACCTCACCTGGCCGAAAATACAAAAAAAAAACACGACAGATTTCAAATTACATTTAAATGAGCATTTCTGCCGCGCTCGCTTAATTACAGACGTTACAACCAAATAGATGCACACACAAATATTAAAAAAATGTTAAAAATATTAAAATAAAAACAAGTAAGAGTGCACTAGTCGGGAGTACCCGACCAGGAGTTACCCTTTCTCTTACAAGCAATCTAGCTATATGCCGCAAGCTGTCTACTTTATGCTGCGGCTCTGCTTCTTCTACCCTGACTCTTGATTAGCTCGGTGCTTAAAGTCCGATCTTTATGAAATTTAGAAGCTTAAAAGTTATATATACAAATGTGCAAAGGAGGATTTGCTTTATGTCGTGAGTTGTGGATAGAATGGGAAAAGGCATTCAAAAAATTGAAGTATACTTAATCCCAAGATACTATCTCTGTACAAGAACCTACATAACAAGTATATAAGTATATAGTATAAGTCTAGTATAGTATTGTCTAAAAATCGATATTTATTGATACTATAAAAATGATATAGATATAGAACTATTTCATAATCTCTTCCAGGATATGATATACAAAATTATAAATGTTATATCAAAACTTAAGGCTTTTGTAGTATCCGAGATCTTTGGGTTCTTAGAGAGAGAGAGAGAGAGAGAGAGAGCAGCTGCCTGTTACATACATTGGCACAAAACTAATATACCCATTCAGGTGCGGGGCATACAAATACCAACCATGAGCTGTGGCAGCTCATCACGTGCTCGCGACGCTCGTCTTCATTTTGTGTGTGTTTTATTTTCTGATTGTCTTTTTTTGTAGTTTCTTTGTTTTTTTTTGTTGGATTTTGGCTTAAAGCGTCGCGGCTTTAGCAGCAGGAACCCAACAAAATTGTGGCTCTAAGCCATAAAAAACATAAGAAGCAGCAGCAGCAGCAGCCACAAAAGCTGTTCGTTTGCTTTTTGTTATTGTTTATGGCTCTGATTGGACTCATGTGACCAACTGGCAACTTGTTTCTCTTTTTTTGGTTGTCCCCCAATTTATATTATTATTTCTTTTTTTTCTGTTACCAAATTCATCTACGTAAATATTATAAATGCACCGAATTGTCATAAATTATTTGAGCACTTGCTAATTGTCAATACGGATATGAAGACGTCCGTATTTGGGCTTACAGATCTCACAATGAAATGGAAATTCGCCTCGATTCGATTTCATTTAATTTGCCAGCTAATTTTATTCGCAGCTCTAAAATCTTTTATGGCCCAGCGACCAGCGACATCTCGTCATCTAGTTGAAATTTACATATTTCAAGAATAGTTTTTGCCGGCTGGCGCCCAAGATTATCTAATTTGAACTTGATGGCGGTTCTTTATACGCTTTTTGCACAGCGAATACCCATTGAAAAATCCATACAAGCGGGTATATTCATGCCAGTCATTACTTTCCGCTACCCCTGGGTGTTCATTTTTAATTTAATATAATTTAAAATTATCGATTTATATTCCATAATTTATAATATTTTCAGATGGTTATCTCCATCTAAGTATTTATTTTCTTTATTCCATATTTTATATTATTATTCCATATTTAATATTATCTTCAGATGGTTATTTTCCTCTAGTTAACTTATTTATTAACCTGTTTTTTATTTGTTTCTTCTCGCATTTCATTTAATTTCATTATGAATTTTCAGATACATCTTTGGAAATGAGTTTGAGCCTCAAACTTCGTCCGCCTGATCCTGAAGCTGAAGCTAAGAATCTAAAGTGAGTTTTAATGGAGATTACCGATTCTAATTTTAAACCCCCTTTCCACACGTCTTAAATAAATTTTCCAAAATTTCTAAATTTCCAAAAACCTTGTCTCAACATGATATAATATCCATAAACTAACTAGAGAATACTTTCAGATGACAGCTCCTATGATTCTAATCCTTGAGTCAGTCAATTATTCACTCAGCCAGACCGTCAATCAGGATGAGTCGGAAGTTGTTCCTTGGCTTGACCTGACCGGAAATAATAAACAGGTATTTGCCAGATATAAGCAGATATAAGGCTATAAGATTTGATTTCTATCTTTTATTACCAGCTGGTTGACTGTGACAATAACAGGGCTGAATATTTAATAATATTTATCGTTTTAAAGCAGCGCATTTAAAGCATAGCACGGAGGTAATACGCACTATAGGACAGCAAATTTGACATTAAGATAACGGTATAGATATATTTAAGCCACCTGCAAGTTCATTATTAGAAGTATTTTCTAGATATTTGGTAGACACACACAATTTTCCAGAGTAGAAGAACAGCTAGAAGAGCTTGTGCATAGAAATTGATAACTAATTCGAGGATAGAGATAACTATACAGGGTATTCGTAGTCGCGCTCAGCTTGCTGCCTTCGCCGTTTATTCGTGGCCAGTTCTTCGTAACTGTGAAGTGGCCCATTAAGAATTGAATTTGGCGGCGTGCCTGGCACTGATACCATCATTGAGCGGGGCACTCGGAACTGCGGAGGTCTGTGCCTGCCACGTCGTGTTGTCGGAGAGGTCCGGTTTGTGTTGATTGCGTAAATATTCAAATAACATTTTAAAATGTGATTTGAAGCAAATATGCGCATACACGCACTCACAGGTGATTAAATACCGTTAGACGCCAAATTTGCCAAATACGTAAATAACAAAAAAGTTGCCTCCGAAAAAGTCAGTCAAGTATTGAATATTGAATATTTTGCATTTGACAGTGTTTGCAGCTATTATGTCAAAAACTTTGCGAACTCTTGACAAGGGGGTTGATAATTAAATCACATGCCTAATTAAATTTTCAATTTATAATCGGACAACATAAACGTCATTAAGACAATCATGAAAAATGCTAAAGATGCGCCAAATATGCATAAAGTCTCTTCTCGCACGAAGCTGGCTAAAATGGGGTATATTGGTTAAGGGTAATTCTTTGTAACAAACAGAAGAAGGTATCTTCGAACTCATAAAGTAATTACACATATTCTTGAGCAGCCGAGACAATTGACCCGGTCTGACGATGATGGAAACTTTTAGAGCTAAAGATTTGACATTTTGATCGTAGCTTTCTGTTGGCGCACAGCTCAAGTTTGTTTCAAATCTACGATTAATTGCCGCATTTGAAGAATCGAAATCGTTTTTCAATTATTAGATAATATCTTGTGGCTTTTAAATGCCAACGAAACTTTATTTACACTATTTGACTCTCGTTTAGTAATTTATACAGGTCCAGCATGTTTTAGCTTTTGCATATGTAACACCTGGTTCCACACATACATACTTATAAAACACGCAATTTTAGAGCTAAAGCCTTGGGCTTTCGTATTTACACACACTTGGCAGGGATACATATACATATATGCACTGTAAATATTATAAAGATCGTAAAACAAAGACCACAGTTATTATAAAACGCATTCAGCACAATTAATGGCCAAGGTAGAAAGAAGCACAGTATTTGTCTATAAATGCATAGAAGTTCGAATGTTTGTAATGGCAGCTCGCCGCTTGGTACAGGGTATCTCCCTGTCGGGCACTGCCTGACTAGAGCCCTCTTACTCGTTTTAATTTTGTTGTTGCCAGTTTTGTTTGCCACTCAGCTCAACCGGTGTGGCCGGTACAGGGCCCACAGACAGAGTGGACAGTTCGTAACCGCAACAACAACAACAACAACAACAGCAGCAACAACAACAACAACAGCAGCAACAACATCAACAGCAACAACAACAATAACGACGCGAACAACAATGGAGTCGCACTTGAACCTTCACAAGGTGACCGCAGTGAAAGTGGATGAGATGCATGTGACATAAATCCAAAGCCACAGCGAATTTTTGTGAGTGCTCGACAAAAGGAAGGGGACACGGGGAGGGGGAGGGGGGGAGTCTCAAGACGGTGGCCTTAACATATATAACATATAGAATCAGTCAAAAATATATAAGAAATGCTCGGCTGAAGAAACACTTGCGAAACTAAGTATATCGAGTAATTTTGAAATGATTGATGGATTGATTGCCAAAAAAGAGAAGATAAGGCAGAGAAAGTCTCGTGCCAAGCAGCGACTGTTACTGAGAAAAATGAGAGAGAGAGAGGGAGAGAGAGGGAGAGAGATAGCCAAATGTAGCTAATGTAAGGGACAGGCATCACGTTGCAAGAAGAACTACAACATCAATAAGACAAAAGCCTGAAACTTTCCACTTGGCAGGCGACCACAAGGACATGCGTTCAGATTTCGCAGCGAGCAGGTAAGGCAAGAAAACGAAGCTTAAGATAAGAGAACGAAATTCAATTGTCTGTTTCAGTTAATTAAATTCCAATTTAAAAACTCACAGATGCGGTTGATAAGTTGATACAACGAATGTGCTTCTTCTGTCCTTACAGATTGCAGGGGATAAAGTTATGCAGCGGTTGTCCCTTTAGCTATATACTAGAGTAAATTCATGCTTGATTAACTTCGGTGCTTAAAGTCCGATCTCTTTGACGCTTCCAATACTTTAAGAGGGCATGCAAAAGTAGGCGCATACTTAAGCCCAAGGCTTGAGACGGGAAAGGTATTCCAAAAGTGAAATATTCCGGATCCTTGTGTACCTTAAGATATTCGACATATCAAATTTGGTGTCTCTAGCTCTTAAGAGTTTCGAGATGTGGTCAGAAAACAGAATACCTGATAGAAGCACGGACTTAAAGACAGACAGATTCGACTATTGATGCTGGATAAGAATATATATGTATACACTTTATAGGGAAAAAGCTTTATTCTGCCTGTTACTTAACTTTGCATGCCCCGTTTAGCTAAATTGACTGCGTACAGGGTATACAAAATAAATGTAAACCTAGTTATAAGGTATAACCTTAATTTTACTAAACATTAAAGTGTTTAATATGCTCATTCAAATATTTCTAGCGCTATGTAATGCAGTGTAATAATTTTGGCATTCTCTTCCGGTTGCTCTTAATCAGCCCGTTTATTTTGATAGTTAGCCAAGCCAGTTAGTTGTTGCCTAGTAGTTCCGCTTAAAGCATAGCTCAAGATTGATTTCTATATGCTGTGCGCGACAATTCGCAACAGTCTTGACTGGCAGAAAAGAACGTGCAGTGCGGGGGCGTTTTATGAGCTTCGCATTGTCTGGCAGTTCGTGACAACAACAACAAAAAACGATAAAAAAAAAAAACAAAAAGCACTGCGCACAAAATATGCCATGTGATTTGGATATATTTTCTTTAAGTTTTTCTGTTTGCCTATTTCGATTTAATTAATTGGGACATAAATTATTCATAGAAATAGAAAAACAAAAATAAATATATGTAGATAATGCTGGGCAACAGCTATGCCACTTACCTTTGAATGTTGCGTGTGTGTGTGTGTGTGTGTGTGTGCGAGCGAGTGAGAACTCTAAGAGACTGCACAAGTACAGTAGACAATCGTTAAGATGTACCACTTGCCAAGTTGTTGTGTTTATTTGAATTTATTAATTTTAATTGTAATTTGTTTGCTGTAGAGCCTAAGAAAATGAATGTATTGTTAATTATTTATTTATTTCATATTTTATTTAATTGTTTATAACTTTATTTAAAAACATGTTTTTTACTTGCTGCCGCACAAAAGTATGCAACATTATGTAACATATTTTCTTATTCGTCTTTATTCACTTTAATTGCGGCCTAAAAGTAGGCAACACTTTTGTGCAATCGAAATTTATAAAAATTGCCTTTCTCTAGTATAACTGTTCTATTTACCCGAGCGCGTAGGAATCTGCCGATTAAATGGACTTGCGCTCACCGCAGCAATCCACAGACTGAAACTCGCGCTAAGTGTCAGAATATGCATGCGACTGCAATAAGAACTTTGAGTACGCAACTTAAGAGAGTGGGTTAAGAGCAGCAAGCACTGCAGCCACAGCTGGTGAGCTCTGCATATGTGCTTATCTTTTACAAGTACCACACACTTATACAGTCATTTACTCTTATAATCAATGTCGGCTTTCTGGGTAATGCACTGTTGTGATAGTTATACAAGCTAATAAGATCTTCGTCAAAAATGTCTTATAATTTTCTGTATTAGTATTTATACATAGGGAAATTTAGGAAATTAGGGTATTATTATTGCTACAACATGCACTTGGACATTTTTGTTCTTCACCACACAATTGAACTACATATGTAAGTTTTATGCTCTTATAATCTCTATCCACACACCACCTGCATACATACGACTCGCTTATGGATTATAAGATCCATTTACATACATATTCACACTTTCTTCAGGTACCATTTCTCGGGGAAATTATTTGGTGGTAACGAAATTCGAAATTCTAAAATTATATCACCATTTATTGCTTGTGACTGTAACACATACAGATTTAAC
Source organism: Drosophila borealis (assembly GCA_035045885.1). Classification (NCBI taxonomy): domain Eukaryota; kingdom Metazoa; phylum Arthropoda; class Insecta; order Diptera; family Drosophilidae; genus Drosophila; species Drosophila borealis. Next base: position 44,781 of record JAWNOR010000152.1, on the reverse strand, counting down.
AAATATATTTAACTACTCACAAACCTTTTTTGACCTGCTGCGTCTTGGCAGACGCCGCTGCCGCTGCCCACCATTTGTTCAGCATGCGGAGCAGGCGCCAGGGCAGCCAGACGGTCAGCCACAGGGCGATCAGCACACAGCCAATCACATCGAGCAGCAGATACTGATACAGTGGCATGAAGGCACCCTGTGATTTCAAATGACGCGCGCCACGATGCCGGATTATGTACTCAATCCAGTAGCTGGCCTCCGCCAGCGGATGCATCGGATTATCACGGAAACGTTGAGAGACCTCCAAGGCGCTGCGCTTGTATTGCGGCTCATAGATCAAAGCCTCAATATTACGCACCAAGTCGTCGATTGTCAACTCGGAGAAGACCAGGCTACGCGCATAGCCCTCGCGCACGGATTTTATGGTATTCCTGTGCTGATCCCCATACAGTGGAATGCACAGCATGGGCACGCCCCAGTAGATGCCCTCCTGGGTGCCAAAGATGCCGCCGTGTGTGATGAAAACCTTGACATTCGGATGCGCCAAAATGTCATTCTGTGGCATCCACTTGCGTATCATCACATTCTCAGGCAACTGGCCAATCGATGCATTCTCATATTTCCACAGCACCTGCTGCTTGAGCTTGCCAAAGGCTTGGAGTAACTGGGCCGTCTTCTCCGGCGGCATATCCGTGCTTTTCATATACGAGCCCAGACTGAAGTAGACCACGCCATGTGTGGCATTGTCCATAAAGCTTTGCATATCGGCTGGCAGCTTCTCGGCGGGCTTTATATGCGCGCCGCCCACATTGACGAGACCCGGCATGCTGGGCCGTGGCAGATCGATGCTGCGATGGCTGTTGATGAGCATCAGCGAAATGTTGCGCTCCAAGTCATGCACATGGGGCAGTTCACCTGAACGAGAAAGCAGAGGTAAGTAGCCGTAAGGGAGTCTAAGAGATCTCGCACCCACCTTTGATGGCAGCTCCAAAATACTTCTCCGCCAGCAGCTGCATGCGTGGCAAGTAGTACCAACGCCTCATGACTGCATCGTACAGGGACAAGTACGTGTTGTAGGCACGTTGCACGAATGTCATCTGATCCGTGTGTGGCAGCAGCAGGTGGGGTATGACCGACCAGGGCGTCAGTATGCCCATGGCATGATCCATATTGTCCGCGTAGCCCATGGTGCCAATGGTGATCACCGGACACTTGAACTTGTGGCCAAACATGAGGAATGCCTCGTGAAAGAACTGCTCCAATATGACCACATCGTAGTGCTCGTCCTGGCTATCGATCAGTCGCCGCACCTGTGCATCCTGCAGCGCATGCTCCGTGGTCATCTGCCCAATTTGCCACCACAATTGCAGATTCTGAAAATCGCTGGCGAAACGCATGCTGAAGATGTTCTTCTTGGGAACTGTAAAAGGGAAAAAACATTATTCACATGGATGAGCAACTGCAGCAGGAATTACAAACGAATCGGCTTTTGGTCAACCACTTTTATTAACCCATCGATTTTTAAAATGTTTGAATGCAGATTGATAGTAGGGATCCCTACGAATTCAAAAAGGTATAACATTTCAAAATCTGACAGTATTTACCCGAGATATTCAATAAAAATCATCAAAAAAGTGTTGATTTTCGAACCGACTCCGAATTTGAGAGAAAACGTGATGTAACCCCTTGCCATTTTGTTGATTTTGGTCAAAATTTAGATTTTTATTTTTTTGATGTCAATCGATAGTACTGATCCTTACGTGTCCAAAATGGTATAAAATTCCCAAATCGGACAGTATTTGGCCGAGATATTACAAAAAATCATCAGAAAAGGTTGACTTTACAAACGAATCGGTTTTTTGTCAACCACTTTTTTTAACCCATCGATTTTTAAAATGTTTGAATGCAGATTGATAGTAGGGATCCCTACGAATTCAAAAAGGTATAATATTTCAAAATCTGACAGTATTTACCCGAGATATTCAATAAAAATCATCAAAAAAGTGTTGATTTTCGAACCGACTCCGAATTTGAGAGAAAACGTGATGTAACCCCTTGCCATTTTGTTGATTTTGGTCAAAATTTAGATTTTTATTTTTTTGATGTCAATCGATAGTACTGATCCTTACGTGTCCAAAATGGTATAAAATTCCCAAATCGGACAGTATTTGGCCGAGATATTACAAAAAATCATCAGAAAAGGTTGACTTTACAAACGAATCGGTTTTTTGTCAACCACTTTTTTTAACCCATCGATTTTTAAAATGTTTGAATGCAGATTGATAGTAGGGATCCCTACGAATTCAAAAAGGTATAATATTTCAAAATCTGACAGTATTTACCCGAGATATTCAATAAAAATCATCAAAAAAGTGTTGATTTTCGAACCGACTCCGAATTTGAGAGAAAACGTGATGTAACCCCTTGCCATTTTGTTGATTTTGGTCAAAATTTAGATTTTTATTTTTTTGATGCCAATCGATAGTACTGATCCTTACGTGTCCAAAATGGTATAAAATTCCCAAATCGAACAGTATTTGGCCGAGATATTACGAAAAATCATCAGAAAAGGTTGACTTTACAAACGAATCGGTTTTTTGTCAACCACTTTTTTTAACCCATCGATTTTTATAATGTTTGAATGCAGATTGATAGTAGGGATCCCTACGAATTCAAAAAGGTATAATATTTTAAAATCTGACAGTATTTACCCGAGATATTCTATAAAAATCATCAAAAAAGTGTTGATTTTCCAACTGACTCCGAATTTGAGAGAAAACGTGATGTAACCCCTTGCCATTTTGTTGATTTTGGTCAAAATTTAGATTTTTATTTTTTTGATGTCAATCGATAGTACTGATCCTTACGTGTCCAAAATGGTATAAAATTCCCAAATCGGACAGTATTTGGCCGAGATATTACAAAAAATCATCAGAAAAGGTTGACTTTACAAACGAATCGGTTTTTTGTCAACCACTTTTTTAAACCCATCGATTTTTAAAATGTTTGAATGCAGACTGATAGTAGGGATCCCTACGAATTCAAAAAGGTATAATATTTCAAAATCTGACAGTATTTACCCGAGATATTCAATAAAAATCATCAAAAAAGTGTTGATTTTCCAACTGACTCCGAATTTGAGAGAAAACGTGATGTGACCCCTTGCCATTTTGTTGATTTTGGTCAAAATTTAGATTTTTATTTTTTTGATGTCAATCGATAGTACTGATCCTTACGTGTCCAAAATGGTATAAAATTCCCAAATCGGACAGTATTTGGCCGAGATATTACAAAAAATCATCAGAAAAGGTTGACTTTACAAACGGATTGGGTTTTTTGTCAACCACTTTTTTTAACCCATCGATTTTTAAAATGTTTGAATGCAGATTGATAGTAGGGATCCCTACGAATTCAAAAAGGTATAATATTTTAAAATCTGACAGTATTTACCCGAGATATTCAATAAAAATCATCAAAAAAGTGTTGATTTTCGAACCGACTCCGAATTTGAGAGAAAACGTGATGTAACCCCTTGCCATTTTGTTGATTTTGGTCAAAATTTAGATTTTTATTTTTTTGATGCCAATCGATAGTACTGATCCTTACGTGTCCAAAATGGTATAAAATTCCCAAATCGAACAGTATTTGGCCGAGATATTACAAAAAATCATCAGAAAAGGTTGACTTTACAAACGAATCGGTTTTTTGTCAACCACTTTTTTTAACCCATCGATTTTTAAAATGTTTGAATGCAGATTGATAGTAGGGATCCCTACGAATTCAGAAAGGTATAATATTTCAAAATCTGACAGTATTTACCCGAGATATTCAATAAAAATCATAAAAAAAGTGTTGATTTTCGAACCGACTCCGAATTTGAGAGAAAACGTGATGTAAGCCCTTGCCATTTTGTTGATTTTGGTCAAAATTTCGATTTTTATTTTTTTGATGCCAATCGATAGTACTGATCCTTACGTGTCCAAAATGGTATAAAATTCCCAAATCGGACAGTATTTGGCCGAGATATTACAAAAAATCATCAGAAAAGGTTGACTTTACAAACGAATCGGTTTTTTGTCAACCACTTTTTTAAACCCATCGATTTTTAAAATGTTTGAATGCAGATTGATAGTAGGGATCCCTACGAATTCAAAAAGGTATAATATTTTAAAATCTGACAGTATTTACCCGAGATATTCAATAAAAATCATCAAAAAAGTGTTGATTTTCGAACCGACTCCGAATTTGAGAGAAAACGTGATGTAACCCCTTGCCATTTTGTTGATTTTGGTCAAAATTTCGATTTTTATTTTTTTGATGCCAATCGATAGTACTGATCCTTACGTGTCCAAAATGGTATAAAATTCCCAAATCGAACAGTATTTGGCCGAGATATTACAAAAAATCATCAGAAAAGGTTGACTTTACAAACGAATCGGTTTTTTGTCAACCACTTTTTTAACCCATCGATTTTTAAAATGTTTGAATGCAGATTGATAGTAGGGATCCCTACGAATTCAAAAAGGTATAATATTTTAAAATCTGACAGTATTTACCCGAGATATTCTATAAAAATCATCAAAAAAGTGTTGATTTTCCAACTGACTCCGAATTTGAGAGAAAACGTGATGTAACCCCTTGCCATTTTGTTGATTTTGGTCAAAATTTCGATTTTTATTTTTTTGATGCCAATCGATATTACTGATCCTTACGTGTCCAAAATGGTATAAAATTCCCAAATCGGACAGTATTTGGCCGAGATATTACAAAAAATCATCAGAAAAGGTTGACTTTACAAACGAATCGGTTTTTTATCAACTATTTTTTTTTAACCCATCGATTTTTAAAATGTTTGAATGCAGATTGATAGTAGGGATCCCTACGAATTCAAAAAGGTATAATATTTTAAAATCTTACAGTATTTACCCGAGATATTCTATAAAAATCATCAAAAAAGTGTTGATTTTCGAACCGACTCCGAATTTGAGAGAAAACGTGATGTAACCCCTTGCCATTTTGTTGATTTTGGTCAAAATTTAGATTTTTATTTTTTTGATGCCAATCGATAGTACTGATCCTTACGTGTCCAAAATGGTATAAAATTCCCAAATCGAACAGTATTTGGCCGAGATATTACGAAAAATCATCAGAAAAGGTTGACTTTACAAACGAATCGGTTTTTTGTCAACCACTTTTTTTAACCCATCGATTTTTATAATGTTTGAATGCAGATTGATAGTAGGGATCCCTACGAATTCAAAAAGGTATAATATTTTAAAATCTGACAGTATTTACCCGAGATATTCTATAAAAATCATCAAAAAAGTGTTGATTTTCCAACTGACTCCGAATTTGAGAGAAAACGTGATGTAACCCCTTGCCATTTTGTTGATTTTGGTCAAAATTTAGATTTTTATTTTTTTGATGTCAATCGATAGTACTGATCCTTACGTGTCCAAAATGGTATAAAATTCCCAAATCGGACAGTATTTGGCCGAGATATTACAAAAAATCATCAGAAAAGGTTGACTTTACAAACGAATCGGTTTTTTGTCAACCACTTTTTTAAACCCATCGATTTTTAAAATGTTTGAATGCAGACTGATAGTAGGGATCCCTACGAATTCAAAAAGGTATAATATTTCAAAATCTGACAGTATTTACCCGAGATATTCAATAAAAATCATCAAAAAAGTGTTGATTTTCCAACTGACTCCGAATTTGAGAGAAAACGTGATGTGACCCCTTGCCATTTTGTTGATTTTGGTCAAAATTTAGATTTTTATTTTTTTGATGTCAATCGATAGTACTGATCCTTACGTGTCCAAAATGGTATAAAATTCCCAAATCGGACAGTATTTGGCCGAGATATTACAAAAAATCATCAGAAAAGGTTGACTTTACAAACGGATTGGGTTTTTTGTCAACCACTTTTTTTAACCCATCGATTTTTAAAATGTTTGAATGCAGATTGATAGTAGGGATCCCTACGAATTCAAAAAGGTATAATATTTTAAAATCTGACAGTATTTACCCGAGATATTCAATAAAAATCATCAAAAAAGTGTTGATTTTCGAACCGACTCCGAATTTGAGAGAAAACGTGATGTAACCCCTTGCCATTTTGTTGATTTTGGTCAAAATTTAGATTTTTATTTTTTTGATGCCAATCGATAGTACTGATCCTTACGTGTCCAAAATGGTATAAAATTCCCAAATCGAACAGTATTTGGCCGAGATATTACAAAAAATCATCAGAAAAGGTTGACTTTACAAACGAATCGGTTTTTTGTCAACCACTTTTTTTAACCCATCGATTTTTAAAATGTTTGAATGCAGATTGATAGTAGGGATCCCTACGAATTCAGAAAGGTATAATATTTCAAAATCTGACAGTATTTACCCGAGATATTCAATAAAAATCATAAAAAAAGTGTTGATTTTCGAACCGACTCCGAATTTGAGAGAAAACGTGATGTAAGCCCTTGCCATTTTGTTGATTTTGGTCAAAATTTCGATTTTTATTTTTTTGATGCCAATCGATAGTACTGATCCTTACGTGTCCAAAATGGTATAAAATTCCCAAATCGGACAGTATTTGGCCGAGATATTACAAAAAATCATCAGAAAAGGTTGACTTTACAAACGAATCGGTTTTTTGTCAACCACTTTTTTAAACCCATCGATTTTTAAAATGTTTGAATGCAGATTGATAGTAGGGATCCCTACGAATTCAAAAAGGTATAATATTTTAAAATCTGACAGTATTTACCCGAGATATTCAATAAAAATCATCAAAAAAGTGTTGATTTTCGAACCGACTCCGAATTTGAGAGAAAACGTGATGTAACCCCTTGCCATTTTGTTGATTTTGGTCAAAATTTCGATTTTTATTTTTTTGATGCCAATCGATAGTACTGATCCTTACGTGTCCAAAATGGTATAAAATTCCCAAATCGAACAGTATTTGGCCGAGATATTACAAAAAATCATCAGAAAAGGTTGACTTTACAAACGAATCGGTTTTTTGTCAACCACTTTTTTAACCCATCGATTTTTAAAATGTTTGAATGCAGATTGATAGTAGGGATCCCTACGAATTCAAAAAGGTATAATATTTTAAAATCTGACAGTATTTACCCGAGATATTCTATAAAAATCATCAAAAAAGTGTTGATTTTCCAACTGACTCCGAATTTGAGAGAAAACGTGATGTAACCCCTTGCCATTTTGTTGATTTTGGTCAAAATTTCGATTTTTATTTTTTTGATGCCAATCGATATTACTGATCCTTACGTGTCGAAAATGGTATAAAATTCCCAAATCGGACAGTATTTGGCCGAGATATTACAAAAAATCATCAGAAAAGGTTGACTTTACAAACGAATCGGTTTTTATCAACTATTTTTTTTTAACCCATCGATTTTTAAAATGTTTGAACGCAGATTGATAGTAGGGATCCCTACGAATTCAAAAAGGTATAATATTTTAAAATCTTACAGTATTTACCCGAGATATTCTATAAAAATCATCAAAAAAGTGTTGATTTTCCAACTGACTCCGAATTTGAGAGAAAACGTGATGTAACCCCTTGCCATTTTGTTGATTTTGGTCAAAATTTAGATTTTTATTTTTTTGATGCCAATCGATATTACTGATCCTTACGTGTCCAAAATGGTATAAAATTCCCAAATCGGACAGTATTTGGCCGAGATATTACAAAAAATCATCAGAAAAGGTTGACTTTACAAACGAATCGGTTTTTTATCAACTATTTTTTTTTAACCCATCGATTTTTAAAATGTTTGAATGCAGATTGATAGTAGGGATCCCTACGAATTCAAAAAGGTATAATATTTTAAAATCTGACAGTATTTACCCGAGATATTCTATAAAAATCATCAAAAAAGTGTTGATTTTCCAACTGACTCCGAATTTGAGAGAAAACGTGATGTAACCCCTTGCCATTTTGTTGATTTTGGTCAAAATTTCGATTTTTATTTTTTTGATGCCAATCGATAGTACTGATCCTTACGTGTCCAAAATGGTATAAAATTCCCAAATCGGACAGTATTTGGCCGAGATATTACAAAAAATCATCAGAAAAGGTTGACTTTACAAACGAATCGGTTTTTTGTCAACCACTTTTTTTAACCCATCGATTTTTAAAATGTTTGAATGCAGATTGATAGTAGGGATCCCTACGAATTCAAAAAGGTATAATATTTTAAAATCTGACAGTATTTACCCGAGATATTCTATAAAAATCATCAAAAAAGTGTTGATTTTCCAACTGACTCCGAATTTGAGAGAAAACGTGATGTAACCCCTTGCCATTTTGTTGATTTTGGTCAAAATTTAGATTTTTATTTTTTTGATGCCAATCGATAGTACTGATCCTTACGAGTCCAAAATGGTATAAAATTCCCAAATCGAACAGTATTTGGCCGAGATATTACAAAAAATCATCAGAAAAGGTTGACTTTACAAACGAATCGGTTTTTTGTCAGCCACTTTTTTTAACCCATCGATTTTTAAAATGTTTGAATGCAGATTGATAGTAGGGATCCCTACGAATTCAAAAAGGTATAATATTTCAAAATCTGACAGTATTTAACCGAGATATTCAATAAAAATCATCAAAAAAGTGTTGATTTTCGAACCGACTCCGAATTTGAGAGAAAACGTGATGTAACCCCTTGCCATTTTGTTGATTTTGGTCAAAATTTAGATTTTTATTTTTTTGATGCCAATCGATAGTACTGATCCTTACGTGTCCAAAATGGTATAAAATTCCCAAATCGAACAGTATTTGGTCGAGATATTACAAAAAATCATCAGAAAAGGTTGACTTTACAACGAATCGGTTAGTTGTCAACCACTTTTTTTAACCCATCGATTTTTAAAATGTTTGAATGCAGATTGATAGTAGGGATCCCTACGAATTCAAAAAGGTATAATATTTTAAAATCTGACAGTATTTACCCGAGATATTCTATAAAAATCATCAAAAAAGTGTTGATTTTCCAACTGACTCCGAATTTGAGAGAAAACGTGATGTAACCCCTTGCCATTTTGTTGATTTTGGTCAAAATTTAGATTTTTATTTTTTTGATGCCAATCGATAGTTCTGATCCTTACGTGTCCAAAATGGTATAAAATTCCCAAATCGAACAGTATTTGGCCGAGATATTACAAAAAATCATCAGAAAAGGTTGACTTTACAAACGAATCGGTTTTTTGTCAACCACTTTTTTTAACCCATCGATTTTTAAAATGTTTGAATGCAGATTGATAGTAGGGATCCCTACGAATTCAAAAAGGTATAATATTTTAAAATCTGACAGTATTTACCCGAGATATTCTATAAAAATCATCAAAAAAGTGTTGATTTTCCAACTGACTCCGAATTTGAGAGAAAACGTGATGTAACCCCTTGCCATTTTGTTGATTTTGGTCAAAATTTAGATTTTTATTTTTTTGATGCCAATCGATTGTTCTGATCCTTACGTGTCCAAAATGGTATAAAATTCCCAAATCGAACAGTATTTGGCCGAGATATTACAAAAAATCATCAGAAAAGGTTGACTTTACAAACGAATCGGTTTTTTGTCAACCACTTTTTTTAACCCATCGATTTTTAAAATGTTTGAATGCAGATTGATAGTAGGGATCCCTACGAATTCAAAAAGGTATAATATTTTAAAATCTGACAGTATTTACCCGAGATATTCAATAAAAATCATCAAAAAAGTGTTGATTTTCCAACTGACTCCGAATTTGAGAGAAAACGTGATGTAACCCCTTGCCATTTTGTTGATTTTGGTCAAAATTTAGATTTTTATTTTTTTGATGCCAATCGATAGTACTGATCCTTACGAGTCCAAAATGGTATAAAATTCCCAAATCGGACAGTATTTGGCCGAGATATTACAAAAAATCATCAGAAAAGGTTGACTTTACAAACGAATCGGTTTTTTGTCAACCACTTTTTTTAACCCATCGATTTTTAAAATGTTTGAATGCAGATTGATAGTAGGGATCCCTACGAATTCAAAAAGGTATAACATTTCAAAATCTGACAGTATTTACCCGAGATATTCAATAAAAATCATAAAAAAAGTGTTGATTTTCGAACCGACTCCGAATTTGAGAGAAAACGTGATGTAAGCCCTTGCCATTTTGTTGATTTTGGTCAAAATTTCGATTTTTATTTTTTTTGATGCCAATCGATAGTACTGATCCTTACGTGTCCAAAATGGTATAAAATTCCCAAATCGGACAGTATTTGGCCGAGATATTACAAAAAATCATCAGAAAAGGTTGACTTTACAAACGAATCGGTTTTTTGTCAACCACTTTTTTAAACCCATCGATTTTTAAAATGTTTGAATGCAGATTGATAGTAGGGATCCCTACGAATTCAAAAAGGTATAATATTTTAAAATCTGACAGTATTTACCCGAGATATTCAATAAAAATCATCAAAAAAGTGTTGATTTTCGAACCGACTCCGAATTTGAGAGAAAACGTGATGTAACCCCTTGCCATTTTGTTGATTTTGGTCAAAATTTAGATTTTTATTTTTTTGATGCCAATCGATAGTACTGATCCTTACGTGTCCAAAATGGTATAAAATTCCCAAATCGAACAGTATTTGGCCGAGATATTACAAAAAATCATCAGAAAAGGTTGACTTTACAAACGAATCGGTTTTTTGTCAACCACTTTTTTTAACCCATCGATTTTTAAAATGTTTGAATGCAGATTGATAGTAGGGATCCCTACGAATTCAAAAAGGTATAATATTTTAAAATCTGACAGTATTTACCCGAGATATTCTATAAAAATCATCAAAAAAGTGTTGATTTTCCAACTGACTCCGAATTTGAGAGAAAACGTGATGTAACCCCTTGCCATTTTGTTGATTTTGGTCAAAATTTAGATTTTTATTTTTTTGATGCCAATCGATTGTACTGATCCTTACGTGTCCAAAATGGTATAAAATTCCCAAATCGAACAGTATTTGGCCGAGATATTACAAAAAATCATCAGAAAAGGTTGACTTTACAAACGAATCGGTTTTTTGTCAACCACTTTTTTTAACCCATCGATTTTTAAAATGTTTGAATGCAGATTGATAGTAGGGATCCCTACGAATTCAAAAAGGTATAATATTTTAAAATCTTACAGTATTTACCCGAGATATTCTATAAAAATCATCAAAAAAGTGTTGATTTTCCAACTGACTCCGAATTTGAGAGAAAACGTGATGTAACCCCTTGCCATTTTGTTGATTTTGGTCAAAATTTAGATTTTTATTTTTTTGATGCCAATCGATAGTACTGATCCTTACGAGTCCAAAATGGTATAAAATTCCCAAATCGGACAGTATTTGGCCGAGATATTACAAAACATCATTAGGAAAGGTTGACTTTACAAACGAATCGGTTTTTTGTCAACCACTTTTTTTAACCCATCGATTTTTATAATGTTTGAATGCAGATTGATAGTAGGGATCCCTACGAATTCAAAAAGGTATAACATTTCAAAATCTGACAGTATTTACCCGAGATATTCAATAAAAATCATCAAAAAAGTGTTGATTTTCGAACCGACTCCGAATTTGAGAGAAAAAGTGATGTAACCCCTTGCCATTTTGTTGATTTTGGTCAAAATTTAGATTTTTATTTTTTTGATGCCAATCGATAGTTCTGATCCTTACGTGTCCAAAATGGTATAAAATTCCCAAATCGAACAGTATTTGGCCGAGATATTACAAAAAATCATCAGAAAAGGTTGACTTTACAAACGAATCGGTTTTTTGTCAACCACTTTTTTTAACCCATCGATTTTTAAAATGTTTGAATGCAGATTGATAGTAGGGATCCCTACGAATTCAAAAAGGTATAATATTTTAAAATCTTACAGTATTTACCCGAGATATTCTATAAAAATCATCAAAAAAGTGTTGATTTTCCAACTGACTCCGAATTTGAGAGAAAACGTGATGTAACCCCTTGCCATTTTGTTGATTTTGGTCAAAATTTAGATTTTTATTTTTTTGATGCCAATCGATAGTACTGATCCTTACGAGTCCAAAATGGTATAAAATTCCCAAATCGGACAGTATTTGGCCGAGATATTACAAAAAATCATCAGAAAAGGTTGACTTTACAAACGAATCGGTTTTTTGTCAACCACTTTTTTAAACCCATCGATTTTTAAAATGTTTGAATGCAGATTGATAGTAGGGATCCCTACGAATTCAAAAAGGTATAATATTTTAAAATCTGACAGTATTTACCCGAGATATTCAATAAAAATCATCAAAAAAGTGTTGATTTTCGAACCGACTCCGAATTTGAGAGAAAACGTGATGTAACCCCTTGCCATTTTGTTGATTTTGGTCAAAATTTAGATTTTTATTTTTTTGATGCCAATCGATAGTACTGATCCTTACGTGTCCAAAATGGTATAAAATTCCCAAATCGGACAGTATTTGGCCGAGATATTACAAAAAATCATCAGAAAAGGTTGACTTTACAAACGAATCGGTTTTTATCAACTATTTTTTTTAACCCATCGATTTTTAAAATGTTTGAATGCAGATTGATAGTAGGGATCCCTACGAATTCAAAAAGGTATAATATTTTAAAATCTGACAGTATTTACCCGAGATATTCTATAAAAATCATCAAAAAAGTGTTGATTTTCCAACTGACTCCGAATTTGAGAGAAAACGTGATGTAACCCCTTGCCATTTTGTTGATTTTGGTCAAAATTTAGATTTTTATTTTTTTGATGCCAATCGATAGTACTGATCCTTACGTGTCCAAAATGGTATAAAATTCCCAAATCGGACAGTATTTGGCCGAGATATTACAAAAAATCATCAGAAAAGGTTGACTTTACAAACGAATCGGTTTTTTGTCAACCACTTTTTTTAACCCATCGATTTTTAAAATGTTTGAATGCAGATTGATAGTAGGGATCCCTACGAATTCAAAAAGGTATAATATTTTAAAATCTGACAGTATTTACCCGAGATATTCTATAAAAATCATCAAAAAAGTGTTGATTTTCCAACTGACTCCGAATTTGAGAGAAAACGTGATGTAACCCCTTGCCATTTTGTTGATTTTGGTCAAAATTTAGATTTTTATTTTTTTGATGCCAATCGATAGTACTGATCCTTACGTGTCCAAAATGGTATAAAATTCCCAAATCGGACAGTATTTGGCCGAGATATTACAAAAAATCATCAGAAAAGGTTGACTTTACAAACGAATCGGTTTTTTGTCAACCACTTTTTTTAACCCATCGATTTTTAAAATGTTTGAATGCAGATTGATAGTAGGGATCCCTACGAATTCAAAAAGGTATAATATTTTAAAATCTGACAGTATTTACCCGAGATATTCAATAAAAATCATCAAAAAAGTGTTGATTTTCCAACTGACTCAGAATTTGAGAGAAAACGTGATGTAACCCCTTGCCATTTTGTTGATTTTGGTCAAAATTTAGATTTTTATTTTTTTGATGCCAATCGATAGTTCTGATCCTTACGTGTCCAAAATGGTATAAAATTCCCAAATCGGACAGTATTTGGCCGAGATATTACAAAAAATCATCAGAAAAGGTTGACTTTACAAACGAATCGGTTTTTTGTCAGCCACTTTTTTTAACCCATCGATTTTTAAAATGTTTGAATGCAGATTGATAGTAGGGATCCCTACGAATTCAAAAAGGTATAATATTTCAAAATCTGACAGTATTTAACCGAGATATTCAATAAACCCTTGCCATTTTGTTGATTTTGGTCAAAATTTAGATTTTTATTTTTTTGATGCCAATCGATAGTACTGATCCTTACGTGTCCAAAATGGTATAAAATTCCCAAATCGAACAGTATTTGGTCGAGATATTACAAAAAATCATCAGAAAAGGTTGACTTTACAACGAATCGGTTAGTTGTCAACCACTTTTTTTAACCCATCGATTTTTAAAATGTTTGAATGCAGATTGATAGTAGGGATCCCTACGAATTCAAAAAGGTATAATATTTTAAAATCTGACAGTATTTACCCGAGATATTCTATAAAAATCATCAAAAAAGTGTTGATTTTCCAACTGACTCCGAATTTGAGAGAAAACGTGATGTAACCCCTTGCCATTTTGTTGATTTTGGTCAAAATTTAGATTTTTATTTTTTTGATGCCAATCGATAGTTCTGATCCTTACGTGTCCAAAATGGTATAAAATTCCCAAATCGAACAGTATTTGGCCGAGATATTACAAAAAATCATCAGAAAAGGTTGACTTTACAAACGAATCGGTTTTTTGTCAACCACTTTTTTTAACCCATCGATTTTTAAAATGTTTGAATGCAGATTGATAGTAGGGATCCCTACGAATTCAAAAAGGAATAATATTTTAAAATCTGACAGTATTTACCCGAGATATTCTATAAAAATCATCAAAAAAGTGTTGATTTTCCAACTGACTCCGAATTTGAGAGAAAACGTGATGTAACCCCTTGCCATTTTGTTGATTTTGGTCAAAATTTAGATTTTTATTTTTTTGATGCCAATCGATAGTACTGATCCTTACGAGTCCAAAATGGTATAAAATTCCCAAATCGGACAGTATTTGGCCGAGATATTACAAAAAATCATCAGAAAAGGTTGACTTTACAAACGAATCGGTTTTTTGTCAACCACTTTTTTTAACCCATCGATTTTTAAAATATTTGAATGCAGATTGATAGTAGGGATCCCTACGAATTCAAAAAGGAATAATAATATAAAATCTGACAGTATTTACCCGAGATATTCAATAAAAATCATAAAAAAAGTGTTGATTTTCGAACCGACTCCGAATTTGAGAGAAAACGTGATGTAAGCCCTTGCCATTTTGTTGATTTTGGTCAAAATTTAGATTTTTATTTTTTTGATGCCAATCGATAGTACTGATCCTTACGTGTCCAAAATGGTATAAAATTCCCAAATCGGACAGTATTTGGCCGAGATATTACAAAAAATCATCAGAAAAGGTTGACTTTACAAACGAATCGGTTTTTATCAACTATTTTTTTTTAACCCATCGATTTTTAAAATGTTTGAATGCAGATTGATAGTAGGGATCCCTACGAATTCAAAAAGGTATAATATTTTAAAATCTGACAGTATTTACCCGAGATATTCTATAAAAATCATCAAAAAAGTGTTGATTTTCCAACTGACTCCGAATTTGAGAGAAAACGTGATGTAACCCCTTGCCATTTTGTTGATTTTGGTCAAAATTTAGATTTTTATTTTTTTGATGCCAATCGATAGTACTGATCCTTACGTGTCCAAAATGGTATAAAATTCCCAAATCGGACAGTATTTGGCCGAGATATTACAAAAAATCATCAGAAAAGGTTGACTTTACAAACGAATCGGTTTTTTGTCAACCACTTTTTTTAACCCATCGATTTTTAAAATGTTTGAATGCAGATTGATAGTAGGGATCCCTACGAATTCAAAAAGGTATAATATTTTAAAATCTGACAGTATTTACCCGAGATATTCTATAAAAATCATCAAAAAAGTGTTGATTTTCCAACTGACTCCGAATTTGAGAGAAAACGTGATGTAACCCCTTGCCATTTTGTTGATTTTGGTCAAAATTTAGATTTTTATTTTTTTGATGCCAATCGATAGTACTGATCCTTACGAGTCCAAAATGGTATAAAATTCCCAAATCGGACAGTATTTGGCCGAGATATTACAAAAAATCATCAGAAAAGGTTGACTTTACAAACGAATCGGTTTTTTGTCAACCACTTTTTTTAACCCATCGATTTTTAAAATATTTGAATGCAGATTGATAGTAGGGATCCCTACGAATTCAAAAAGGTATAACATTTCAAAATCTGACAGTATTTACCCGAGATATTCAATAAAAATCATAAAAAAAGTGTTGATTTTCGAACCGACTCCGAATTTGAGAGAAAAAGTGATGTAACCCCTTGCCATTTTGTTGATTTTGGTCAAAATTTAGATTTTTATTTTTTTGATGCCAATCGATAGTTCTGATCCTTACGTGTCCAAAATGGTATAAAATTCCCAAATCGAACAGTATTTGGCCGAGATATTACAAAAAATCATCAGAAAAGGTTGACTTTACAAACGAATCGGTTTTTTGTCAACCACTTTTTTTAACCCATCGATTTTTAAAATGTTTGAATGCAGATTGATAGTAGGGATCCCTACGAATTCAAAAAGGTATAACATTTCAAAATCTGACAGTATTTACCCGAGATATTCTATAAAAATCATCAAAAAAGTGTTGATTTTCCAACTGACTCCGAATTTGAGAGAAAACGTGATGTAACCCCTTGCCATTTTGTTGATTTTGGTCAAAATTTAGATTTTTATTTTTTTGATGCCAATCGATAGTACTGATCCTTACGAGTCCAAAATGGTATAAAATTCCCAAATCGGACAGTATTTGGCCGAGATATTACAAAAAATCATCAGAAAAGGTTGACTTTACAAACGAATCGGTTTTTTGTCAACCACTTTTTTTAACCCATCGATTTTTAAAATATTTGAATGCAGATTGATAGTAGGGATCCCTACGAATTCAAAAAGGTATAACATTTCAAAATCTGACAGTATTTACCCGAGATATTCAATAAAAATCATAAAAAAAGTGTTGATTTTCGAACCGACTCCGAATTTGAGAGAAAACGTGATGTAAGCCCTTGCCATTTTGTTGATTTTGGTCAAAATTTCGATTTTTATTTTTTTGATGCCAATCGATAGTACTGATCCTTACGTGTCCAAAATGGTATAAAATTCCCAAATCGGACAGTATTTGGCCGAGATATTACAAAAAATCATCAGAAAAGGTTGACTTTACAAACGAATCGGTTTTTTGTCAACCACTTTTTTAAACCCATCGATTTTTAAAATGTTTGAATGCAGATTGATAGTAGGGATCCCTACGAATTCAAAAAGGTATAATATTTTAAAATCTGACAGTATTTACCCGAGATATTCAATAAAAATCATCAAAAAAGTGTTGATTTTCGAACCGACTCCGAATTTGAGAGAAAACGTGATGTAACCCCTTGCCATTTTGTTGATTTTGGTCAAAATTTAGATTTTTATTTTTTTGATGCCAATCGATAGTACTGATCCTTACGTGTCCAAAATGGTATAAAATTCCCAAATCGGACAGTATTTGGCCGAGATATTACAAAAAATCATCAGAAAAGGTTGACTTTACAAACGAATCGGTTTTTATCAACTATTTTTTTTTAACCCATCGATTTTTAAAATGTTTGAATGCAGATTGATAGTAGGGATCCCTACGAATTCAAAAAGGTATAATATTTTAAAATCTGACAGTATTTACCCGAGATATTCTATAAAAATCATCAAAAAAGTGTTGATTTTCCAACTGACTCCGAATTTGAGAGAAAACGTGATGTAACCCCTTGCCATTTTGTTGATTTTGGTCAAAATTTAGATTTTTATTTTTTTGATGCCAATCGATAGTACTGATCCTTACGTGTCCAAAATGGTATAAAATTCCCAAATCGGACAGTATTTGGCCGAGATATTACAAAAAATCATCAGAAAAGGTTGACTTTACAAACGAATCGGTTTTTTGTCAACCACTTTTTTTAACCCATCGATTTTTAAAATGTTTGAATGCAGATTGATAGTAGGGATCCCTACGAATTCAAAAAGGTATAATATTTTAAAATCTGACAGTATTTACCCGAGATATTCTATAAAAATCGTCAAAAAAGTGTTGATTTTCCAACTGACTCCGAATTTGAGAGAAAACGTGATGTAACCCCTTGCCATTTTGTTGATTTTGGTCAAAATTTAGATTTTTATTTTTTTGATGCCAATCGATAGTACTGATCCTTACGTGTCCAAAATGGTATAAAATTCCCAAATCGGACAGTATTTGGCCGAGATATTACAAAAAATCATCAGAAAAGGTTGACTTTACAAACGAATCGGTTTTTTGTCAACCACTTTTTTTAACCCATCGATTTTTAAAATGTTTGAATGCAGATTGATAGTAGGGATCCCTACGAATTCAAAAAGGTATAACATTTCAAAATCTGACAGTATTTACCCGAGATATTCAATAAAAATCATCAAAAAAGTGTTGATTTTCGAACCGACTCCGAATTTGAGAGAAAACGTGATGTAACCCCTTGCCATTTTGTTGATTTTGGTCAAAATTTAGATTTTTATTTTTTTGATGCCAATCGATAGTACTGATCCTTACGTGTCCAAAATGGTATAAAATTCCCAAATCGGACAGTATTTGGCCGAGATATTACAAAAAATCATCAGAAAAGGTTGACTTTACAAACGAATCGGTTTTTATCAACTATTTTTTTTAACCCATCGATTTTTAAAATGTTTGAATGCAGATTGATAGTAGGGATCCCTACGAATTCAAAAAGGTATAATATTTTAAAATCTGACAGTATTTACCCGAGATATTCTATAAAAATCATCAAAAAAGTGTTGATTTTCCAACTGACTCCGAATTTGAGAGAAAACGTGATGTAACCCCTTGCCATTTTGTTGATTTTGGTCAAAATTTAGATTTTTATTTTTTTGATGCCAATCGATAGTACTGATCCTTACGTGTCCAAAATGGTATAAAATTCCCAAATCGGACAGTATTTGGCCGAGATATTACAAAAAATCATCAGAAAAGGTTGACTTTACAAACGAATCGGTTTTTTGTCAACCACTTTTTTTAACCCATCGATTTTTAAAATGTTTGAATGCAGATTGATAGTAGGGATCCCTACGAATTCAAAAAGGTATAATATTTTAAAATCTGACAGTATTTACCCGAGATATTCTATAAAAATCATCAAAAAAGTGTTGATTTTCCAACTGACTCCGAATTTGAGAGAAAACGTGATGTAACCCCTTGCCATTTTGTTGATTTTGGTCAAAATTTAGATTTTTATTTTTTTGATGCCAATCGATAGTACTGATCCTTACGAGTCCAAAATGGTATAAAATTCCCAAATCGGACAGTATTTGGCCGAGATATTACAAAAAATCATCAGAAAAGGTTGACTTTACAAACGAATCGGTTTTTTGTCAACCACTTTTTTTAACCCATCGATTTTTAAAATGTTTGAATGCAGATTGATAGTAGGGATCCCTACGAATTCAAAAAGGTATAACATTTCAAAATCTGACAGTATTTACCCGAGATATTCAATAAAAATCATCAAAAAAGTGTTGATTTTCGAACCGACTCCGAATTTGAGAGAAAACGTGATGTAACCCCTTGCCATTTTGTTGATTTTGGTCAAAATTTAGATTTTTATTTTTTTGATGCCAATCGATAGTTCTGATCCTTACGTGTCCAAAATGGTATAAAATTCCCAAATCGAACAGTATTTGGCCGAGATATTACAAAAAATCATCAGAAAAGGTTGACTTTACAAACGAATCGGTTTTTTGTCAACCACTTTTTTTAACCCATCGATTTTTAAAATGTTTGAATGCAGATTGATAGTAGGGATCCCTACGAATTCAAAAAGGTATAATATTTTAAAATCTGACAGTATTTACCCGAGATATTCTATAAAAATCATCAAAAAAGTGTTGATTTTCCAACTGACTCCGAATTTGAGAGAAAACGTGATGTAACCCCTTGCCATTTTGTTGATTTTGGTCAAAATTTAGATTTTTATTTTTTTGATGCCAATCGATAGTACTGATCCTTACGAGTCCAAAATGGTATAAAATTCCCAAATCGGACAGTATTTGGCCGAGATATTACAAAAAATCATCAGAAAAGGTTGACTTTACAAACGAATCGGTTTTTTGTCAACCACTTTTTTTAACCCATCGATTTTTAAAATGTTTGAATGCAGATTGATAGTAGGGATCCCTACGAATTCAAAAAGGTATAACATTTCAAAATCTGACAGTATTTACCCGAGATATTCAATAAAAATCATCAAAAAAAGTGTTGATTTTCGAACCGACTCCGAATTTGAGAGAAAACGTGATGTAACCCCTTGCCATTTTGTTGATTTTGGTCAAAATTTAGATTTTTATTTTTTTGATGCCAATCGATAGTACTGATCCTTACGTGTCCAAAATGGTATAAAATTCCCAAATCGGACAGTATTTGGCCGAGATATTACAAAAAATCATCAGAAAAGGTTGACTTTACAAACGAATCGGTTTTTTGTCAACCACTTTTTTTAACCCATCGATTTTTAAAATGTTTGAATGCAGATTGATAGTAGGGATCCCTACGAATTCAAAAAGGTATAATATTTTAAAATCTGACAGTATTTACCCGAGATATTCAATAAAAATCATCAAAAAAAGTGTTGATTTTCGAACCGACTCCGAATTTGAGAGAAAACGTGATGTAACCCCTTGCCATTTTGTTGATTTTGGTCAAAATTTAGATTTTTATTTTTTTGATGCCAATCGATAGTACTGATCCTTACGTGTCCAAAATGGTATAAAATTCCCAAATCGGACAGTATTTGGCCGAGATATTACAAAAAATCATCAGAAAAGGTTGACTTTACAAACGAATCGGTTTTTTGTCAACCACTTTTTTTAACCCATCGATTTTTAAAATGTTTGAATGCAGATTGATAGTAGGGATCCCTACGAATTCAAAAAGGTATAATATTTTAAAATCTGACAGTATTTACCCGAGATATTCTATAAAAATCATCAAAAAAGTGTTGATTTTCCAACTGACTCCGAATTTGAGAGAAAACGTGATGTAACCCCTTGCCATTTTGTTGATTTTGGTCAAAATTTAGATTTTTATTTTTTTGATGCCAATCGATAGTACTGATCCTTACGTGTCCAAAATGGTATAAAATTCCCAAATCGGACAGTATTTGGCCGAGATATTACAAAAAATCATCAGAAAAGGTTGACTTTACAAACGAATCGGTTTTTTGTCAACCACTTTTTTTAACCCATCGATTTTTAAAATGTTTGAATGCAGATTGATAGTAGGGATCCCTACGAATTCAAAAAGGTATAATATTTTAAAATCTGACAGTATTTACCCGAGATATTCTATAAAAATCATCAAAAAAGTGTTGATTTTCCAACTGACTCCGAATTTGAGAGAAAACGTGATGTAACCCCTTGCCATTTTGTTGATTTTGGTCAAAATTTAGATTTTTATTTTTTTGATGCCAATCGATAGTACTGATCCTTACGTGTCCAAAATGGTATAAAATTCCCAAATCGGACAGTATTTGGCCGAGATATTACAAAAAATCATCAGAAAAGGTTGACTTTACAAACGAATCGGTTTTTTGTCAACCACTTTTTTTAACCCATCGATTTTTAAAATGTTTGAATGCAGATTGATAGTAGGGATCCCTACGAATTCAAAAAGGTATAATATTTTAAAATCTGACAGTATTTACCCGAGATATTCTATAAAAATCATCAAAAAAGTGTTGATTTTCCAACTGACTCCGAATTTGAGAGAAAACGTGATGTAACCCCTTGCCATTTTGTTGATTTTGGTCAAAATTTAGATTTTTATTTTTTTGATGCCAATCGATAGTACTGATCCTTACGAGTCCAAAATGGTATAAAATTCCCAAATCGGACAGTATTTGGCCGAGATATTACAAAAAATCATCAGAAAAGGTTGACTTTACAAACGAATCGGTTTTTTGTCAACCACTTTTTTTAACCCATCGATTTTTAAAATGTTTGAATGCAGATTGATAGTAGGGATCCCTACGAATTCAAAAAGGTATAACATTTCAAAATCTGACAGTATTTACCCGAGATATTCAATAAAAATCATCAAAAAAGTGTTGATTTTCGAACCGACTCCGAATTTGAGAGAAAACGTGATGTAACCCCTTGCCATTTTGTTGATTTTGGTCAAAATTTCGATTTTTATTTTTTTGATGCCAATCGATAGTACTGATCCTTACGTGTCCAAAATGGTATAAAATTCCCAAATCGGACAGTATTTGGCCGAGATATTACAAAAAATCATCAGAAAAGGTTGACTTTACAAACGAATCGGTTTTTTGTCAACCACTTTTTTTAACCCATCGATTTTTAAAATGTTTGAATGCAGATTGATAGTAGGGATCCCTACGAATTCAAAAAGGTATAATATTTTAAAATCTGACAGTATTTACCCGAGATATTCAATAAAAATCATCAAAAAAGTGTTGATTTTCGAACCGACTCCGAATTTGAGAGAAAACGTGATGTAACCCCTTGCCATTTTGTTGATTTTGGTCAAAATTTAGATTTTTATTTTTTTGATGCCAATCGATAGTACTGATCCTTACGAGTCCAAAATGGTATAAAATTCCCAAATCGGACAGTATTTGGCCGAGATATTACAAAAAATCATCAGAAAAGGTTGACTTTACAAACGAATCGGTTTTTTGTCAACCACTTTTTTTAACCCATCGATTTTTAAAATGTTTGAATGCAGATTGATAGTAGGGATCCCTACGAATTCAAAAAGGTATAATATTTTAAAATCTGACAGTATTTACCCGAGATATTCAATAAAAATCATCAAAAAAGTGTTGATTTTCCAACCGACTCCGAATTTGAGAGAAAACGTGATGTAACCCCTTGCCATTTTGTTGATTTTGGTCAAAATTTAGATTTTTATTTTTTTGATGCCAATCGATAGTACTGATCCTTACGAGTCCAAAATGGTATAAAATTCCCAAATCGGACAGTATTTGGCCGAGATATTACAAAAAATCATCAGAAAAGGTTGACTTTACAAACGAATCGGTTTTTTGTCAACCACTTTTTTTAACCCATCGATTTTTAAAATGTTTGAATGCAGATTGATAGTAGGGATCCCTACGAATTCAAAAAGGTATAATATTTTAAAATCTGACAGTATTTACCCGAGATATTCAATAAAAATCATCAAAAAAGTGTTGATTTTCAAACCGACTCCGAATTTGAGAGAAAACGTGATGTAACCCCTTGCCATTTTGTTGATTTTGGTCAAAATTTAGATTTTTATTTTTTTGATGCCAATCGATAGTACTGATCCTTACGAGTCCAAAATGGTATAAAATTCCCAAATCGGACAGTATTTGGCCGAGATATTACAAAAAATCATCAGAAAAGGTTGACTTTACAAACGAATCGGTTTTTTGTCAACCACTTTTTTTAACCCATCGATTTTTAAAATGTTTGAATGCAGATTGATAGTAGGGATCCCTACGAATTCAAAAAGGTATAATATTTTAAAATCTGACAGTATTTACCCGAGATATTCAATAAAAATCATCAAAAAAGTGTTGATCTTCGAACTGACTCCGAATTTGAGAGAAAACGTGATGTAACCCCTTGCCATTTTGTTGATTTTGGTCAAAATTTAGATTTTTATTTTTTTGATGCCAATCGATAGTACTGATCCTTACGAGTCCAAAATGGTATAAAATTCCCAAATCGAACAGTATTTGGCCGAGATATTACAAAAAATCATCAGAAAAGGTTGACTTTACAAACGAATCGGTTTTTTGTCAACCACTTTTTTTAACCCATCGATTTTTAAAATGTTTGAATGCAGATTGATAGTAGGGATCCCTACGAATTCAAAAAGGTATAATATTTCAAAATCTGACAGTATTTACCCGAGATATTCAATAAAAATCATCAAAAAAGTGTTGATTTTCGAACCGACTCCGAATTTGAGAGAAAACGTGATGTAACCCCTTGCCATTTTGTTGATTTTGGTCAAAATTTAGATTTTTATTTTTTTGATGCCAATCGATAGTACTGATCCTTACGAGTCCAAAATGGTATAAAATTCCCAAATCGAACAGTATTTGGCCGAGATATTACAAAAAATCATCAGAAAAGGTTGACTTTACAAACGAATCGGTTTTTTGTCAACCACTTTTTTTAACCCATCGATTTTTAAAATGTTTGAATGCAGATTGATAGTAGGGATCCCTACGAATTCAAAAAGGTATAATATTTTAAAATCTGACAGTATTTACCCGAGATATTCAATAAAAATCATCAAAAAAGTGTTGATTTTCCAACCGACTCCGAATTTGAGAGAAAACGTGATGTAACCCCTTGCCATTTTGTTGATTTTGGTCAAAATTTAGATTTTTATTTTTTTGATGCCAATCGATAGTACTGATCCTTACGAGTCCAAAATGGTATAAAATTCCCAAATCGGACAGTATTTGGCCGAGATATTACAAAAAATCATCAGAAAAGGTTGACTTTACAAACGAATCGGTTTTTTGTCAACCACTTTTTTTAACCCATCGATTTTTAAAATGTTTGAATGCAGATTGATAGTAGGGATCCCTACGAATTCAAAAAGGTATAATATTTTAAAATCTGACAGTATTTACCCGAGATATTCAATAAAAATCATCAAAAAAGTGTTGATTTTCGAACCGACTCCGAATTTGAGAGAAAACGTGATGTAACCCCTTGCCATTTTGTTGATTTTGGTCAAAATTTAGATTTTTATTTTTTTGATGCCAATCGATAGTACTGATCCTTACGAGTCCAAAATGGTATAAAATTCCCAAATCGGACAGTATTTGGCCGAGATATTACAAAAAATCATCAGAAAAGGTTGACTTTACAAACGAATCGGTTTTTTGTCAACCACTTTTTTTAACCCATCGATTTTTAAAATGTTTGAATGCAGATTGATAGTAGGGATCCCTACGAATTCAAAAAGGTATAATATTTTAAAATCTGACAGTATTTACCCGAGATATTCAATAAAAATCATCAAAAAAGTGTTGATTTTCGAACCGACTCCGAATTTGAGAGAAAACGTGATGTAACCCCTTGCCATTTTGTTGATTTTGGTCAAAATTTAGATTTTTATTTTTTTGATGCCAATCGATAGTATCTGATCCTTACGAGTCCAAAATGGTATAAAATTCCCAAATCGAACAGTATTTGGCCGAGATATTACAAAAAATCATCAGAAAAGGTTGACTTTACAAACGAATCGGTTTTTTGTCAACCACTTTTTTTAACCCATCGATTTTTAAAATGTTTGAATGCAGATTGATAGTAGGGATCCCTACGAATTCAAAAAGGTATAATATTTCAAAATCTGACAGTATTTACCCGAGATATTCAATAAAAATCATCAAAAAAGTGTTGATTTTCGAACCGACTCCGAATTTGAGAGAAAACGTGATGTAACCCCTTGCCATTTTGTTGATTTTGGTCAAAATTTAGATTTTTATTTTTTTGATGCCAATCGATAGTACTGATCCTTACGAGTCCAAAATGGTATAAAATTCCCAAATCGAACAGTATTTGGCCGAGATATTACAAAAAATCATCAGAAAAGGTTGACTTTACAAACGAATCGGTTTTTTGTCAACCACTTTTTTTAACCCATCGATTTTTAAAATGTTTGAATGCAGATTGATAGTAGGGATCCCTACGAATTCAAAAAGGTATAATATTTTAAAATCTGACAGTATTTACCCGAGATATTCAATAAAAATCATCAAAAAAGTGTTGATCTTCGAACTGACTCCGAATTTGAGAGAAAACGTGATGTAACCCCTTGCCATTTTGTTGATTTTGGTCAAAATTTAGATTTTTATTTTTTTGATGCCAATCGATAGTACTGATCCTTACGAGTCCAAAATGGTATAAAATTCCCAAATCGAACAGTATTTGGCCGAGATATTACAAAAAATCATCAGAAAAGGTTGACTTTACAAACGAATCGGTTTTTTGTCAACCACTTTTTTTAACCCATCGATTTTTAAAATGTTTGAATGCAGATTGATAGTAGGGATCCCTACGAATTCAAAAAGGTATAATATTTTAAAATCTGACAGTATTTACCCGAGATATTCAATAAAAATCATCAAAAAAGTGTTGATTTTCGAACCGACTCCGAATTTGAGAGAAAACGTGATGTAACCCCTTGCCATTTTGTTGATTTTGGTCAAAATTTAGATTTTTATTTTTTTGATGCCAATCGATAGTACTGATCCTTACGAGTCCAAAATGGTATAAAATTCCCAAATCGGACAGTATTTGGCCGAGATATTACAAAAAATCATCAGAAAAGGTTGACTTTACAAACGAATCGGTTTTTTGTCAACCACTTTTTTTAACCCATCGATTTTTAAAATGTTTGAATGCAGATTGATAGTAGGGATCCCTACGAATTCAAAAAGGTATAATATTTTAAAATCTGACAGTATTTACCCGAGATATTCAATAAAAATCATCAAAAAAGTGTTGATTTTCGAACCGACTCCGAATTTGAGAGAAAACGTGATGTAACCCCTTGCCATTTTGTTGATTTTGGTCAAAATTTAGATTTTTATTTTTTTGATGCCAATCGATAGTACTGATCCTTACGAGTCCAAAATGGTATAAAATTCCCAAATCGGACAGTATTTGGCCGAGATATTACAAAAAATCATCAGAAAAGGTTGACTTTACAAACGAATCGGTTTTTTGTCAACCACTTTTTTTAACCCATCGATTTTTAAAATGTTTGAATGCAGATTGATAGTAGGGATCCCTACGAATTCAAAAAGGTATAATATTTTAAAATCTGACAGTATTTACCCGAGATATTCAATAAAAATCATCAAAAAAGTGTTGATTTTCGAACCGACTCCGAATTTGAGAGAAAACGTGATGTAACCCCTTGCCATTTTGTTGATTTTGGTCAAAATTTAGATTTTTATTTTTTTGATGCCAATCGATAGTACTGATCCTTACGAGTCCAAAATGGTATAAAATTCCCAAATCGGACAGTATTTGGCCGAGATATTACAAAAAATCATCAGAAAAGGTTGACTTTACAAACGAATCGGTTTTTTGTCAACCACTTTTTTTTAACCCATCGATTTTTAAAATGTTTGAATGCAGATTGATAGTAGGGATCCCTACGAATTCAAAAAGGTATAATATTTTAAAATCTGACAGTATTTACCCGAGATATTCAATAAAAATCATCAAAAAAGTGTTGATTTTCGAACCGACTCCGAATTTGAGAGAAAACGTGATGTAACCCCTTGCCATTTTGTTGATTTTGGTCAAAATTTAGATTTTTATTTTTTTGATGCCAATCGATAGTACTGATCCTTACGAGTCCAAAATGGTATAAAATTCCCAAATCGGACAGTATTTGGCCGAGATATTACAAAAAATCATCAGAAAAGGTTGACTTTACAAACGAATCGGTTTTTTGTCAACCACTTTTTTTAACCCATCGATTTTTAAAATGTTTGAATGCAGATTGATAGTAGGGATCCCTACGAATTCAAAAAGGTATAATATTTTAAAATCTGACAGTATTTACCCGAGATATTCAATAAAAATCATCAAAAAAGTGTTGATTTTCGAACCGACTCCGAATTTGAGAGAAAACGTGATGTAACCCCTTGCCATTTTGTTGATTTTGGTCAAAATTTAGATTTTTATTTTTTTGATGCCAATCGATAGTACTGATCCTTACGAGTCCAAAATGGTATAAAATTCCCAAATCGAACAGTATTTGGCCGAGATATTACAAAAAATCATCAGAAAAGGTTGACTTTACAAACGAATCGGTTTTTTGTCAACCACTTTTTTTAACCCATCGATTTTTAAAATGTTTGAATGCAGATTGATAGTAGGGATCCCTACGAATTCAAAAAGGTATAATATTTCAAAATCTGACAGTATTTACCCGAGATATTCAATAAAAATCATCAAAAAAGTGTTGATTTTCGAACCGACTCCGAATTTGAGAGAAAACGTGATGTAACCCCTTGCCATTTTGTTGATTTTGGTCAAAATTTAGATTTTTATTTTTTTGATGCCAATCGATAGTACTGATCCTTACGAGTCCAAAATGGTATAAAATTCCCAAATCGAACAGTATTTGGCCGAGATATTACAAAAAATCATCAGAAAAGGTTGACTTTACAAACGAATCGGTTTTTTGTCAACCACTTTTTTTAACCCATCGATTTTTAAAATGTTTGAATGCAGATTGATAGTAGGGATCCCTACGAATTCAAAAAGGTATAATATTTTAAAATCTGACAGTATTTACCCGAGATATTCAATAAAAATCATCAAAAAAGTGTTGATTTTCGAACCGACTCCGAATTTGAGAGAAAACGTGATGTAACCCCTTGCCATTTTGTTGATTTTGGTCAAAATTTAGATTTTTATTTTTTTGATGCCAATCGATAGTACTGATCCTTACGAGTCCAAAATGGTATAAAATTCCCAAATCGGACAGTATTTGGCCGAGATATTACAAAAAATCATCAGAAAAGGTTGACTTTACAAACGAATCGGTTTTTTGTCAACCACTTTTTTTAACCCATCGATTTTTAAAATGTTTGAATGCAGATTGATAGTAGGGATCCCTACGAATTCAAAAAGGTATAATATTTTAAAATCTGACAGTATTTACCCGAGATATTCAATAAAAATCATCAAAAAAGTGTTGATTTTCGAACCGACTCCGAATTTGAGAGAAAACGTGATGTAACCCCTTGCCATTTTGTTGATTTTGGTCAAAATTTAGATTTTTATTTTTTTGATGCCAATCGATAGTACTGATCCTTACGAGTCCAAAATGGTATAAAATTCCCAAATCGGACAGTATTTGGCCGAGATATTACAAAAAATCATCAGAAAAGGTTGACTTTACAAACGAATCGGTTTTTTGTCAACCACTTTTTTTAACCCATCGATTTTTAAAATGTTTGAATGCAGATTGATAGTAGGGATCCCTACGAATTCAAAAAGGTATAATATTTTAAAATCTGACAGTATTTACCCGAGATATTCAATAAAAATCATCAAAAAAGTGTTGATTTTCGAACCGACTCCGAATTTGAGAGAAAACGTGATGTAACCCCTTGCCATTTTGTTGATTTTGGTCAAAATTTAGATTTTTATTTTTTTGATGCCAATCGATAGTACTGATCCTTACGAGTCCAAAATGGTATAAAATTCCCAAATCGGACAGTATTTGGCCGAGATATTACAAAAAATCATCAGAAAAGGTTGACTTTACAAACGAATCGGTTTTTTGTCAACCACTTTTTTTAACCCATCGATTTTTAAAATGTTTGAATGCAGATTGATAGTAGGGATCCCTACGAATTCAAAAAGGTATAATATTTTAAAATCTGACAGTATTTACCCGAGATATTCAATAAAAATCATCAAAAAAGTGTTGATTTTCGAACCGACTCCGAATTTGAGAGAAAACGTGATGTAACCCCTTGCCATTTTGTTGATTTTGGTCAAAATTTAGATTTTTATTTTTTTGATGCCAATCGATAGTACTGATCCTTACGAGTCCAAAATGGTATAAAATTCCCAAATCGAACAGTATTTGGCCGAGATATTACAAAAAATCATCAGAAAAGGTTGACTTTACAAACGAATCGGTTTTTTGTCAACCACTTTTTTTAACCCATCGATTTTTAAAATGTTTGAATGCAGATTGATAGTAGGGATCCCTACGAATTCAAAAAGGTATAATATTTTAAAATCTGACAGTATTTACCCGAGATATTCAATAAAAATCATCAAAAAAGTGTTGATTTTCGAACCGACTCCGAATTTGAGAGAAAACGTGATGTAACCCCTTGCCATTTTGTTGATTTTGGTCAAAATTTAGATTTTTATTTTTTTGATGCCAATCGATAGTACTGATCCTTACGAGTCCAAAATGGTATAAAATTCCCAAATCGGACAGTATTTGGCCGAGATATTACAAAAAATCATCAGAAAAGGTTGACTTTACAAACGAATCGGTTTTTTGTCAACCACTTTTTTTAACCCATCGATTTTTAAAATGTTTGAATGCAGATTGATAGTAGGGATCCCTACGAATTCAAAAAGGTATAATATTTCAAAATCTGACAGTATTTACCCGAGATATTCAATAAAAATCATCAAAAAAGTGTTGATTTTCGAACCGACTCCGAATTTGAGAGAAAACGTGATGTAACCCCTTGCCATTTTGTTGATTTTGGTCAAAATTTAGATTTTTATTTTTTTGATGCCAATCGATAGTACTGATCCTTACGAGTCCAAAATGGTATAAAATTCCCAAATCGAACAGTATTTGGCCGAGATATTACAAAAAATCATCAGAAAAGGTTGACTTTACAAACGAATCGGTTTTTTGTCAACCACTTTTTTTAACCCATCGATTTTTAAAATGTTTGAATGCAGATTGATAGTAGGGATCCCTACGAATTCAAAAAGGTATAATATTTCAAAATCTGACAGTATTTACCCGAGATATTCAATAAAAATCATCAAAAAAGTGTTGATTTTCGAACCGACTCCGAATTTGAGAGAAAACGTGATGTAACCCCTTGCCATTTTGTTGATTTTGGTCAAAATTTAGATTTTTATTTTTTTGATGCCAATCGATAGTACTGATCCTTACGAGTCCAAAATGGTATAAAATTCCCAAATCGAACAGTATTTGGCCGAGATATTACAAAAAATCATCAGAAAAGGTTGACTTTACAAACGAATCGGTTTTTTGTCAACCACTTTTTTTAACCCATCGATTTTTAAAATGTTTGAATGCAGATTGATAGTAGGGATCCCTACGAATTCAAAAAGGTATAATATTTTAAAATCTGACAGTATTTACCCGAGATATTCAATAAAAATCATCAAAAAAGTGTTGATTTTCGAACCGACTCCGAATTTGAGAGAAAACGTGATGTAACCCCTTGCCATTTTGTTGATTTTGGTCAAAATTTAGATTTTTATTTTTTTGATGCCAATCGATAGTACTGATCCTTACGAGTCCAAAATGGTATAAAATTCCCAAATCGAACAGTATTTGGCCGAGATATTACAAAAAATCATCAGAAAAGGTTGACTTTACAAACGAATCGGTTTTTTGTCAACCACTTTTTTTAACCCATCGATTTTTAAAATGTTTGAATGCAGATTGATAGTAGGGATCCCTACGAATTCAAAAAGGTATAATATTTTAAAATCTGACAGTATTTACCCGAGATATTCAATAAAAATCATCAAAAAAGTGTTGATTTTCGAACCGACTCCGAATTTGAGAGAAAACGTGATGTAACCCCTTGCCATTTTGTTGATTTTGGTCAAAATTTAGATTTTTATTTTTTTGATGCCAATCGATAGTACTGATCCTTACGAGTCCAAAATGGTATAAAATTCCCAAATCGAACAGTATTTGGCCGAGATATTACAAAAAATCATCAGAAAAGGTTGACTTTACAAACGAATCGGTTTTTTGTCAACCACTTTTTTTAACCCATCGATTTTTAAAATGTTTGAATGCAGATTGATAGTAGGGATCCCTACGAATTCAAAAAGGTATAACATTTCAAAATCTGACAGTATTTACCCGAGATATTCAATAAAAATCATCAAAAAAGTGTTGATTTTCGAACCGACTCCGAATTTGAGAGAAAACGTGATGTAACCCCTTGCCATTTTGTTGATTTTGGTCAAAATTTAGATTTTTATTTTTTTGATGCCAATCGATAGTACTGATCCTTACGAGTCCAAAATGGTATAAAATTCCCAAATCGAACAGTATTTGGCCGAGATATTACAAAAAATCATCAGAAAAGGTTGACTTTACAAACGAATCGGTTTTTTGTCAACCACTTTTTTTAACCCATCGATTTTTAAAATGTTTGAATGCAGATTGATAGTAGGGATCCCTACGAATTCAAAAAGGTATAATATTTTAAAATCTGACAGTATTTACCCGAGATATTCAATAAAAATCATCAAAAAAGTGTTGATTTTCGAACCGACTCCGAATTTGAGAGAAAACGTGATGTAACCCCTTGCCATTTTGTTGATTTTGGTCAAAATTTAGATTTTTATTTTTTTGATGCCAATCGATAGTACTGATCCTTACGAGTCCAAAATGGTATAAAATTCCCAAATCGGACAGTATTTGGCCGAGATATTACAAAAAATCATCAGAAAAGGTTGACTTTACAAACGAATCGGTTTTTTGTCAACCACTTTTTTTAACCCATCGATTTTTAAAATGTTTGAATGCAGATTGATAGTAGGGATCCCTACGAATTCAAAAAGGTATAATATTTTAAAATCTGACAGTATTTACCCGAGATATTCAATAAAAATCATCAAAAAAGTGTTGATTTTCGAACCGACTCCGAATTTGAGAGAAAACGTGATGTAACCCCTTGCCATTTTGTTGATTTTGGTCAAAATTTAGATTTTTATTTTTTTGATGCCAATCGATAGTACTGATCCTTACGAGTCCAAAATGGTATAAAATTCCCAAATCGAACAGTATTTGGCCGAGATATTACAAAAAATCATCAGAAAAGGTTGACTTTACAAACGAATCGGTTTTTTGTCAACCACTTTTTTTAACCCATCGATTTTTAAAATGTTTGAATGCAGATTGATAGTAGGGATCCCTACGAATTCAAAAAGGTATAACATTTCAAAATCTGACAGTATTTACCCGAGATATTCAATAAAAATCATCAAAAAAGTGTTGATTTTCGAACCGACTCCGAATTTGAGAGAAAACGTGATGTAACCCCTTGCCATTTTGTTGATTTTGGTCAAAATTTAGATTTTTATTTTTTTGATGCCAATCGATAGTACTGATCCTTACGAGTCCAAAATGGTATAAAATTCCCAAATCGAACAGTATTTGGCCGAGATATTACAAAAAATCATCAGAAAAGGTTGACTTTACAAACGAATCGGTTTTTTGTCAACCACTTTTTTTAACCCATCGATTTTTAAAATGTTTGAATGCAGATTGATAGTAGGGATCCCTACGAATTCAAAAAGGTATAATATTTTAAAATCTGACAGTATTTACCCGAGATATTCAATAAAAATCATCAAAAAAGTGTTGATTTTCGAACCGACTCCGAATTTGAGAGAAAACGTGATGTAACCCCTTGCCATTTTGTTGATTTTGGTCAAAATTTAGATTTTTATTTTTTTGATGCCAATCGATAGTACTGATCCTTACGAGTCCAAAATGGTATAAAATTCCCAAATCGGACAGTATTTGGCCGAGATATTACAAAAAATCATCAGAAAAGGTTGACTTTACAAACGAA
Organism: Drosophila borealis; assembly: GCA_035045885.1. NCBI lineage: Eukaryota > Metazoa > Arthropoda > Insecta > Diptera > Drosophilidae > Drosophila > Drosophila borealis. Next base: position 11,633 of record JAWNOR010000152.1, on the reverse strand, counting down.
TCGGTTTTTTGTCAACCACTTTTTTTAACCCATCGATTTTTAAAATGTTTGAATGCAGATTGATAGTAGGGATCCCTACGAATTCAAAAAGGTATAATATTTTAAAATCTGACAGTATTTACCCGAGATATTCAATAAAAATCATCAAAAAAGTGTTGATTTTCGAACCGACTCCGAATTTGAGAGAAAACGTGATGTAACCCCTTGCCATTTTGTTGATTTTGGTCAAAATTTAGATTTTTATTTTTTTGATGCCAATCGATAGTACTGATCCTTACGAGTCCAAAATGGTATAAAATTCCCAAATCGGACAGTATTTGGCCGAGATATTACAAAAAATCATCAGAAAAGGTTGACTTTACAAACGAATCGGTTTTTTGTCAACCACTTTTTTTAACCCATCGATTTTTAAAATGTTTGAATGCAGATTGATAGTAGGGATCCCTACGAATTCAAAAAGGTATAATATTTCAAAATCTGACAGTATTTACCCGAGATATTCAATAAAAATCATCAAAAAAGTGTTGATTTTCGAACCGACTCCGAATTTGAGAGAAAACGTGATGTAACCCCTTGCCATTTTGTTGATTTTGGTCAAAATTTAGATTTTTATTTTTTTGATGCCAATCGATAGTACTGATCCTTACGAGTCCAAAATGGTATAAAATTCCCAAATCGAACAGTATTTGGCCGAGATATTACAAAAAATCATCAGAAAAGGTTGACTTTACAAACGAATCGGTTTTTTGTCAACCACTTTTTTTAACCCATCGATTTTTAAAATGTTTGAATGCAGATTGATAGTAGGGATCCCTACGAATTCAAAAAGGTATAATATTTTAAAATCTGACAGTATTTACCCGAGATATTCAATAAAAATCATCAAAAAAGTGTTGATTTTCGAACCGACTCCGAATTTGAGAGAAAACGTGATGTAACCCCTTGCCATTTTGTTGATTTTGGTCAAAATTTAGATTTTTATTTTTTTGATGCCAATCGATAGTACTGATCCTTACGAGTCCAAAATGGTATAAAATTCCCAAATCGAACAGTATTTGGCCGAGATATTACAAAAAATCATCAGAAAAGGTTGACTTTACAAACGAATCGGTTTTTTGTCAACCACTTTTTTTAACCCATCGATTTTTAAAATGTTTGAATGCAGATTGATAGTAGGGATCCCTACGAATTCAAAAAGGTATAACATTTCAAAATCTGACAGTATTTACCCGAGATATTCAATAAAAATCATCAAAAAAGTGTTGATTTTCGAACCGACTCCGAATTTGAGAGAAAACGTGATGTAACCCCTTGCCATTTTGTTGATTTTGGTCAAAATTTAGATTTTTATTTTTTTGATGCCAATCGATAGTACTGATCCTTACGAGTCCAAAATGGTATAAAATTCCCAAATCGAACAGTATTTGGCCGAGATATTACAAAAAATCATCAGAAAAGGTTGACTTTACAAACGAATCGGTTTTTTGTCAACCACTTTTTTTAACCCATCGATTTTTAAAATGTTTGAATGCAGATTGATAGTAGGGATCCCTACGAATTCAAAAAGGTATAATATTTCAAAATCTGACAGTATTTACCCGAGATATTCAATAAAAATCATCAAAAAAGTGTTGATTTTCGAACCGACTCCGAATTTGAGAGAAAACGTGATGTAACCCCTTGCCATTTTGTTGATTTTGGTCAAAATTTAGATTTTTATTTTTTTGATGCCAATCGATAGTACTGATCCTTACGAGTCCAAAATGGTATAAAATTCCCAAATCGGACAGTATTTGGCCGAGATATTACAAAAAATCATCAGAAAAGGTTGACTTTACAAACGAATCGGTTTTTTGTCAACCACTTTTTTTAACCCATCGATTTTTAAAATGTTTGAATGCAGATTGATAGTAGGGATCCCTACGAATTCAAAAAGGTATAATATTTCAAAATCTGACAGTATTTACCCGAGATATTCAATAAAAATCATCAAAAAAGTGTTGATTTTCGAACCGACTCCGAATTTGAGAGAAAACGTGATGTAACCCCTTGCCATTTTGTTGATTTTGGTCAAAATTTAGATTTTTATTTTTTTGATGCCAATCGATAGTACTGATCCTTACGAGTCCAAAATGGTATAAAATTCCCAAATCGGACAGTATTTGGCCGAGATATTACAAAAAATCATCAGAAAAGGTTGACTTTACAAACGAATCGGTTTTTTGTCAACCACTTTTTTTAACCCATCGATTTTTAAAATGTTTGAATGCAGATTGATAGTAGGGATCCCTACGAATTCAAAAAGGTATAATATTTTAAAATCTGACAGTATTTACCCGAGATATTCAATAAAAATCATCAAAAAAGTGTTGATTTTCGAACCGACTCCGAATTTGAGAGAAAACGTGATGTAACCCCTTGCCATTTTGTTGATTTTGGTCAAAATTTAGATTTTTATTTTTTTGATGCCAATCGATAGTACTGATCCTTACGAGTCCAAAATGGTATAAAATTCCCAAATCGGACAGTATTTGGCCGAGATATTACAAAAAATCATCAGAAAAGGTTGACTTTACAAACGAATCGGTTTTTTGTCAACCACTTTTTTTAACCCATCGATTTTTAAAATGTTTGAATGCAGATTGATAGTAGGGATCCCTACGAATTCAAAAAGGTATAATATTTTAAAATCTGACAGTATTTACCCGAGATATTCAATAAAAATCATCAAAAAAGTGTTGATTTTCGAACCGACTCCGAATTTGAGAGAAAACGTGATGTAACCCCTTGCCATTTTGTTGATTTTGGTCAAAATTTAGATTTTTATTTTTTTGATGCCAATCGATAGTACTGATCCTTACGAGTCCAAAATGGTATAAAATTCCCAAATCGAACAGTATTTGGCCGAGATATTACAAAAAATCATCAGAAAAGGTTGACTTTACAAACGAATCGGTTTTTTGTCAACCACTTTTTTTAACCCATCGATTTTTAAAATGTTTGAATGCAGATTGATAGTAGGGATCCCTACGAATTCAAAAAGGTATAACATTTCAAAATCTGACAGTATTTACCCGAGATATTCAATAAAAATCATCAAAAAAGTGTTGATTTTCGAACCGACTCCGAATTTGAGAGAAAACGTGATGTAACCCCTTGCCATTTTGTTGATTTTGGTCAAAATTTAGATTTTTATTTTTTTGATGCCAATCGATAGTACTGATCCTTACGAGTCCAAAATGGTATAAAATTCCCAAATCGAACAGTATTTGGCCGAGATATTACAAAAAATCATCAGAAAAGGTTGACTTTACAAACGAATCGGTTTTTTGTCAACCACTTTTTTTAACCCATCGATTTTTAAAATGTTTGAATGCAGATTGATAGTAGGGATCCCTACGAATTCAAAAAGGTATAACATTTCAAAATCTGACAGTATTTACCCGAGATATTCAATAAAAATCATCAAAAAAGTGTTGATTTTCGAACCGACTCCGAATTTGAGAGAAAACGTGATGTAACCCCTTGCCATTTTGTTGATTTTGGTCAAAATTTAGATTTTTATTTTTTTGATGCCAATCGATAGTACTGATCCTTACGAGTCCAAAATGGTATAAAATTCCCAAATCGGACAGTATTTGGCCGAGATATTACAAAAAATCATCAGAAAAGGTTGACTTTACAAACGAATCGGTTTTTTGTCAACCACTTTTTTTAACCCATCGATTTTTAAAATGTTTGAATGCAGATTGATAGTAGGGATCCCTACGAATTCAAAAAGGTATAATATTTTAAAATCTGACAGTATTTACCCGAGATATTCAATAAAAATCATCAAAAAAGTGTTGATTTTCGAACCGACTCCGAATTTGAGAGAAAACGTGATGTAACCCCTTGCCATTTTGTTGATTTTGGTCAAAATTTAGATTTTTATTTTTTTGATGCCAATCGATAGTACTGATCCTTACGAGTCCAAAATGGTATAAAATTCCCAAATCGAACAGTATTTGGCCGAGATATTACAAAAAATCATCAGAAAAGGTTGACTTTACAAACGAATCGGTTTTTTGTCAACCACTTTTTTTAACCCATCGATTTTTAAAATGTTTGAATGCAGATTGATAGTAGGGATCCCTACGAATTCAAAAAGGTATAATATTTTAAAATCTGACAGTATTTACCCGAGATATTCAATAAAAATCATCAAAAAAGTGTTGATTTTCGAACCGACTCCGAATTTGAGAGAAAACGTGATGTAACCCCTTGCCATTTTGTTGATTTTGGTCAAAATTTAGATTTTTATTTTTTTGATGCCAATCGATAGTACTGATCCTTACGAGTCCAAAATGGTATAAAATTCCCAAATCGGACAGTATTTGGCCGAGATATTACAAAAAATCATCAGAAAAGGTTGACTTTACAAACGAATCGGTTTTTTGTCAACCACTTTTTTTAACCCATCGATTTTTAAAATGTTTGAATGCAGATTGATAGTAGGGATCCCTACGAATTCAAAAAGGTATAATATTTTAAAATCTGACAGTATTTACCCGAGATATTCAATAAAAATCATCAAAAAAGTGTTGATTTTCGAACCGACTCCGAATTTGAGAGAAAACGTGATGTAACCCCTTGCCATTTTGTTGATTTTGGTCAAAATTTAGATTTTTATTTTTTTGATGCCAATCGATAGTACTGATCCTTACGAGTCCAAAATGGTATAAAATTCCCAAATCGAACAGTATTTGGCCGAGATATTACAAAAAATCATCAGAAAAGGTTGACTTTACAAACGAATCGGTTTTTTGTCAACCACTTTTTTTAACCCATCGATTTTTAAAATGTTTGAATGCAGATTGATAGTAGGGATCCCTACGAATTCAAAAAGGTATAACATTTCAAAATCTGACAGTATTTACCCGAGATATTCAATAAAAATCATCAAAAAAGTGTTGATTTTCGAACCGACTCCGAATTTGAGAGAAAACGTGATGTAACCCCTTGCCATTTTGTTGATTTTGGTCAAAATTTAGATTTTTATTTTTTTGATGCCAATCGATAGTACTGATCCTTACGAGTCCAAAATGGTATAAAATTCCCAAATCGAACAGTATTTGGCCGAGATATTACAAAAAATCATCAGAAAAGGTTGACTTTACAAACGAATCGGTTTTTTGTCAACCACTTTTTTTAACCCATCGATTTTTAAAATGTTTGAATGCAGATTGATAGTAGGGATCCCTACGAATTCAAAAAGGTATAATATTTCAAAATCTGACAGTATTTACCCGAGATATTCAATAAAAATCATCAAAAAAGTGTTGATTTTCGAACCGACTCCGAATTTGAGAGAAAACGTGATGTAACCCCTTGCCATTTTGTTGATTTTGGTCAAAATTTAGATTTTTATTTTTTTGATGCCAATCGATAGTACTGATCCTTACGAGTCCAAAATGGTATAAAATTCCCAAATCGGACAGTATTTGGCCGAGATATTACAAAAAATCATCAGAAAAGGTTGACTTTACAAACGAATCGGTTTTTTGTCAACCACTTTTTTTAACCCATCGATTTTTAAAATGTTTGAATGCAGATTGATAGTAGGGATCCCTACGAATTCAAAAAGGTATAATATTTTAAAATCTGACAGTATTTACCCGAGATATTCAATAAAAATCATCAAAAAAGTGTTGATTTTCGAACCGACTCCGAATTTGAGAGAAAACGTGATGTAACCCCTTGCCATTTTGTTGATTTTGGTCAAAATTTAGATTTTTATTTTTTTGATGCCAATCGATAGTACTGATCCTTACGAGTCCAAAATGGTATAAAATTCCCAAATCGAACAGTATTTGGCCGAGATATTACAAAAAATCATCAGAAAAGGTTGACTTTACAAACGAATCGGTTTTTTGTCAACCACTTTTTTTAACCCATCGATTTTTAAAATGTTTGAATGCAGATTGATAGTAGGGATCCCTACGAATTCAAAAAGGTATAATATTTTAAAATCTGACAGTATTTACCCGAGATATTCAATAAAAATCATCAAAAAAGTGTTGATTTTCGAACCGACTCCGAATTTGAGAGAAAACGTGATGTAACCCCTTGCCATTTTGTTGATTTTGGTCAAAATTTAGATTTTTATTTTTTTGATGCCAATCGATAGTACTGATCCTTACGAGTCCAAAATGGTATAAAATTCCCAAATCGAACAGTATTTGGCCGAGATATTACAAAAAATCATCAGAAAAGGTTGACTTTACAAACGAATCGGTTTTTTGTCAACCACTTTTTTTAACCCATCGATTTTTAAAATGTTTGAATGCAGATTGATAGTAGGGATCCCTACGAATTCAAAAAGGTATAATATTTCAAAATCTGACAGTATTTACCCGAGATATTCAATAAAAATCATCAAAAAAGTGTTGATTTTCGAACCGACTCCGAATTTGAGAGAAAACGTGATGTAACCCCTTGCCATTTTGTTGATTTTGGTCAAAATTTAGATTTTTATTTTTTGATGCCAATCGATAGTACTGATCCTTACGAGTCCAAAATGGTATAAAATTCCCAAATCGGACAGTATTTGGCCGAGATATTACAAAAAATCATCAGAAAAGGTTGACTTTACAAACGAATCGGTTTTTTGTCAACCACTTTTTTTTAACCCATCGATTTTTAAAATGTTTGAATGCAGATTGATAGTAGGGATCCCTACGAATTCAAAAAGGTATAATATTTTAAAATCTGACAGTATTTACCCGAGATATTCAATAAAAATCATCAAAAAAGTGTTGATTTTCGAACCGACTCCGAATTTGAGAGAAAACGTGATGTAACCCCTTGCCATTTTGTTGATTTTGGTCAAAATTTAGATTTTTATTTTTTTGATGCCAATCGATAGTACTGATCCTTACGAGTCCAAAATGGTATAAAATTCCCAAATCGAACAGTATTTGGCCGAGATATTACAAAAAATCATCAGAAAAGGTTGACTTTACAAACGAATCGGTTTTTTGTCAACCACTTTTTTTAACCCATCGATTTTTAAAATGTTTGAATGCAGATTGATAGTAGGGATCCCTACGAATTCAAAAAGGTATAATATTTTAAAATCTGACAGTATTTACCCGAGATATTCAATAAAAATCATCAAAAAAGTGTTGATTTTCGAACCGACTCCGAATTTGAGAGAAAACGTGATGTAACCCCTTGCCATTTTGTTGATTTTGGTCAAAATTTAGATTTTTATTTTTTTGATGCCAATCGATAGTACTGATCCTTACGAGTCCAAAATGGTATAAAATTCCCAAATCGGACAGTATTTGGCCGAGATATTACAAAAAATCATCAGAAAAGGTTGACTTTACAAACGAATCGGTTTTTTGTCAACCACTTTTTTTAACCCATCGATTTTTAAAATGTTTGAATGCAGATTGATAGTAGGGATCCCTACGAATTCAAAAAGGTATAACATTTCAAAATCTGACAGTATTTACCCGAGATATTCAATAAAAATCATCAAAAAAGTGTTGATTTTCGAACCGACTCCGAATTTGAGAGAAAACGTGATGTAACCCCTTGCCATTTTGTTGATTTTGGTCAAAATTTAGATTTTTATTTTTTTGATGCCAATCGATAGTACTGATCCTTACGAGTCCAAAATGGTATAAAATTCCCAAATCGGACAGTATTTGGCCGAGATATTACAAAAAATCATCAGAAAAGGTTGACTTTACAAACGAATCGGTTTTTTGTCAACCACTTTTTTTAACCCATCGATTTTTAAAATGTTTGAATGCAGATTGATAGTAGGGATCCCTACGAATTCAAAAAGGTATAATATTTCAAAATCTGACAGTATTTACCCGAGATATTCAATAAAAATCATCAAAAAAGTGTTGATTTTCGAACCGACTCCGAATTTGAGAGAAAACGTGATGTAACCCCTTGCCATTTTGTTGATTTTGGTCAAAATTTAGATTTTTATTTTTTTGATGCCAATCGATAGTACTGATCCTTACGAGTCCAAAATGGTATAAAATTCCCAAATCGAACAGTATTTGGCCGAGATATTACAAAAAATCATCAGAAAAGGTTGACTTTACAAACGAATCGGTTTTTTGTCAACCACTTTTTTTAACCCATCGATTTTTAAAATGTTTGAATGCAGATTGATAGTAGGGATCCCTACGAATTCAAAAAGGTATAACATTTCAAAATCTGACAGTATTTACCCGAGATATTCAATAAAAATCATCAAAAAAGTGTTGATTTTCGAACCGACTCCGAATTTGAGAGAAAACGTGATGTAACCCCTTGCCATTTTGTTGATTTTGGTCAAAATTTAGATTTTTATTTTTTTGATGCCAATCGATAGTACTGATCCTTACGAGTCCAAAATGGTATAAAATTCCCAAATCGAACAGTATTTGGCCGAGATATTACAAAAAATCATCAGAAAAGGTTGACTTTACAAACGAATCGGTTTTTTGTCAACCACTTTTTTTAACCCATCGATTTTTAAAATGTTTGAATGCAGATTGATAGTAGGGATCCCTACGAATTCAAAAAGGTATAATATTTTAAAATCTGACAGTATTTACCCGAGATATTCAATAAAAATCATCAAAAAAGTGTTGATTTTCGAACCGACTCCGAATTTGAGAGAAAACGTGATGTAACCCCTTGCCATTTTGTTGATTTTGGTCAAAATTTAGATTTTTATTTTTTTGATGCCAATCGATAGTACTGATCCTTACGAGTCCAAAATGGTATAAAATTCCCAAATCGAACAGTATTTGGCCGAGATATTACAAAAAATCATCAGAAAAGGTTGACTTTACAAACGAATCGGTTTTTTGTCAACCACTTTTTTTAACCCATCGATTTTTAAAATGTTTGAATGCAGATTGATAGTAGGGATCCCTACGAATTCAAAAAGGTATAATATTTTAAAATCTGACAGTATTTACCCGAGATATTCAATAAAAATCATCAAAAAAGTGTTGATTTTCGAACCGACTCCGAATTTGAGAGAAAACGTGATGTAACCCCTTGCCATTTTGTTGATTTTGGTCAAAATTTAGATTTTTATTTTTTTGATGCCAATCGATAGTACTGATCCTTACGAGTCCAAAATGGTATAAAATTCCCAAATCGGACAGTATTTGGCCGAGATATTACAAAAAATCATCAGAAAAGGTTGACTTTACAAACGAATCGGTTTTTTGTCAACCACTTTTTTTAACCCATCGATTTTTAAAATGTTTGAATGCAGATTGATAGTAGGGATCCCTACGAATTCAAAAAGGTATAACATTTCAAAATCTGACAGTATTTACCCGAGATATTCAATAAAAATCATCAAAAAAGTGTTGATTTTCGAACCGACTCCGAATTTGAGAGAAAACGTGATGTAACCCCTTGCCATTTTGTTGATTTTGGTCAAAATTTAGATTTTTATTTTTTTGATGCCAATCGATAGTACTGATCCTTACGAGTCCAAAATGGTATAAAATTCCCAAATCGAACAGTATTTGGCCGAGATATTACAAAAAATCATCAGAAAAGGTTGACTTTACAAACGAATCGGTTTTTTGTCAACCACTTTTTTTAACCCATCGATTTTTAAAATGTTTGAATGCAGATTGATAGTAGGGATCCCTACGAATTCAAAAAGGTATAACATTTCAAAATCTGACAGTATTTACCCGAGATATTCAATAAAAATCATCAAAAAAGTGTTGATTTTCGAACCGACTCCGAATTTGAGAGAAAACGTGATGTAACCCCTTGCCATTTTGTTGATTTTGGTCAAAATTTAGATTTTTATTTTTTTGATGCCAATCGATAGTACTGATCCTTACGAGTCCAAAATGGTATAAAATTCCCAAATCGGACAGTATTTGGCCGAGATATTACAAAAAATCATCAGAAAAGGTTGACTTTACAAACGAATCGGTTTTTTGTCAACCACTTTTTTTAACCCATCGATTTTTAAAATGTTTGAATGCAGATTGATAGTAGGGATCCCTACGAATTCAAAAAGGTATAACATTTCAAAATCTGACAGTATTTACCCGAGATATTCAATAAAAATCATCAAAAAAGTGTTGATTTTCGAACCGACTCCGAATTTGAGAGAAAACGTGATGTAACCCCTTGCCATTTTGTTGATTTTGGTCAAAATTTAGATTTTTATTTTTTTGATGCCAATCGATAGTACTGATCCTTACGAGTCCAAAATGGTATAAAATTCCCAAATCGGACAGTATTTGGCCGAGATATTACAAAAAATCATCAGAAAAGGTTGACTTTACAAACGAATCGGTTTTTTGTCAACCACTTTTTTTAACCCATCGATTTTTAAAATGTTTGAATGCAGATTGATAGTAGGGATCCCTACGAATTCAAAAAGGTATAATATTTCAAAATCTGACAGTATTTACCCGAGATATTCAATAAAAATCATCAAAAAAGTGTTGATTTTCGAACCGACTCCGAATTTGAGAGAAAACGTGATGTAACCCCTTGCCATTTTGTTGATTTTGGTCAAAATTTAGATTTTTATTTTTTTGATGCCAATCGATAGTACTGATCCTTACGAGTCCAAAATGGTATAAAATTCCCAAATCGAACAGTATTTGGCCGAGATATTACAAAAAATCATCAGAAAAGGTTGACTTTACAATCGAATCTGTTTTTTGTCAACCACTTTTTTTAACCCATCGATTTTTAAAATGTTTGAATGCAGATTGATAGTAGGGATCCCTACGAATTCAAAAAGGTATAATATTTTAAAATCTGACAGTATTTACCCGAGATATTCAATAAAAATCATCAAAAAAGTGTTGATTTTCGAACCGACTCCGAATTTGAGAGAAAACGTGATGTAACCCCTTGCCATTTTGTTGATTTTGGTCAAAATTTAGATTTTTATTTTTTTGATGCCAATCGATAGTACTGATCCTTACGAGTCCAAAATGGTATAAAATTCCCAAATCGAACAGTATTTGGCCGAGATATTACAAAAAATCATCAGAAAAGGTTGACTTTACAATCGAATCTGTTTTTTGTCAACCACTTTTTTTAACCCATCGATTTTTAAAATGTTTGAATGCAGATTGATAGTAGGGATCCCTACGAATTCAAAAAGGTATAACATTTCAAAATCTGACAGTATTTACCCGAGATATTCAATAAAAATCATCAAAAAAGTGTTGATTTTCGAACCGACTCCGAATTTGAGAGAAAACGTGATGTAACCCCTTGCCATTTTGTTGATTTTGGTCAAAATTTAGATTTTTATTTTTTTGATGCCAATCGATAGTACTGATCCTTACGAGTCCAAAATGGTATAAAATTCCCAAATCGGACAGTATTTGGCCGAGATATTACAAAAAATCATCAGAAAAGGTTGACTTTACAAACGAATCGGTTTTTTGTCAACCACTTTTTTTAACCCATAGATTTTTAAAATGTTTGAATGCAGATTGATAGTAGGGATCCCTACGAATTCAAAAAGGTATAACATTTCAAAATCTGACAGTATTTACCCGAGATATTCAATAAAAATCATCAAAAAAGTGTTGATTTTCGAACCGACTCCGAATTTGAGAGAAAACGTG
>JAWNOR010000149.1:0-48677 GCA_035045885.1 Drosophila borealis | reverse complement strand
TAGAATCAAAAAGATCGCCTAGATCCTTAACTGTTAGTATACGTTGCAATGGGGTATTGTCAATTTGTATAACTGACAAGATAAGGTGTAGTACGATTAAAATGTCTAAAAACATACACTTTGAACAATTCAGATGCAATTGATTGGCCGAGCATCAAAGTTGCATAGCGTTCAAATCGTCTTGAAGACGAGAAAGATGTGGGGGATTGGTGTATGATAGAATAAGTTTCACGTCGTCCGCATACATGAGTACACGGGCATGGGATATAACAGAGGGAAGATCATTTATAAAAAGAGTAAAGAGTAAAGGTCCAAGATGACTACCTTGCGGAACAGCAGAAGTAACGTGAACCTGTTTAGAGGTAGTCAGCCTCAGCATAACTCTGTGGGTCCTACCTTTTAAATAAGAACTAATCCAAAGCAAAAGAGTCGGGAGGAAAACCTATTCGGTCAAGTTTAAAAGTAAATGTCATGGTGCACGGAGTCAAACGCCTTACTGAAGTCAGTATATATGACATCAGTTTGCATTTTCGAAAGGAAAGCATCATTTACCAAGGAAGTAAATTCTAGCGGATTGGTCGTAGTTGAGCGATTCTTTACGAATCCATGTTGAACAGGGGAAACAACTGATTTGCAGAAATGCTGCAAACTCGAAGAGTTATTTTTTCAAATAATTAGGAAGTTGGCAAACAGTTTTGCAATGCCCCTGTAATTTAGTATATCAGACTTTCCACCTTTCTTGTGGAGAGGAGTGATATAAGATTCTTTCCAAAGAGATGGAAAGACAGAAGATCCAAGGGATAGATTAAAAAGCTTTAGCAATGGATAAACAAGGGGAAGAACTACACTCCTTGAGTAGACAACTAGGGATATTGTCAGACCCAGAAGAGAAAGAAGATTTTAAAGAATTTAAAGCTAAAAGGAGAGAGGAATGGGAAATAAAAGAGGGAGGCATAAAACTAGAGGAAGTAATAGTATAAGGGTAAGAATTATTATTAGGACAGACTGAAGAGTAAGTTGATTGGTTAAAATTAGCAAATAGGTTAGCAGAATCAGAGTCATTGCTTGCTTTATCCATCCCGAGAGAAAAAGAAGATGGCAAACTTGAAGATTTACGCTTCGAGTTAACAGGATTGTAAGACTTGTCTTGGATTTGGGGCAATTTCCTTTTGCAACGAGTTAGATAATTCTCATAGCATTGAGAATTCAGAAGAAAGAAGTTCGACTTGGCTATGGAATATTTAGCAAAGTCAGTACACGAACCAGACTTTTTAAACTTTTATATTATATATATTTTATATTATATTAAATTTTATATTTTTAAGATTCGTTAATCTGGGAGTAAACCAAGGTGGCTTTGAAGAGGTAGTCGAAGGAATTGACTTGGGAATACACATATCTAAGAGGGAGTTTAGGAGTTTAGTGTTATAAAAAAGAAAGTTAACTAGCAGTATTCATGTCAACCGAGTCATATAAGAAGACCAATCGGTTGCATAAATAAGCTGATATCAGCAATGAATAATTTCTTTTGCGAAAGCAACAGCGGGGCTTATTGGATTACAATTGAATATTGCAACCTCTAAAGTAGGATGATATACATCCTCAGGAAGAGATAAAGGAGGGGACCTAGACACATTAGAAATAAGGTAGTCGTTAACAAATACAAGATCAAGTGTTCTATTAAAATGATTAGAAATTGAATGGATTTGAAACAACGAAAGGTCAAGCATGCAATCTATTAAGTCATGCTGTGCTGAGGGCACTAGATAATTTTTCGGCAGTGAAAAGTGACCAAGAGATGTTCGGCAAATTAAAATCACCCAACACAATAAATAGGTCATTATCACGCACGTGTGAAGAAATTTCTTTAATACAAGAAATATGTTTCATATAAACTTGAATATCAGAAGAAGGAGGAACATAAGAGCATGAAATATAAATATTCCGTGTAGAAAAAGACACCTTGACTGAGACAATCTCAGAATCAGTAGGCGTACTAAAATAGAAAAGTTCTGACCACCACCCCGACTCGGCCGATCATTTCTATGCCAAATAAAATTATTCGAAAAAACCTCAAAATCAGATATGGTTGAGTTTAACCATGTTTCTGAAAATGAGATTATATCCGAATCGAAAGAAGTGCTGGCCATGAAAAGATTTTTAAGTTTTGAAATGAGACCTTTGACATTCTGATAATAATAAAGACTTGGTCAGAAGAAGAAGTTAGTTTTTTGGGGCAGAAATGGTACCCTGTATTGAAGGGACTGGAAGGGTGACAGGCTGGTTACGCTTTTTTGGCTTGAACTCGTGGACAATCATATGTGGAGGCCAAAATTTGGGATCACAAATGATTGGGAACATATCATGTGAAACATTTATTTTGGTAAGATGATGTTTCACGAGGAGTTGAGAAATTAAATTTGGTAATTGACACGCTAGCAGAAGATTTGCTAGCAATATAGGCTGCCAATGACTCAGAAGTGGTGTCAGACGAGAAGTCGAGACACAAAAATTTGCTTACGAGGGGCAACAACAGTTAACCAGTAGAAGCTGAAGGGGCTGGAGGGAGAACAGGATTTGGTGGGGCCAAAGAGGCACCATGATTGTTTTTAACAGTCTGGGCAAGATTGCGCGCAGGTCTACCTTTGCGGCCAGGAGCTGAGGAGGCTGAGGCAGTTTTGCTAACTGGGACAGGTTCAGGTAAGGGGTCTAATGGGACTATTCCAGGGGATAAAAATGGGGTAATATTTGGGCAGTCGCTCGGAGAAGGCGATAATAACAACATTGGAGATGAATCCAAGTTGCTCGGCAGGGACAACAGGACAAATATATATATAAAATCAGTTATAAAAGAAAAAGATATATATATATATATATATATATATATATATATATATATCACTGCGCGTTACTTGAAAAAAAAACTCTTTATTAACAGTAGGCGCGACGTATATGAATTTTACAATTGTGCACGATGCAACTTGACGGCTCGAAGTCGTCAGTAAAACTCAATTATTAAAGTCTTGTCAACGGATAGCAAACCTCGGCTGAGGGCTCCATATCATGAGCCCTCTCTCTTTAAACAATGCTCTCATTCTCTTTAATGAATTTCTGGAATATTCTAAGAGCTTGAATTTGAGCTGCGTTGGCAATTTGGGCATTTGGTGGCAATAACGATTGTGGCGGATGCTTATGTCTAATGGTTTTCGATTTTGAATTTGATCGGTCCCACGCCAGAATTGTTATTTTTCACCAGGAATTTATGATTTTTGGGGCTCTAGGTTTATTGTTACAATTTGGGGTGTCTCGTGTTACATATTTGGTGCGCTTAGTTGCTAGGGCTTATGTATAAGGGGTTTGCATTAGGTGCTGTGGATATATGTTGTGGGTGTGGTACATATGTCACTTCCCCATCCCTAAGAAATTAGCCTGTCCTCAGGCGGACATTTTTGGGTATAAAGTTGGATTTTTGCTAGTCACAATATTATTAGTTTCGTTTGGGTTGCTATTACTTGAAATGATATTTTCATGTGGTTGTATATTAATTGGTTCTTTTACTTGTGGTTCTTCTTTTTTTGTTTTTTGTATTTGACAATTATTCTTTGCGGTAAAGCTTTGAACTTATGGAGTAATATACAATATTATAATGCTTATGATTATGCAAAGTGTAGTTAACGTTACAATTTGGAAAGTATTGTGCATTTTTGTTTGGTCTTTTACGATTTCTTTGGCTTGAATGTATGACAGTGGTTCTAATTTAGTTACATTATTACTTACATAAATCGTTTGGGTATAAACTCTAATATGTGCTTGTTATTATTATCATTTCGTCTAATTGGATTGAACAGTTTGACGCTTTTATAAGGTTGTTACCTTCTACTATTATTTCTCTATTGTTGCAATCTTGTTTTAAAAAGTGTTTTGGGTAGGTTCCAAGTTAATGATGCATGATCTAATAGTGTGCTTGTTATTATTATCATTTCGTCTAATTGGATCAAACAGTTTGACGCTTTTATAAAGGTTGTTACCTTCTGCTATAATTTCTCTATTGTTGCAATCTTGTTTTAAAAGTGTTGTGGGTGGTTCCAAGTAATGAGATGTTAGGCTCAATTAGCGGTGATTTCAAATTCTTTTTTGTTTTTCGTGTAACTACATTCGGTTGTGGCTTGATTCAAAATTCCTGCTATGCATTTGTTGGTAATTAATTCTTTGGTGTTTGCCGTGTAGGCTTGTTTGTTTTGTATGAAATACTTGTCGTGGATAATTTCTGTTAGTATGTTGTTATCATTATCTGGATAAGGCAATATTTCAAAAATTGGTGCTCTATTTATTTCTCGTGGAATATGTGAAATGATTAAAATTTCGTTGGTGTCTGTCTTAAACCAAGTTGAGGTTTTGATATTTAATATTTTTTCTGAATTGACATGCTGTAAAGTATCATGTTTTAATAATTTCGGGTTGAAAATTCCCAGTCTAGTTAGTTACATACCTAACTCTATGTCTTCTATGTATTCGGTGAATTCTTGGAGGTTGAATATGAGGAGCGCTAGCCTTTGGTTTCCTCGTCTGCTTGATTTCAAAAATTTATAGTTTCCATGCCTGTATTAACTGCTTCTATTACTTGATTTAGTTCGTTTGCTTGTAAGCTGTTTTCTGTTATATTATTCATTTTAGATTCTAATTCTTCTTTATCTTGTTGATCTAATGTGCCGAATAGATATTTATAAATTGTACCCATAAAGTTAGCAAAACCGCGTTTGCTGCGTTTTGCAATTTTATGCCGTTCTTTTCTCTTTCTAATTTTTCTTTTAAGTATTTGATTTGTGAATATGTTTCGAATTCTTCGGTTTCTTTGATTAATTTGTTATAAGTTTGTTCTGTTTTAGTTATATTAACGGACAGATAATGGTATTCGTAGTTAACGGGTAGGTGTATTACTCCTGTCTTAAAGATTAAGTAACCATTTTTGGCTTGGGTCGGGTTGATTTCTATGCTTTGGAGTTGGGCTTCTCGGATGAGAGTGCTTATTAGGAATAGCATTAAATATGCTGTCAGTTTAAGTTGGGCTTCCTTGGCCATTTGTTCTGGAATTTCGTATTTGCTTATATTAATTTTCTTTTTCTTCTTAAATTTAGATTTGTAATGTGTGATTTTTCTACCTCTGTTAGTTTCTTCGAAATGCTTATCGCCTACTTGTCTGAAATTTCCCGTTTTCTTGAATGGGGTTGTAGTTTTGGATCTTACTAGGGGTAATTCCTTAAATCTAGGTTCTATAAACTCTTTATCATCTATTAGAATTGGATGTTTGAAGTGTCCAGTTGGTTTGATTTTATTCTCATTGCACTTACTGGCCAATCCAATAAGAAAAAATAGGCAGATTTCTAGCTTCGGCTTGCCAATTTCACGATAAAAATCTTCACGGATGATATTGAGTTTACTGCCAGTATCAAATAACGCTACACATTTTTTATTTGACACAAAAACTTCTTTACAGGTTAAATAGGTATTGATTTGCAAACTGCGTGTATTAGATGTTAATGCCTCACTTTTCTCGATTTGTTCACAATCTTTCGAAATATGACCGTACTGATTGCATCTAAAACATTTTCTTCCTTTATTTTTTATTTTGACAATAAGTAGAGGTATGCCCTTTTTCACCACAGTTAAAGCACTTCACATATTTTTAGGCATCTTTGTTTAAATTTAAAGCTTTTTTGTCTCTTTCTTTCACTGCAATCGGTGCGGTTTGTTTTTTCCTTTTCGACTCAACACTCTTTTTATACCCTGAACCCATTGTAAATTGGTAATTAGATTGGGTACCTTAGATTGTAGCCGTGCAGATGTTGATGAATGCATGTGGTGGAGTACGCGCTGGATCCGGCTCATCTTCGTCGGCAATATGGGCTGTAGGTCAAAGGGGGGATACCACTATGCTTCTTGCACGTTATTTTAATTACTTAAAATAGTTTTTGGGAATGACTAACCTCGAGTCGGGGCAGGAGAAGGATAAGAGAGAAGAATAAAGAGATTTAGAAAGGTATACTTCCTCAAGCGTCCATAGTGGTGTTATGGGCACCCCATGTTGGGATACCGTGGCCGTATGCCCTAACCTACCATGGTCACCAGGCTGCTCGCCTATCTTACGATTAGTGGGGACCCCTGCGACACACTATGGCGTTATTCTTTTTAGTGACGGCGTACTTCGGTGCGACACGATTTCCGGATTAAAACGGAAGCTTATTCAAAAATCATTATAAACATTTTATTTCGGAACATGATTATTCATACCAAAAGATTCACTACTGATAATTACTATATAATGCGTACACTAAATAATTCCAGGAAGAATTTTGTATAAGTCAATTACATATTATATGATGAGCATAAGTACTATATTTTATTTATTTATGTATTTATTTATTTATATGTTATGTTATTTATATTCAACACATTATAAATACAATTAGAAAAATTAAATGCTAAAAGCCTAGATAGAGAACACAAATTTCAAATAGCATCACCGACCGATGGAGGTGTTTTATTTGCCAGTCCGGCCAGCTGTGCCCCTTTTCACAGCTAATTTTGTCAGTGACTCTATTAGAGCCTACATCTAAAAAGAAGGGGTGTAAGTAGGAAAAAGTGTTCTTACGTAAAATTAAAAATAATGTTAATTTGCTATATTATTTAAGAATATACCATAAATAGGAGAAAAAAAGGAGGAAGATTGGTAAAGATAGAACTGTATGCTAGATATACAGAGGGGAGTATAGAATAAGAGATAGGAAGTATTGGGAAAGTAATGGGAAATCACCAACTCGGTGGGGTTCGGTGGGACCCTGCTCATAGCTGGGAATGGTCGGTGACCCGAAGGTATCCTGAAAGCAACGATTTTATTAAGGGTAGAGAAAGTTCGGTAGAGAAAACGTGATGCAAACTATTGTAATTTTTACATAGCACGCGAAAAGAATTGTGCATAGTGTAGTCTGTTGTGCACGTCGATAGGAATAAGGGGCGGTAATTTCTGGTTGGTCTAGCTGGAACAGAGAATTGCAGACGCCCTAACAGAAAAGGAGAATCTATGTCGCTATGTCACACCCAACTTATGTAGAAAGACAGCACCGAGAATTGTCCTACGGTTGCTTAACGACGGAAGATTAGCCTGCTGGAATAGGATGGCAACCAAAGATTAGGGTCCCAATTTAAACCTCATAAGGCAAAAAGCAGAAATTGCTTCTGAACAGATTCAATACGATCCTGGCTATTGTTATACTGCGGAGACCAGATACAAGAGCAGTATTCAAGGATAGGGCGAATAATCTGTCTTACAGAAGTTTCGTTATAATGTAGACCATAGTTTAATGAATCCAAGTACACCTTTTGCCTCATAAACGATGGTATCTATGCGAAGATTGAAACAGAGTTTAGAATCAAAAAGATCGCCTAGATCCTTAACTGTTAGTATACGTTGCAATGGGGTATTGTCGATTGTATAACTGACAAGATAAGGTGTAGTACGATTAAATGTCATAAGCATACACTTTGAACAATTCAGATGCAATTGATTGGCCGAGCATCAAAGTTGCATAGCGTTTAAATCGTCTTCAAGACGAGAAAGATGTAGGGGATTGGTGTATGATAGAATAAGTTTCACGTCGTCCGCATACATGAGTACCCGGGCATGGGATATAACAGAGGGAAGATCATATATAAAAAGAGTAAAGAGTAAAGGTCCAAGATGACTACCTTGAGGAACACTAGAAGTAACGTGAGCCTGTGGGTCCTACCTTTTAAATAAGAACTAATCCAAGGCAAAAGAGACGGAGGAAAACCTATTCGGTCAAGTTTAATAAGTAAAATGTCATGGTGCACGGAGTCAAACGCCTTACTGAAGTCAGTGTAAATGACATCAGTTTGCAATTTCGAAAGGAAAGCATAATTTACCAAGGAAGTAAACTCAAGCAGATTGGTCGTAGATTGAGCGATTCTTTACGAATCCATGTTGAACAGGGGAAACAACTGATTTGCAGAAATGCTGCAAACTCGAAGAGATTATTTTTTCAAATAATTAAGGATTGGCAAACAGTTTTGCAACGCCCCTGTAATTTAGTATATCAGACTTACCACCTTTCTTGTGGAGAGGAGTGATATAAGATTCTTTCCAAAGAGATGGAAAGACAGAAGATTCAAGGGATAGATTAAAAAGCTTTAGCAATGGATAAACAAGGGAAGAACTACACTCCTTGAGTAGAAAACTAGGGATATTGTCAGACCCAGGAGAGAAAGAAGATTTTAAAGAATTTAAAGCTAAATGGAGAGAGGAATGGGAAATAATAGGAGGAGGTATAGAACTAGACGAAGTAATAGTATAAGGGTAAGAATTATTATTAGGACAGACTGAAGAGTAAGTCATTGCTAGCTTTATCCATCCCGAGAAAAAAAGAAGGTGGCAAACTTGAAGATTTACGCTTCGAGTTTACAAAATTGTAAAACTGTCTTGGATTTAGGGCAAATTGCCTTTTGCAACGAGTTAGATAATTCTCATAGCATTGAGAATTCAGAAGAAAGAAGTTCGACTTGGCTATGGAATATTTAGCTAAGTCAGCGGATATAACTCGGCCTTGCCCGTGGCACGTATGTTATAAAATCAATGTTCTCAAACAAATTTGAAATGATTTTGAGACTGATCGGACGGTAAACAAACAACTTTCATACAAACGTTTTCCGCCAGTTTACCACGGTTGCGAGTGGAATTTCCCAAATCGCTGAAACACGTATTTATTACATTCTTATGTAGAGCTTTGAAAATAAGTTTGAAGCAAATCGGACACAACTTAAGACGTCGCCCAAAAAATCTTTAAATCGCATTCCCCCCCGAAGAAGTTTGAATTCTGCGAAAAGTGTGAAACACGTATCAAATGATTTTTCTTATAGATTTTTGGAAACGAATTTGAGCGCGAAACGTCACCCACAAAATTTTTAACCTCGATTTCCACCAAGGAGGAACGGATTTTTCGAAAAGTGTGAAACACCCCTCAAATGAATTTAAACAAAGATCTTTTAAAATAAGGGTGGAGCCGATCGGATGGTAAACAAAAAACTTTCATACAACCTTTTTCCTCCAATTTTCCACTGTTGCGGGTGGAATTTTCCAAATCGCTGAAATACGTATTTATTAAGTTCTTATGTAGATCTTTGAAAATAAGTTTGAAGCAAATCGGACACAACTTAAAACTTCTGCCCAAAAAATCTTTAAATCGCATTCCCCCCGAAGAAGTTTGAATTCTGCGAAAAGTGTGAAACACGTATCAAATGATTTTTCTTATAGATCTCTGGAAATGAATTTGAGCGCGAAACGTCACCCACCAAATCTTTGACCTCCATTTCCACCAAGGAGAAACGGATTTTCCTAAAAGTGTGAAACACCCCTCAAATGAATTTGAACAAAGATCTTTGAAAATAAGTTTGAGGCTGATCGGATGGTAAACAAAAAAGTTACATACAAACGTTTTTCGCGATTTTTCCACACTTGCGGGTGGAATTTCCCGAAACCCCGTCTTAACGTGCACCTACATCACATAAGATAGCTACAGTGAACATTTCAGCTTCCTAGCTCTTACGGTTTGGGCTGTGCGTTGATCACCAATCAGTCAGTCAGTCAGTCAGTCAGTCAGTCAGGACAAACAGTTATATATATAGAGATTTAAATTTTATATTTTTTAGATTCGTTAATCTGAGAGTAACCCAAGGTGGCTTTGAAGAGGTAGTCGAAGGAATTGACTTGGGAATACACATATCTAAGAGGAGTTTAGGGAGTTTAGTGTTATAAAAAAAGTTAATAGCAGTATTCATGTCAACCGAGTCATATAAGAAGACCAATCGGTTGCATAAATAAGCTGATTCAGCAATGAATAATTTCCTTTGCGAAAGCAACGGCGGGGCTTATTGGATTACAATTGAACATTGCAACCTCTAAAGTAGGATGATATACATCCTCAGGAAGAGATAAAGGAGGGGACCTAGACACATTAGAAATAAGGTAGTCGTTAACAAATACAAGATCAAGGGTTCTATTAAAATGATTAGAAATTGAATGGATTTGAAACAACGAAAGGTCAAGCATGCAATCTATAAAGTCATGCTGTGCTGAGGGCACTAGATAATTTTCGGCAGTGAAAAGTGACCAAGAGATGTTCGGCAATTAAAATCACCCAACACAATAAATAGGTCATTATCACGCACGTGTGAAGAAACTTCTTTAATACAAGAAATATGTTTCATATAAACTTGAATATCAGAAGAAGGAGGAACATAAGAGCATGAAATATAAATATTCCGTGTAGAAAAAGACACCTTGACTGAGACAATCTCAGAATCAGTAGGCGTACTAAAATAGAAAAGTTCTGACTGGAGAGTGGCTTTAACGGCAATTAATACCCCACCACCCCGACTCGGCCGATCATTTCTATGCAAAATAAAATTATTCGAAAAAACCTCAAAATCAGATATGGTTGAGTTTAACCATGTTTTGAAAATGAGATTATATCCGAATTGAAAGAAGTGCTGGCCATGAAAAGATTTTTAAGTTTTGAAATGAGACCTTTGACATTCTGATAATAATAATAATAAAGACTTGGTCAGAAGAAGAAGTTAGTTTTTTGGGGCAGAAATGGTACCCTGTATTGAAGGGACTGGAAGGGTGACAGGCTGGTTACGCTTTTTTGGCTTGAACTCGTGGACAATCATATGTGGAGGCCAAAATTTGGGATCACAAATGATTGGGAACATATCATGTGAAACATTTATTTTGAAGGATGATGTTTCACGAGGAGTTGAGAAATTAAATTTGGTAATTGACACGCTAGCAGAAGATTTGCTAGCAATATAGGCTGCCAATGACTCAGAGGTGGTGTCAGACGAAAGTCGAGACACAAAAACTTGCTTACGAGGGGCAACAACAGTTAACGTAGGAACTGAAGGGGCTGGAGGGAGAACAGGATTTGGTGGGGCCAAAGAGGCACCATGATTGTTTTTAACAATCTGGGCAAGATTGCGCGCAGGTCTACCTTTGCGGCCAGAAGCTGAGGAGGCTGAGGCAGTTTGGCTAACTGGGACAGGTTCAGGTACGGGGTCTAATGGGACTATTACAGGGGACAAAACAGGGGTAATATTTGGGCAGTCGCTCGGAGAAGGCGATAATAACAACATTGGAGATGAATCCAAGTTGCTCGGCAGGGACAACAGGACATATATATATATATAGCCGAGCAACTTGGATTCATCTCCAATGTTGTTATTATCGCCTTCTCCGAGCGACTGCCCAAATATTAAACGAATACGCCCAACAAATTGAAGAAGCAGATGACGGACAAAATACCCAATACGAACACTCAGACATTAATTTTTTAGGATAAAGAGCTCCTCTCTTCCTTACATAGAATGTAAGATGGGGAGCTGAAAATTACTCAAAATACTTATAGATACAGGATCAAACCGAAATTACGTCCAACCAAAATTCGTGTCCGAACCTATTCCAAACGAAAAACCCTTCGAAGCCGTCACAGTCGGCGGAAGCATTAAAATTACACACCACAAGTTTGCTAATCTTTTCAATAGAAATGATATAAAAATAAAATTCTTTCTCTTACCCAACCTAAAATCATTCGACGTTATTTTAGGTAACGATAGTCTAAAGGAACTAGATGCTGTGATACAAAGCAGCAAGAATCTACTAATAATCAAGAACAATATTTGCATACCCATTAAGCAGAAAAAAATAGAGGCGGTCAACACGGTAATACCACGGACAGAACATATGACAAACGAACAAAAAAATAGCCTTAATCAACTAGTTTAAATGCACCCACACCTATTCGCCAATCCGGACGAAAAACTGACATACACAACCAACGTCAGAGCAGAGATTCGAACAAAAACCGATTGCCCCATATATTCAAAATTTTACCAATTTCCAATGTCTTTAAAAGACGAAGTACACAACCAAATCAAAGAACTTTTAGAGGACGGAATCATCCGACCCTCCCGATCCCCATACAATTCACCTGTGTGGATTGTTCCGAAAAAATTAGATGCCTCCGGGCAAAAGAAATATCGCATGGTTATAGACTACAGGAAACTAAATAAAGAAACTACCGCAGACAAATACCCTATACCCGAAATCAACGAGGTACTAGCACAGCTAGGCAATAACAAAGTTTTCTCTGTCTTAGATTTGAAGAGTGGCTTTCATAAAATACCCCAGACATACAAAAAACTGCCTTCTCCATTAACAACGGAAAATACGAGTTTACACGACTCCCATTCGGTCTCAAGAATGCGCCCCCAATTTTCCAGAGAGCTTTTGACGACATCCTTCGTGAGCATATTGGAAAAATATGCTTCATTTATATTGATGATATCATTATCTTTAGCAAAGATGATGAATCACATGCGCAGCACCTTGCCACCATATTCAGAACTCTACAAGAAGCCAACATGAAATGTCATTTGGACAAATGCGAGTTTTTTAAGAACAGAGTAGAATTCCTGGGATTTGTCATCTCAGACAAGGGAAAGAAACTAATCCAAGCAAAATTGAGACAATAAGGAAGTTCCCACTTCCAAAAACACTCAAAGATTTAAGATCGTTTATTGGCCTCGCCAGCTATTATAGGAGGTTTATAAAAGACTTCGCTAAGCTGACAAAGCCCCTTACCTCTTTTAGAGGGGAAGATGGACGAGTGTCCAAAAAACAATCAGCTAAAAAGCTCATTAATCTCAACTAAGAAGCGATCGAAGCATTCAATAAAATAAAAAATTCCCTAGTTTCAAATGAGGTAATACTTCATTACCCGGACTTCAGCAAAGAATTTCATCTGACAACAGATGCATCCAACTTTGCTATTGGGGATGTCCTATCCCAGAACAAGCGACCCATTTGTTTCCTCTCTAGAACTCTCTCTAAAACAGAGGAGAACTACGCCACCAATGAAAGGGAAATGTTGGCAATAATTTGGGCCTTAAAAGCCCTCAAGAATTACCTCTACGGTAAAGCGAGTGTAAAAATATACACCGACCATCAACCCTTAACCCACTCTCTTAGCAGTTGGAACGGCAACGCTAGGATAAAGAGGTGGAAAGCTTACCTAGAAGAGTTCGATTACGAACTCCTCTATAAGCCAGGTAGGGATAACATTGTAGCCGATGCGCTATCACGAATCCCTGTGATCAATAATATTGGATCAGTAGCCTCCACCCAGCACAGTGCAGACAGTTGAAGCCACAACTTAATTCCGAGCATAGAAGCTCCAATTAACGTATTCAAAAACTAGATATTTCTCAGTAGAGCCAACGAAACAAATTACGAATTCCATATCCCATTCCCAACATTCCACAGGCATACGATTACTCGACCAAATTTCTCAGAACACGACCTTACGCAAATACTGAAAGCTCATCTAAACCCATCCGTAATCAACGGAATAATAACCTCAGAAGAAATAATGAACCAAATTCAGCAGATATATGCACAACATTTTAGTAACTTCAAGATTAGATTCACACAGTCGCAAGTAAAAGATTTAACAAATGAAACAGAACAAGATGAGAAGATATTGGCTACACACAACAGAGCCCACCGCAACGCACTAGAAAACAAAATGCAATTGTCCGAAAGATTTTATTTCCCAAAAATGAA
Organism: Drosophila borealis; assembly: GCA_035045885.1. Taxonomy (NCBI): domain Eukaryota; kingdom Metazoa; phylum Arthropoda; class Insecta; order Diptera; family Drosophilidae; genus Drosophila; species Drosophila borealis. Next base: position 34,984 of record JAWNOR010000149.1, on the reverse strand, counting down.
ACAACGAATAACAGAATTAGTCAAACAAAAATACGATAGGCATCCCACTAACCCAAAACTCAAAGAAACACCAATCCCCGAATACCCAGGACATACAATCCACATCGACATATACACGACAGAAAAAAACTTAGTACTAACGGCAGTAGACAAAATTTCGAAATTAGCTCAGGGACGAATAATCAAATATAGAGCAATAGAAGACATTAAAAAACCACTTCATGAAATCCTTTTTTATTTTGGCGTACCTAAAGCCGTTGTAATAGACAACGAAAAATCCCTTAATTCAGCCTCAATCACTTTTATGATGCAGGACCAATTAAATATAGAAGTTTATAAAACACCACCCTACAAAAGCGCAGTGAATGGGCAGGAAGAGAGATTTCATTCAACATTATCAGATATTATGAGATGCAACAAAAGAAAACAGGAACACAGAACATTCGAAGAACTACTTAACAAATCAATATACGACTACAACTACACTATACACTCGACAACTAACAAGAGACCATTAGACATATTCTTCGGCAGAAACGTGACTACAGACCCAGACCAATACGAAAAAGCTAGGAAGGAGAACATTGACAGACTCAAACAGAAACAATCGACCGACATGCAGAATCATAACAAAAAACGTAACGACATACGAACTTATATACCAGGTCAAGAAATATTCGTCAATGTCAATACCAGATTAGGTACCAAACTGTCACCCAGATACAAAAAGGAAATAGTTAAAGAAAATAGAAACACAACCGTACTAACAACAATACTAATACTATAATATTAAAATCTGTAACAAATCAAAAATTGTAAACTTGAACACTAATAATTGTATACCTAAGTTAGTTAGTGGAGAGCAAGCGCTCTGTGGCTTTAGCAATGCAGATCATATCCCGGAGATCGAGGAAATCGACGATGGACTTATACTAGTGAACGACTTCAACTGCACTATAAGATGGCAAGAAGAGAAGAAACGCGTGAGAGGCACATACATGATTAACATCTGGAACGAAACCTTATTCATCAACAAACAAGAGTTCAGCAACCTAGAGGTCACCGTCATGACCCCAGGAAATCCCACAACACAAATAACCCCAATAGAAAACGAAAGAATTAAGATTCTTTCCCTGGAAGCATTGGAAGAATTGCACATCAACAACATCAAAAACATGCAAAAACTTCAGACACACTCTATAGCAAATAGAGTCGGTTTCATAACTCTGTTCACAGTTGCCATCCTTCTTACCTGTGTATTACACGTAATGAAGAAAAATAAGAAAAATATAATACTGCAACTGAACAAAAAACAAGAGAGAACCAAAAAAGAAGCAGCACATATCCAAATACAAAATACAGATGCCAATAACCTCAGGTTCAACAACATACCTTTCTTCTGATGATCGCTTGACGACAAGCTTAAATCAAAGGGGGAAGAGTTAACAACAAATAAATTCATACAGTCCCAATAAGAAGCATTGCAACACCTCATAAGAAGTGCAGCAAAATGCTGACTTGGTGTCTGTGCCATTTCCTCCACGCGCCGACTGGCAACCGCCGAAAATTCCAAGAAGAATTGCCCAACGGGCCAACAACATCAGCAGCGACGCCGCTGCCAACGCCGCTGCCGCTAAGCCACAGGTTACTAGGGCTAGAATTGATTAAAGTTTATTCAGTTGCAATTTAACATCAATAAAAGGAAGTCTTGCTTCCGAAAAAATAATATTTTTTTCCATCATTTAATTAAGTTGGAATTAACTTACATAAGCCCTAGCAACTAAGCGCTCCAAATATGTAACACGAGACACCCCAAATTGTAACAATAAACCTAGAGCCCCAAAAATCATAAATTCCTGGTGAAAATAACAATTCTAGCGTGGGACCGATCAAATTCAAAATCGAAAACCATTAGACATAAACATCCGCCACAATCGTTATTGCCACCAAATGCCCAAATTGCCAACGCAGTTCAAATTCAAGCTCTTAGAATATTCCAGAAATTCATTAAAGAGAATGAGAGCATTGTTTAAAGAGAGCGAGCTCATGATCTGGAGCCCTCAGCCGAGGTTTGCTAAGCGTTGACAAGACTTTAATAATTGAGTTCTACTGACGACTTCGAGCCGTCAAGTTGCATCGTGCACAATTGTAAAATTCCAACAAGTCGCGCCTACTGTTAATAAAGAGATTTTTTTTCAAGTAACGCGGAGTGATTTAATTAATTTTATATATATATATATATATATATATATATATATATATATATATATATATATATATATATATATATATATATATATATATATATATATATATGTCCTGTTGTCCCTGCCGAGCAACTTGGATTCATCTTCAATGTTGTTATTATCGCCTTCTCCGAGCGACTGCCTAAATATTACCCCTGTTTTGTCCCCTGTAATAGTCCCATTAGACCCCGTACCTGAACCTCTCCCAGTTAGCCAAACTGCCTCAGCCTCTCAGCTCCTGGCCGCAAAGGTAGACCTGCGACTAGACGAAGTAATAGTATAAGGGTAAGAATTATTATTAGGACAGACTGAAGAGTAAGTCATTGCTAGCTTTATCCATCCCGAGAAAAAAAGAAGATGGCAAACTTGAAGATTTACGCTTCGAGTTTACAAAATTGTAAAACTGTCTTGGATTTAGGGCAAATTGCCTTTTGCAACGAGTTAGATAATTCTCATAGCATTGAGAATTCAGAAGAAAAAGTTCGACTTGGCTATGGAATATTTAGCCAAGTCAGTACACAAACCAGACTTTTTAAACTTTTATATTATATATATTTTATATTATACTAGCGGGTATAACCCGGCCTTGCCCGTGGCACGTATGTTATAAAATCAATGTTCTCAAACAAATTTGAAATGATTTTGAAACTGATCGGACGGTAAACAAACAACTTTCATACAAACGTTTTCCGCCAATTTACCACTGTTGCGAATGGAATTTCCCAAATCGCTGAAACACGTATTTATTACATTCTTATGTAGAGCTTTGAAAATAAGTTTGAAGCAAATCGGACACAACTTAAAACTTCGCCCAAAAAATCTTTAAATCGCATTCCCCCCGAAGAAGTTTGAATTCTGCGAAAAGTGTGAAACACGTATCAAATGATTTTTCTTATAGATCTCTGGAAATGAATTTGAGCGCGAAACGTCACCCACCAAATCTTTGACCTCCATTTCCACCAAGGAGGAACGGATTTTCCTAAAAGTGTGAAACACCCCTCAAATGAATTTGAACAAAGATCTTTGAAAATAAGTTTGAGGCTGATCGGATGGTAAACAAAAAAGTTACATACAAACGTTTTTCGCGATTTTTCCACACTTGCGGGTGGAATTTCCCGAAACCCCGTCTTAACATGCACCTACATCACATAAGATAGCTACAGTGAACATTTCAGCTTCCTAGCTCTTACGGTTTGGGCTGTGCGTTGATCACCAATCAGTCAGTCAGTCAGTCAGTCAGGACAAACAGTTATATATATAGAGATTTAGATTTTATATTTTTTAGATTCGTTAATCTCAGAGTAACCCAAGGTGGCTTTGAAGAGGTAGTCGAAGGAATTGACTTGGGAATACACATATCTAAGAGGGAGTTTAGGGAGTTTAGTGTTATAAAAAAAGTTAATAGCAGTATTCATGTCAACCGAGTCATATAAGAAGACCAATCGGTTGCATAAATAAGCTGATTCAGCAATGAATAATTTCCTTTGCGAAAGCAACGGCGGGGCTTATTGGATTACAATTGAACATTGCAACCTCTAAAGTAGGATGATATACATCCTCAGGAAGAGATAAAGGAGGGGACCTAGACACATTAGAAATAAGGTAATCGTTAACAAATACTAGATCAAGTGTTCTATTAAAATGATTAGAAATTGAATGGATTTGAAACAACGAAAGGTCAAGCATGCAATCTATAAAGTCATGCTGTGCTGAGGGCACTAGATAATTTTCGGCAGTGAAAAGTGACCAAGAGATGTTCGGCAATTAAAATCACCCAACACAATAAATAGGTCATTATCACGCACGTGTGAAGAAACTTCTTTAATACAAGAAATATGTTTCATATAAACTTGAATATCAGAAGAAGGAGGAACATAAGAGCATGAAATATAAATATTCCGTGTAGAAAAAGACACCTTGACTGAGACAATCTCAGAATCAGTAGGCGTACTAAAATAGAAAAGTTCTGACTGGAGAGTGGCTTTAACGGCAATTAATACCCCACCACCCCGACTCGGCCGATCATTTCTATGCAAAATAAAATTATTCGAAAAAACCTCAAAATCAGATATGGTTGAGTTTAACCATGTTTTGAAAATGAGATTATATCCGAATCGAAAGAAGTGCTGGCCATGAAAAGATTTTTAAGTTTTGAAATGAGACCTTTGACATTCTGATAATAATAATAATAAAGACTTGGTCAGAAGAAGAAGTTAGTTTTTTGGGGCAGAAATGGTACCCTGTATTGAAGGGACTGAAAGGGGGACAGGCTGGTTACGCTTTTTTGGCTTGAACTCGTGGACAATCATATGTGGAGGCCAAAATTTGGGATCACAAATGATTGGGAACATATCATGTGAAACATTTATTTTGTAAGATGATGTTTCACGAGGAGTTGAGAAATTAAATTTGGTAATTGACACGCTAGCAGAAGATTTGCTAGCAATATAGGCTGCCAATGACTCAGAGGTGGTGTCAGACGAAAGTCGAGACACAAAAACTTGCTTACGAGGGGCAACAACAGTTAACGTAGGAACTGAAGGGGCTGAAGGGAGAACAGGATTTGGTGGGGCCAAAGAGGCACCATGATTGTTTTTAACAATCTGGGCAAGATTGCGCGCAGGTCTACCTTTGCGGCCAGGAGCTGAGGAGGCTGAGGCAGTTTGGCTAACTGGGACAGGTTCAGGTACGGGGTCTAATGGGCCTATTACAGGGGACAAAACAGGGGTAATATTTGGGCAGTCGCTCGGAGAAGGCGATAATAACAACATTGGAGATGAATCCAAGTTGCTCGGCAGGGACAACAGGACATATATATATATGCAAGTTTTTGTGTCTCGACTTTCGTCTGACACCACCTCTGAGTCATTGGCAGCCTATATTGCTAGCAAATCTTCTGCTAGCGTGTCAATTACCAAATTTAATTTCTCAACTCCTCGTGAAACATCATCTTACAAAATAAATGTTTCACAAGATATGTTCCCAATCATTTGTGATCCCAAATTTTGGCCTCCACATATGATTGTCCACGAGTTCAAGCCAAAAAAGCGTAACCAGCCTGTCACCCTTCCAGTCCCTTCAATACAGGGTACCATTTCTGCCCCAAAAAACTAACTTCTTCTTCTGATCAAGTCTTAATTATTATTATTATCAGAATGTCAAAGGTCTCATTTTAAAACTTAAAAATCTTTTCATGGCCAGCACTTCTTTCGATTCGGATATAATCTCATTTTCAAAACATGGTTAAACTCAACCATATCTGATTTTGAGGTTTTTTCGAATAATTTTATTTTGCATAGAAATGATCGGCCGAGTCGGGGTGGTGGGGTATTAATTGCCGTTAAAGCCACTCTCCAGTCAGAACTTTTCTATTTTAGTACGCCTACTGATTCTGAGATTGTCTCAGTCAAGGTGTCTTTTTCTACACGGAATATTTATATTTCATGCTCTTATGTTCCTCCTTCTTCTGATATTCAAGTTTATATGAAACATATTTCTTGTATTAAAGAAGTTTCTTCACACGTGCGTGATAATGACCTATTTATTGTGTTGGGTGATTTTAATTGCCGAACATCTCTTGGTCACTTTTCACTGCCAAAAATTATCTAGTGCCCTCAGCACAGCATGACTTTATAGATTGCATGCTTGACCTTTCGTTGTTTCAAATCCATTCAATTTCTAATCATTTTAATAGAACACTTGATCCTGTATTTGTTAACGACTACCTTATTTCTAATGTATCTAAGTCCCCTCCTTTATCTCTTCCTGAGGATGTATATCATCCTACTTTAGAGGTTGCAATGTTCAATTGTAATCCAATAAGCCCCGCCGTTGCTTTCGCAAAGGAAATTATTCATTGCTGAATCAGCTTATTTATGCAACCGATTGGTCTTCTTATATGACTCGGTTGACATGAATACTGCTATTAACTTTTTTTATAACACTAAACTCCCTACTCCCTCTGATATGTGTATTCCCGTCAATCCTTCGACTACCTCTTCAAAGCCACCTTGGGTACTCTCAGATTAACGAATCTAAAAAATGTAAAATCTAAATCTCTATATATATAACTGTTTGTCCTGACTGACTGACTGACTGACTGATTGGTGATCAACGCACAGCCCAAACCGTAAGAGCTAGGAAGCTGAAATGTTCACTGTAGCTATCTTATGTGATGTAGGTGCACGTTAAGACGGGGTTTCGGGAAATTCCACCCGCAAGTGTGGAAAAATCGCGAAAAACGTTTGTATGTAACTTTTTTGTTTACCACCCGATCAGCCTCAAACTTATTTTCAAAGATCTTTGTTCAAATTCATTTGAGGGGTGTTTCACACTTTTAGGAAAATCCGTTCCTCCTTGGTGGAAATGGAGGTCAAAGATTTGGTGGGTGACGTTTCGCGCTCAAATTCATTTCCAGAGATCTATAAGAAAAATCATTTGATACGTGTTTCACACTTTTCGCAGAATTCAAACTTCTTCGGGGGGAATGCGATTTAAAGATTTTTTGGGCGAAGTTTTAAGTTGTGTCCGATTTGCTTCAAACTTATTTTCAAAGCTCTACATAAGAACTTAATAAATACGTATTTCAGCGATTTGGAAAATTCCACCCGCAACAGTGGTAAATTGGCGGAAAAAGGTTGTATGAAAGTTTTTTGTTTACCATCCGATCGGCTCCACCCTTATTTTAAAAGATCTTTGTTCAAATTCATTTAAGGGGTGTTTCACACTTTTCGAAAAATCCGTTCCTCCTTAGTGGAAATGGAGGTTAAAAATTTTGTGGGTGACGTTTCGCGCTCAAATTCGTTTCCAAAAATCTATAAGAAAAATCATTTGATACGTGTTTCACACTTTTCGCAGAATTCAAACTTCTTCGGGGGGAATGCGGTTTAAAGATTTTTTGGGCGAAGTTTTAAGTTGAGTCCGATTTGCTTCAAACTTATTTTCAAAGCTCTACATAAGAATGTAATAAATACGTGTTTCAGCGATTTGGGAAATTCCATTCGCAACAGTGGTAAATTGCCGGAAAACGTTTGTATGAAAGTTGTTTGTTTACCGTCCGAAAAATCAGTCCGTCAAAATCATTTCAAATTTGTTTGAGAACATTGATTTTATAACATACGTGCCACGGGCAAGGCCGGGTTATACCCGCTAGTATAATATAAAATATATATAATATAAAAGTTTAAAAAGTCTGGTTCGTGTACTGACTTGGCTAAATATTCCATAGCCAAGTCGAACTTCTTTCTTCTGAATTCTCAATGCTATGAGAATTATCTAACTCGTTGCAAAAGGCAATTTGCCCTAAATCCAAGACAGTTTTACAATTTTGTAAACTCGAAGCGTAAATCTTCAAGTTTGCCATCTTCTTTTTTTCTCGGGATGGATAAAGCTAGCAATGACTTACTCTTCAGTCTGTCCTAATAATAATTCTTACCCTTATACTATTACTTCGTCTAGTCGCAGGTCTACCTTTGCGGCCAGGAGCTGAGGAGGCTGAGGCAGTTTGGCTAACTGGGACAGGTTCGGGTACGGGGTCTAATGGGACTATTACAGGGGACAAAACAGGGGTAATATTTGGGCAGTCGCTCGGAGAAGGCGATAATAACAACATTGGAGATGAATCCAAGTTGCTCGGCAGGGACAACAGGACATATATTATTATTATATATATATATATATATATATAAAATTAATTAAATCACTCCGCGTTACTTGAAAAAAAATCTCTTTATTAACAGTAGGCGCGACTTATTGGAATTTTACAATTGTGCACGATGCAACTTGACGGCTCGAAGTCGTCAGTAGAACACAATTATTAAAGTCTTGTCAACGCTTAGCAAACCTCGGCTGAGGGCTCCAGATCATGAGCTCGCTCTCTTTAAACAATGCTCTCATTCTCTTTAATGAATTTCTGGAATATTCTAAGAGCTTGAATTTGAACTGCGTTGGCAATTTGGGCATTTGGTGGCAATAACGATTGTGGCGGATGTTTATGTCTAATGGTTTTCGATTTTGAATTTGATCGGTCCCACGCTAGAATTGTTATTTTCACCAGGAATTTACGATTTTTGGGGCTCTAGGTTTATTGTTACAATTTGGGGTGTCTCGTGTTACATATTTGGAGCGCTTAGTTGCTAGGGCTTATGTAAGTTAATTCCAACTTAATTAAATGATGGAAAAAAATATTATTTTTTTACGGAAGCAAGACTTCCTTTTATTGATGTTAAATTGCAACTGAATAAACTTAAATCAATTCTAGCCCTAGTCACCTGTGGCTTAGCGACAGCGGCGTTGGCAGCGGCGTCGCTGCTGATGTTGTTGGCCCGTTGGGCAATTCTTCTTGGAATTTTCGGCGGTTGCCAGTCGGCGCGTGGAGGAAATGGCACAGACACCAAGTCAGCATTTTGCTGCACTTCTTATGAGGTGTTGCAATGCTTCTTATTGGGACTGTATGAATTTATTTGTTGTTAGCTCTTCCCCCTTTGATTTAAGCTTGTCGTCAAGCGATCATCAGAAGAAAGGTATGTTGTTGAACCTGAGGTTATTGGCATCTGTATTTTGTATTTGGATATGTGCTGGTTCTTTTTTGGTTCTCTCTTGTTTTTTGTTCAGTTGCAGTATTATATTTTTCTTATTTTTCTTCATTACGTGTAATACACAGGTAAGAAGGATGGCAACTGTGAACAGAGTTATGAAACCGACTCTATTTGCTATAGAGTGTGTCTGAAGTTTTTGCATGTTTTTTATGTTGTTGATGTGCAATTCTTCCAATGCTTCCAGGGAAAGAATCTTAATTCTTTCGTTTTCTATTGGGGTTATTTGTGTTGTGGGATTTCCTGGGGTCATGACGGTGACCTCTAGGTTGCTGAACTCTTGTTTGTTGATGAATAAGGTTTCGTTCCAGAAGTTAATCATGTATGTGCCTCTCACGCGTTTCTTCTCTTCTTGCCATCTTATAGTGCAGTTGAAGTCGTTCACTAGTATAAGTCCATCGTCGATTTCCTCGATCTCCGGGATATGCTCTGCATTGCTAAAGCCACAGAGCGCTTGCTCTCCACTAACTAACTTAGGTATACAATTATTAGTGTTCAAGTTTACAATTTTTGATTTGTTACAGATTTTAATATTATAGTATTAGTATTGTTGTTAGTACGGTTGTGTTTCTATTTTCTTTAACTATTTCCTTTTTGTATCTGGGTGACAGTTTGGTACCTAATCTGGTATTGACATTGACGAATATTTCTTGACCTGGTATATAAGTTCGTATGTCGTTACGTTTTTTGTTATGATTCTGCATGTCGGTCGATTGTTTCTGTTTGAGTCTGTCAATGTTCTCCTTCCTAGCTTTTTCGTATTGGTCTGGGTCTGTAGTCACGTTTCTGCCGAAGAATATGTCTAATGGTCTCTTGTTAGTTGTCGAGTGTATAGTGTAGTTGTAGTCGTGTATTGATTTGTTAAGTAGTTCTTCGAATGTTCTGTGTTCCTGTTTTCTTTTGTTGCATCTCATAATATCTGATAATGTTGAATGAAATCTCTCTTCCTGCCCATTCACTGCGCTTTTGTAGGGTGGTGTTTTATAAACTTCTATATTTAATTGGTCCTGCATCATAAAAGTGATTGAGGCTGAATTAAGGGATTTTTCGTTGTCTATTACAACGGCTTTAGGTACGCCAAAATAAAAAAGGATTTCATGAAGTGGTTTTTTAATGTCTTCTATTGCTCTATATTTGATTATTCGTCCCTGAGCTAATTTCGAAAATTTGTCTACTGCCGTTAGTACTAAGTTTTTTTCTGTCGTGTATATGTCGATGTGGATTGTATGTCCTGGGTATTCGGGGATTGGTTTTTCTTTGAGTTTTGGGTTAGTGGGATGCCTATCGTATTTTTGTTTGACTAATTCTGTTATTCGTTGTTTCATTTTTGGGAAATAAAATCTTTCGGACAATTGCATTTTGTTTTCTAGTGCGTTGTGGTGGGCTCTGTTGTGTGTAGCCAATATCTTCTCATCTTGTTCTGTTTCATTTGTTAAATCTTTTACTTGCGACTGTGTGAGTCTAATCTTGAAGTTACTAAAATGTTGTGGATATATCTGCTGAATTTGGTTCATTATTTCTTCTGAGGTTATTATTCCGTTGATTACGGATGGGTTTAGATGAGCTTTCAGTATTTGCGTAAGGTCGTGTTCTGAGAAATTTGGTCGAGTAATCGTATGCCTGTGGAATGTTGGGAATGGGATATGGAATTCGTAATTTGTTTCGTTGGCTCTACTGAGACATATCTGGTTTTTGAATACGTTACTTGGAGCTTCTATGCTCGGAATTAAGTTGTGGCTTCAACTGGGTGGAGGCTACTGATCCAATATTATTGATCACAGGGATTCGTGATAGCGCATCGGCTACAATGTTATCCCTACCTGGCTTATAGAGGAGTTCGTAATCGAACTCTTCTAGGTAAGCTTTCCACCTCTTTATCCTAGCGTTGCCGTTCCAACTGCTAAGAGAGTGGGTTAAGGGTTGATGGTCGGTGTATATTTTTACACTCGCTTTACCGTAGAGGTAATTCTTGAGGGCTTTTAAGGCCCAAATTATTGCCAACATTTCCCTTTCATTGGTGGCGTAGTTCTCCTCTGTTTTAGAGAGAGTTCTAGAGAGGAAACAAATGGGTCGCTTGTTCTGGGATAGGACATCCCCAATAGCAAAGTTGGATGCATCTGTTGTCAGATGAAATTCTTTGCTGAAGTCCGGGTAATGAAGTATTACCTCATTTGAAACTAGGGAATTTTTTATTTTATTGAATGCTTCGATCGCTTCTTCGTTGAGATTAATGAGCTTTTTAGCTGATTGTTTTTTGGACACTCGTCCATCTTCCCCTCTTAAAAGAGAGGTAAGGGGCTTTGTCAGCTTAGCGAAGTCTTTTATAAACCTCCTATTATAGCTGGCGAGGCCAATAAACGATCTTAAATCTTTGAGTGTTTTTGGAAGTGGGAACTTCCTTATTGTCTCAATTTTGCTTGGATTAGTTTCTTTCCCCTTGTCTGAGATGACAAATCCCAGGAATTCTACTCTGTTCTTAAAAAACTCGCATTTGTCCAAATGACATTTCATGTTGGCTTCTTGTAGAGTTCTGAATATGGTGGCAAGGTGCTGCGCATGTGATTCATCATCTTTGCTAAAGATAATGATATCATCAATATAAATGAAGCATATTTTTCCAATATGCTCACGAAGGATGTCGTCAAGAGCTCTCTGGAAAATTGAGGGCGCATTCTTGAGACCGAATGGGAGTCGTGTAAACTCGTATTTTCCGTTGTTAACGGAGAAGGCAGTTTTTTGTATGTCTGACTTCTTAAGGGGTATTTTATGAAAGCCACTCTTCAAATCTAAGACAGAGAAAACTTTGTTATTGCCTAGCTGTGCTAGTACCTCGTTGATTTCGGGTATAGGGTATTTGTCTGCGGTAGTTTCTTTATTTAGTTTCCTGTAGTCTATAACCATGCGATATTTCTTTTGCCCGAAGGCATCTAATTTTTTCGGAACAATCCACACAGGTGAATTGTATGGGGATCGGGAGGGTCGGATGATTCCGTCCTCTAAAAGTTCTTTGATTTGGTTGTGTACTTCGTCTTTTAAAGACATTGGAAATTGGTAAAATTTTGAATATATGGGGCAATCGGTTTTTGTTCGAATCTCTGCTCTGACGTTGGTTGTGTATGTCAGTTTTTCGTCCGGATTGGCGAATAGGTGTGGGTGCATTTAAACTAGTTGATTAAGGCTATTTTTTTGTTCGTTTGTCATATGTTCTGTCCGTGGTATTACCGTGTTGACCGCCTCTATTTTTTTCTGCTTAATGGGTATGCAAATATTGTTCTTGATTATTAGTAGATTCTTGCTGCTTTGTATCACAGCATCTAGTTCCTTTAGACTATCGTTACCTAAAATAACGTCGAATGATTTTAGGGTGGGTAAGAGAAAGAATTTTATTTTTATATCATTTCTATTGAAAAGATTAGCAAACTTGTGGTGTGTAATTTTAATGCTTCCGCCGACTGTGACGGCTTCGAAGGGTTTTTCGTTTGGAATAGGTTCGGACACGAATTTTGGTTGGACGTAATTTCGGTTTGATCCTGTATCTATAAGTATTTTGAGTAATTTTCAGCTCCCCATCTTACATTCTATGTAAGGAAGAGAGGAGCTCTTTATCCTAAAAAATTAATGTCTGAGTGTTCGTATTGGGTATTTTGTCCGTCATCTGCTTCTTCAATTTGTTGGGCGTATTCGTTTAATGGCTGCTCGTATTCAGTATGCTGTTCGTAGTTTATCATTGATTGTACGTATTCCTCCATGGTCACATAGTTGTCAGTGTTTTCTGTCTCGGTCTGTTCTTCTCCTGTTTGTATGTTGAAATTTCTTTGTTTTTTGTCCATGGCGTTTGTTGGTGGTGGAGGTCTTTTCCCTACTTCAAAATTGGGTCTGTTCATGTAATTTATCATCCTCGTGCGGATGCTTTGGTCCACGTCCATTGGCTCAGGACGTGGTTGGGGTTTTGGTGCAGAAGGTTTATTGGGTACGTATACCTGTTGTGGTTGTGTCTGGTAGGTTCGTTGGTTGGGGTATTGTGGAATCGTTCCATTATTGTTGTAAGTCGGTGGTCCATGGTTTGTATTGGTTGGCCAAGGTGTATGCATCGGGAGTTGGGGCCTGAAGCTAATGGGTGGTGGCCTAAAAGTTTGGGTGAAAGAAGGCTGAGCTGTTCGGGGTGGCAGTGTAGGTGGTGGTATATTTCTATTTGGGTTTCTGGCATGTGTCTGTTGATTTCTATTCAAAGCCATGTTAGTGCGATAGCTTTGATTCTCTAGTTTTAAACAATAGTGAAGGGCTGAAGGTAGATCTGCTGGCTCCTTTATTCCAAGAATCCGTGGTAGATCTCCCTTCAAACCTCTAATGAAGGTATCTAATGCTTTATCTCGATATATTTTTGTCATAAGGGTTTCGTATTCCCAATTTAACTCCATACAGCCTACTTTATTTAATATCAGCGACAAGTGGTTGTAAACGACCTGGTAGAATTCTTCTACTGTTTGGTTGTTACCTTGCACTAACATTGTCATCTGATATTCTAATGTTCCCAGATCTCTTTTGTCCGCGTAGTGCAGCGTGAGACATTTGGAGATAGCGCTCCAATTTAGGGGAACATTATACGACTCGAGGGCCGTGTCGGCATTGCCAGTGATTTTGTTTCTCACTGTATGCAATATGCCAAAGTATTTTGGCGAACCTGCCTCAGCTGCATAGGCTGAGAGTATACGATCTACACTCTTCTTCCATGAGCTAAATTCCGCTGGATTACCGGAGAATTCTCTGAGGCTTTTAACTATGTCCGGAACTCTGTCTAAGTCATTCAAATTGTGGTTGGCAGTTATTGTTTGGTCGTCTACGTCACTAAACTCCCTAGAGGGGTTGACTAACTGCTTTACTAATGTCGGCAGTTGTTGTGCCAAAATCTGGCTAACCGTGGCTGCTATCATCTGCTCTGCGTTATTCGCCATGCCTCTATTTTGTAAATGTTCGTTTTGTCTGTCGATATGTCGTTGTTGCTGTCTGTTCAAGTTATGTCCGCCTACCTGTGGTTGATCTGCTACTATTGGGGGCCTAACTAAATTGTTTTCATTAGCCATAAACGAGATATATTACTTATATTGTATATTTTAAGCTATTTTTAAATCTAGTGTTAATTTTTTAATCTTTATTTTGTTTGAATTTTTGACCGTTTTTGTTTTCTTTTTAAAACCAGTGGCTGGTTTCTTCCTTCTACTTTGGAGGGTCCCTTGGGAGTCGCAAAGTTGGAAATAGTTTATACTACGTTCGTAGTCTTTATATTTGTTTATCGTTTTACACTTCTTTATCTTGCTTATTGTATTTGTTATTCCTTTAATTCTATTTCGCCTTTGTGTTAGTTGTTCGTTTGTTTTTTCTTTCTTTTGTTTCACTTAATTTCTAACTTACAGTACTATTCCTGATGTGGCAACCTCCCCTGCCGGTCCGGATTTCATCCTTTTTGAAGCCTTTGGGTATCTGCTGGGGATCCTGCGACCAGTCTTCGTTGAGAGTATCCTGCGGGCGGGCCTTACAAGATGCGTTGTCCACCGATGGGAAAAATTGAACTATTTAGTTCCAATTGCCTTTCGCGAATTTCACCAATCGTTGAATTTAATCGACGAGAGTTGCACTGGTTTTATTTTCGCGTATAACCGACCAACGCGCACGTAGAAGCGTTTTGTTCTATTGTTACACGAGCCGGTCCCTGCTCGGGCGCCAGTTAATTCCAACTTACTTAAATGATGGAAAAAAATATTATTTTTTTTTACGGAAGCAAGACTTCCTTTTATTGATGTTAAATTGCAACTGAATAAACTTAAATCAATTCTGGCCCTAGTCACCTGTGGCTTAGCCACAGCGGCGTTGGCAGCGGCGTCGCTGCTGATGTTGTTGGCCCGTTGGGCAATTCTTCTTGGAATTTTCGGCGGTTGCCAGTCGGCGCGTGGAGGAAATGGCACAGACACCAAGTCAGCATTTTGCTGCACTACTTATGAGGTGTTGCAATGCTTCTTATTGGGACTGTATGAATTTATTTGTTGTTAACTTGTATAAGGGGTTTGCATTAGGTGCTGTGGATATATGTTGTGGGTGTGGTACATATGTCACTTCCCCATCCCTTAGAAATTAGCCTGCCCTCAGGCGGACATTTTTGGGTATAAAGTTGGATTATTGCTAGTTACAATATTATTAGTTTCGTTTAGGTTGCTATTACTTATGATATTTTCATGTGGTTCTATATTAATTGGTTCTTTTACTTGTGGTTCTTCTTTTTGTTTTTTGTATTTGACAATTATTCTTTGGGGTAAAGCTTTGAACTTATAGATAACTAGCGGGTATAACCCTCCTTGCCCGTGGCACGTATGTTATAAAATCAATGTTCTCAAACAAATTTGAAATGATTTTGAAACTGATCGGACGGTAAACAAACAACTTTCACACAAACGTTTTCTGCCAATTTACCACTGTTGCGAGTGGAATTTCCCAAATCGCTGAAACACGTATTCATTACATTCTTATGTAGAGCTTTGAAAATAAGTTTGAAGCAAATCGGACACAACTTAAAACTTCGTACAAAAAATCTTTGAGTCGCATTCCACCCGAAAAAGTTTGGATTTTGCAAAAAGTGTGAAACACGTATCAAATGATTTTTCTTATAGATCTCTGGAAATGAATTTGAGCGCGAAACGTCACCCACCAAATCTTTGACCTCCATTTCCACCAAGGAGGCACGGATTTTTCGAAAAGTGTGAAACACCCCTTAAATGAATTTGAACAAAGATCTTTGAAAATAAATGTGGGGCCGATCGGATGGTAAACAAAAATCTTTCATACAACCGTTTTCCGCCAATTTACCACTGTTGCGGGTGGAATTTTCCAAATCGCTGAAATACGTATTTATTAAGTTCTTATGTAGAGCTTTGAAAATAAGTTTGAAGCAAATCGGACACAACTTAAAACTTCGCCCAAAAAATCTTTAAATCGCATTCCCCCCGAAGAAGTTTGAATTCTGCGAAAAGTGTGAAACACGTATCAAATGATTTTTCTTATAGATCTCTGGAAATGAATTTGAGCGCGAAACGTCACCCACCAAATCTTTTACGTCCATTTCCACCAAGGAGGAACGGATTTTTCTAAAAGTGTGAAACACCCCTCAAATGAATTTGAGCAAAGATCTTTGAAAATAAGTTTGAGGCCGATCGGATGGTAAACAAAAAAGTTACATACAAGCGTTTCTCGCGATTGTTCCCCACTTGCGGGTGGAATTTCCCGAAACCCCGTCTTAACGTGCACCTACATCACATAAGGTAGCTACAGTGAAAATTTCAGCTTCCTAGCTCTTACGGTTTGGGCTGTGCGTTGATCACCAATCAGTCAGTCAGTCAGTCAGTCAGGACAAACAGTTATATATATAGAGATATACAATATTATAATGCTTATGATTATGCATGGTGTTGTTAACGTTACAATTTGGAAAGTATTGTGCATTTTTGTTTGGTCTTTTACGATTTCTTTGGCTTGAATGTATGACAGTGGTTCTAATTTGGTTACATTATTACTTACATAAATCGTTTGGGTATAATCTAATAGTGTGCTTGTGATTATTATTTCGTCTAATTGGATTGAACATTTTGACGCTTTTATAAGGTTGTTATCTTCTACTATTATTTCTCTATTGTTGCAATCTTTTTTTAAAAGTGTTTTGGGTAGGTTCCAAGTAATGAGCATGTTAGGCTCGATGTAATTGGTTTCAAAATTCTTTTTTGTTTTCGTGTAACTACATTCGGTTGTGGCTTGATTCAAAATTCCTGCTATGCATTTGTTTGTAATTAATTCTTTGGTGTTTGCCGTGTAGGCTTGTTTGTTTTGTATGAAGTACTTGTCGTGGATAATTTCTGTTAGTATGTTGTTATCATTATCTGGATAAGGCAATATTTCAAAAATTGGTGCTCTGATTATTTCTCGTGGAATATGTGAAATGATTAAAATTTCGTTGGTGTCTGTCTTTAACCAAGTTGAGGTTTTGATATTTAATATTTTTTCTGAATTGACATGCTGTAAAGTGTCATGTTTTAATAATTTCGGGTTAAAAATTCTCAGTTTCTCTTGATTTCAAAAAGTTATAGTTTCTATGCCTGTATTAACTGCTTCTATTACTTGATTTAGTTCGTTTGCTTGTACGCAGTTTTCTGCTATATTATTCATTTTAGATTCTAATTCTTCTTTATCTTGTTGATCCGCGTTTGCTGCGTTTTCCAATTCTTATGCCGTTCTTTTCTCTTTCTAATTTGTCTTTTAAGTATTTGATTTGTGAATATGTTTCGAATTCTTCGGTTTCTTTGATTAATTTGTTATAAGTTTGTTCTGTTTAAGTTATATTAAAGGACAGATAATGGTATTCGTAGTTTACGGGTAGGTGTATTACTCCTGTCTTAAAGATTAAGTAACCATTTTTGGCTTGGGTCGGGTTGATTTCTATGCTTTGGAGTTGGGCTTCTCGGATGAGAGTGCTTATTAGGAATAGCATTAAATATGCTGTCAGTTTAAGTTGGGCTTCCTTGGCCATTTGATCTGGAATTTCGTATTTGCTTATATTAATTTTCTTTTTCTTCTTAAATTTAGATTTGTAATGTGTGATTTTTCTACCTCTGTTAGTTTCTTCGAAATGCTTATCGCCTACTTCTCTGAGGTTTCCCGTTTTCTTGAATGGAGTTGTAGTTTTGGATGTTACTAGGGTGATTCCTTAAATCTAGTGTCTATTTCAAAATCTTGGCTCTTTTCATTTAAATTTGTTATTTTATTAAGTTTGTTTTCCTGAGTGTTATATGCAGGGGTTCCGGCATATATAAAGATGTCAGCTGGTGTTCTACCAGTTGTATTGTGTTTTGTCTTATGGTTGTACGTGTAAAGTATCGTTTCAAATTTTGTTAATTTGTTTTCTGGATCGGACTCACTGTTTATTATTCTTAGCTTTTCGTTAGCTGTTTTGTGAAATCTCTTGTTAAAATAGTTACAATAAGCTGTTAAGCTTATAATCTGGCAACATTGTATCAGCGTAGTACGCATTCTGATACAATGTTGCCAGATTATAAATAATAATATAATCTGGCAACATTGTATCAGCATAGTACTCATTCTGTAATTGAGTACTTGTTCAGATTTTTGTACTCATGCTTTGAAGTTTCTATAAAAATGTTTAACCGAACCACTACGTGTGTTTTCTTTATGTGCAACTTAGTCACACTAGAAATATCCCAACATTATTTATGGGCCCAGGTCTCGGTATTTTCGGTTAAATAAGTACACAAAGTGTCTATGTTTTTGAAAGCTTCCTTTTGTTAAATTTTGAAAAGTTTATTTCGTGCGAAGAATAACGTGGTAAAATTGTCAAAATGAACATGTCGCATCAAAAAGAAAAACTAAAACAACAGTGTCGAAAGCATAGGCAGAAAGAATAGCAGTAAGCAGCCATTCCGAGGCAAATGTTTTAATTGCGAAAAAGAAGGGCATCGAGCGAGCGATTGCCGAAATAAAAAGAATGGTGATAAAAAGAGCCAAAAGGACGAAAAGTCTCTATGCTTATTACACAGGTGTGTCAAGGAGAAGTAAAAGAGTTTTCGGTGCGTTGACAGTGGTGCAACATCGCACATGTGCTGCGACCGCAGGTTGTTCCTTACGTATGCTGATAAAAAGACGTTGATAATGTTGGCCGCAAATAAGTTTATCGATTCACCCGGCAGTGGCAGTGTTGAGTTGCACTGCAATAGAAGAAAACTAAATCTGCAAAATGTTTTATATGTCCCTGACTTAAGCATGAATTTTTTATCAGTAAGTGCTGCAGCAAAGTTTGAGAATTCTACCATATTTGAAGGGAAAATTGCGCTGATAAATGACAAAGAAGGCAACGAGATAATAAGGGCAATACACGAAAATGGTTTGTATATTTACAAACATAGTCTTGATCAGGTTCATATGCTAAATAGTTCTGATTCATCTTCCATAAAATGGCACAATAGATTTGGAGACCTGAATTTTAAAGATTTGAAATTGCTTACTGATAAGCAACTGGTGCGTGGTATGAAAGTTGAAAATATACAATTAGAAATAAATTGCGATACATATACTAAAGCAAAAATTTGTGCGTTGCCATTCCCACAGAAAGCGAATCGTGTCTCAAAGCAAGTACTGGACTTAGTACATACAGACGTATGTGGTCCGATGAATGTTAAATCGCTTGCAGGCAATCGATATTTCGTAACTTTTATTGTGACTACTCACGCAAGATATTTGTTTACCTTATGCACTCAAAAAGCCAAGTTTTTGAGAAGTTTAAAATGTTTAAAATTTTTGAAGAATGCCAAACAGGAAATAAAATAAAGGCTGTGCCCAGCGACAATGGAACAGAGTATGTGAATAAGCAATTCACTGAATTTTTGATCGAGTGCGGTATAAAAAGGCAATTAACCTTACACTCCGCAGCAAAACGGTGTGGCCGAACGTGCTAATCGGACCATCGTTGAAATTGCAAAAAGTCTTCTAATTCAATCAAAGCTTGATGAATTTTTGTGGGCAGAGGCTGTTGAAACAGCAGTTTATTTGCACACCATTTGAGGTATGGAAGGATCGCAAGCCATCAGTACAGCACTTGAGAGTATTTGGCTCGCGGGCATTTGCACTCGACAAAGTCAGAAAAATTAAGTTCCAAGCAAAGGTCAAGGAGTACATTTTTGTTGGTTACTCCTTTACAGCAAAGGCATACCGCCTATATGATCGCGAGAAGCGAACAGTTATTGAAAGAAGGGATGTCAAATTCATTGAAGGTGAGTTTGATATAGCAACAACTGATGCATGCAGTATTTCGGACACAAACACCTTCACGACGTACATTATGCCGTTTGAGTCAAATCATGAGGTTGCAAAAAACCACCCAGAGACACCTGCCGAGGTGCAAGAGTACAACAGTGACTCAAATGAAGAAGAAGAGGAGGATTTTGTGAGCGCAAGCGATCCAGAAGAAGAGGGCAACGATCACGACAATGACCAAGTAGCGCTGCCACAAGTTGAAGCTGTAGTGAAACATGGGCGTGGCAGGCCAAAAATTATACGTACAGGTCAGCCAGGCAGGCCCAGAAAGCAGTACCAATTGATCAAAAGTCTTCATCAGATTGAAGACATTGAAAGTTACAGAAGCATTACATGGCCAAAATGCGCAGGATTGGGAAAAGTCTATGCAAATAGAGTACGACGCTCTACAAGCAGATGAGACATGGTCAGTGTGTGAGCTACCTCCTGGACAAAAGGCCATTGGTTCAAAATGGTTTTACCGAATCAAGAGAGATAAAGATAGTAATATTGAAAAATTTAAGTCTCGACTAGTGCCACAAGGTTGTGGTCAACAGTTTGGTGTCAATTACTGGGAAACGTTTTCTCCCGTAATTCGATATGAAACCATTCGCATGTTATTCGCAATAGCTGCTGAAAAAGAGCTTTATATGCATCAAGTCGACATTTCAAACGCATATTTAAATATCAAGCTTAATAAAACTGTGTACATGAAACAGCCGTCGAATTTTATTGACAAGCAGCATCCAAATAAAGTCCTCAAACTAGAAAAGGCACTTTACGGACTTAAACAATTCGGACGAGTTTGGAACAATACGCTCGATGAGGTATTGAGAAGCATGGATTTTAAAAGATGCAAAAATGAAACATGCTTATACGTCAAACAAAAGCAACAACACTTCAGCTACATCGCTGTCTACGTCGACGATTTCATAGTGTGTCCCAGCGAAGAAGACATTGCCGTGATTAAGAAGAAGATTGCATCAAATTTTAAAATGCAGGATGGAGGCCCCATAAGCTATTTCCTAGGAATTGAAATCCAACGCGACGGCGATCGAGGTTCCGTTTCGCTGTGCCAGAAAACGCACATTCAAGGCCTATTGGACAAGTATGGTATGAGCAATTGCCGTCCAGTAAGCACACCTCTTGACCCAGTGGACTTGTGTAAAGATAAATATAACGCAATATCAGTCATTAATTGGTTCGCTTATATACTTAGCAGTTTTGAGCCGACCAGACATTTTGCATGCTGTAAGCAAATTATCACAAAGAAATGCTAATCCTCATGGAGAACACCAGTCTGCAGCAAAGCACATTCTAAGATATCTTGCGGGTACAAAGAATATGAAATTAGTATACCGTAAAAATGGCTAAAAGGCAATGCAGATGCAGATTGGGGCAACGATCGGCTGGACAGGAGATTCTATAGTCGCTACGCATTTTTCCTGGCAGGCAGTGCGTTCTCTTGGACTTCATCAAAGCAAAGGGTTGTCGCATTGAGCAGCACTGAAGCAGAATAACAACCTAAGCGCGCAACATATTGCGCAAAATCCAGTCCATCATAAGCGCACTAAGCACATAGACATAAGGTATCATTTTATACGTGAAAAGGTACAATGTAATGATATTGCATTAGAATACGTACCTACAAATAATAATGTTGCAGATATACTAACAAAATGTTTAAGTAAACAAAAGCACGTAGGCTTTGTAAAAACACTTGGATTGAATTAAATTTGTTATTTTGCAACTGATTAAAATTAGCTTAAGAAGAGTGTTTAAATAGTTACAATAAGCTTCTTTATAATCTGGCAACATTGTATCAGCATAGTACTCATTCTGTAATTGAGTACTCGTTCAGATTTTTGTACTCATGCTTTGAAGTTTCTATAAAAACGTTTAACCGAACCACTACGTGTGTTTTCTTTATGTGCATCTTAGGCACACTAGAAATAACCCAACATCTCTCAATGTCAGAAATTCCGTTCTTACTAGTGGCTATACTTATTTGGACATTTTCGGACTGTAACCATAATTGGAGTGCTGCGCACATGAATTCTGAATCTTTGTCGGCTTTGATTTCTATTGGTTTACCCATTAGGTTGAACAGTTGGAGGATTGCTCGTTTTGTTTCGAGCCAATCTCTACTGTTTATCTCTATTAATGCTGCGTATTTGGAGTAAATGTCTATGCAAGATAGAAACTGTCTGTTGTCAATGATATAAAAATCCATGACGTATTTATCTCGGGGGTTGAACGTTTCAGGAGTCGTTTGAAAGGAGAGTATAGTATTTCTGTGTTCCGTTTTGGCTACGTTACATATTTCGCATTCGTTTATGATATTTTGTATCAACATTAGGTGATCAGGGTAGTAATATTTGCCTTTGAAAAAGGCTGTAACTTTCTCTATACCTGGATGCAATAAGTCTTTATGATTTTTAAGGATGATTGTTTGGTGTATTTCATTACTGGGATTAATTATTTCAATGTAAGCTTTTTGGAAAATAATGAAGTCTGCTTCATTATGGAAGTAAATTACACTTTTCTTAGTGCATAAATATTCTTCAATCAAATCTTTAGAGTATTCGTGGGTCATTTCTTGATAAGAGATTTTAATTTTTTGTTTATGGAAGTAGCGTATTGTTTCTACTTGGTTGCTATTAGTTTTTATGAATTCTAATTGCCTGTTATAATAGTTAACGGGTCTTTCTGTGTTAGGAATATGATTTTCGTTATCTTCCTGTGCACTGTGGAGTGGTACAGCTAAGCCATCTGGAGTTTCGCCTAATAGATTTTCCTCTTTTTTGATTCGCAATAAAGCGTCTGCTACATAATTTTCCTTTCCAGGGACATATTTGATGTGGTAATCAAACTCATTTAGCTTGATTTTCCATCTTTGTAGCTTCATGTTGGGTTCTTTCATGCTGCTTAGCCAAACTAGGGGTTTGTGATCGCTAAGGATCTCGAATTTTCTTCCGAATAGATAGGATCTGAAGTATTTGGTGGCCCAGACAATAGCTAAAAGTTCTTTCTCTATTGCCGAATAATTAATTTCATGTTCGTTTAATGTTCTGCTTGCATAGCAGATTGGTTTGTGATCTTATGATAATACTGCCCCTATAGCAATATTACTGGCATCTGTGGTTAGTGAGAATTGTTTCTCGAAATTGGGATATACTAGTATCGGATCGGACATTATAAGTAATTTTAATTTTTTAAATGCCTCAATATATTGCTTATATGTTGTATTTTTGACTACGCCCTTTTTAAGTCTTGTTGTCATTGGTTTTGCTATTTTGGCAAAGTTTGGGATGAACTTTCGGTAAAAACCGAAAAGTCCTTAAAATGGTCTAATTCCCTTTGTTGTTTTAGGTATTGGGTTAGATTTTATACCTTCTGTTGTTATAATGTGGCCTAGGAATTTAGTTTGTTTTTTTATGAATTCACATTTATCTAATTGCAATTTTAGATTGGCCTCCCTTAATTTTGTGAATACCCTCCTCAGTGATAATATGTGTTCCTCCAATAAAGTGGAGTATATAATAATGTCGTCCATGTAGACAGGACAGTCGGTGTAGATTAAATCTTTAAGGAGATTGTGCATGCAGCGTTGAAACGTTACAGGTGCGTTCTTCAGACCAAACGGCATTCGAGTGTACTCGTAATGTCCATTTTTGGTTGAAAATACTGTCTTAGGAATAGAACCTTCATCCATTTGGATTTGGTGAAAGCCCTTTGCGAGGTCAATGGTAGTAAAATACTGACATTTACCAAGTTTGTCTAGTATACCGTCAATTGCTGGTATAGGGTATTTGTCATCAACTGTGACTTCATTAAGGCTTCGATAGTCAATGACTATCCTAAATATTTGTTTGCCAGTAGCATCCCTCTTTTTGGGTATGATACAAATGCGAATTATCCCTTGTTTGGTCATATCTTTGATCTGGTGTTCGACTTCTTGGTCGAATGTTTGGGCGTATTTGTATGGTTTTTTGTAAACCGGCTCTTCATGTTTAGTTTGGATGACATGGTTAACAGTACTTGTGAAAGTCAAGTTTTCACCTTCTCGGTACTGGATGTCACTAAATTCATATAAAACTTTTGTTAATTTGCCTTTCTCTTCATCGTTCAGATGATCTAGGCGGAATTCGTTGAACTCTGAGAGTTCGTTGTTGATGGCGAACACAAATTGTTCGTCATCAGACGGGGGTGGAACGAGATATTCAGGTTTTGCTTCGTTCGCTGGCAATTCGATTTCTGAATTGTTTTGCACGGTGAATGTGTATTCATTATTTCTTATGGGTTTATTTTTGTAATCTATTAGGGCTTGAGTACTCTTTAAGAAGTCTCTACCTAATAACAAATCATAGTTTTCTGAAAAATTATGTCAATAAAATTTCTGATGATTGGAGCAGAGTTTGCTGGGTTTCAGCGAAATGCTTTGATTTAATACTATTGTACCATTGATCGTTTGAACTTCTGGCAAGTTTTTATCGGGAAATTTAAAAAGTTTTCCTTCATTAAATTAATAGACGACCACGTGTCTATTACACATTTAAATATTTTGTTATTCATATTTAGTCTAATAAATGGGTTGGTTCTTCTTCGGTTTCTGATTCCGAGGCAGTTTGAAGAAAATTTTCGGACGTATCCATTTTTATTTGACCGCTACCGCTTTCGCGTTGCCTTTTTGTTGGTGGATTTGGGGCGGATGAATTTTTATGTTGGGGTTGATAGTCAAGGGGGTTTTGTGCCCTGCCTTGGTTTAAATTCTGGCTAAACTCTTGGTTTAGCTGTGGACTACGGTCAACTTGGGATTTTGGTTTCTGTGTGGTATTATTATAGTTCTGTTGTTTTGATGTCTGACTAATTTTGGGTTTTCCCATACTCACATTGATCATTGTTACCCCAATTTTTATTGGAAGTGGTCGGATTGTTTCGGTTATTCGGATTTCTACTTCTCTTTGTGCTACATTTTTTAGCTTTGAAATTATAGTAATTTCATGACGGGCTTACTCATAATAACGTCTTTAACTGTATTGTTGAACCCGTTTGTGTAAAGCATAGTGTTCATCTGTTTCTCTTCTAATATTAACTTATTAGATATGACATACGAATTATATTCTAGTTCTTCTACAAACTTACGAATACTTCCGTTGAACGGTGCATTGTAGATTCTCCTTAAAAAGCTCTTCGCATGGCGTTTGTGTCTTGAATTCTGAGATGATCTCTATGGCTCCGAACAGGACGCTGTTTTGGCGAATGTCATGTCATGCGCCTTATGTTTCGAGTTCTTCGGTTTGTTTAATTAATTTGTCATAAGTTTGTTCTGTTTGAGTTATATTAACGGACAGATAATGGTATTCGTAGTTTACGGGTACGTGTATTACTCCTGTCTTAAAGATTAAGTTGTTATTTTTGGCTTGGGTCGGGTTGATTTCTATGCTTTGGAGTTGGGCTTTTCGGACGAAGGTCCGAGTTGATATAGGCATCTCCGTCTGTCCGTCTGTCTGTTTCTATGCGAACTAGTCTCTCAGTTTTAAAGCTATCTTTATGAAACTTTGCAGAAGTCCCTCCATATGTTGCACGCAGTTCATGTGTCAAAACCAGCTGGATCGGACCACTGTATCATATAGCTGCCATAGGAACGATCGGTCGAAAAGTAGGTTTTTGTATGAAAAACATTTTTTATTATAAAGATATCTTAATCAAACTCGGCATTTATTAGTTGTACCATGCTCCTCATATATATGCAAATTCCTATTAAGATCGGACCACTATATCATACAGCTGCCATAGGAACGATCGGTCGAAAATTAAGTTGTATGGAAAACTTTTTTGTTTTTCAAGATACGATGGGCTTCTTAGATACGGGCAAAGCACTATGAGCATTATGAAAAGGTTGGGTCTGCAAGGGTTTTAAATCTTCGGCGAGCCGAAGATAGCCCTTCCTTCTCGTTAAATTTAGATTTGTAATGTTTGATTTTTCTACCTCTGTTAGTTTCTTCGAAATGCTTATCCTCTACTTGTCTGAGGTTTCCCGTTTTCTTGAATGGGGTTGTAGTCTTGGATCTTACTAGGGGTGATTCCTTAAATCTAGTATCTATTTCAAAGTCTTGGCGCTTTTCGTTTAAATTTGTTATTTTATTTAGTTTGTTTTCCTGAGTATTATATGCGGGGGATCCGGCATATATAAAGATGTCAGCTGGTGTTCTACCAGTTGTATTGTGTTTTGTCTTAAAGCATCGTTTTCTGGATCGGACTCACTGTTTATTATTCTTAGTTTTTCGTTAACTGTTTTGTGGAATCTCTCAATGTCAGAAATTCCATTTTTACTAGTGGTTATAGTTTTTTGGACATTTTCGGACTGTAACCATAATTGGAGTGCTGCGCACATGAATTCTGAATCTTTGTCGGCTTTGATTTCTATTGGTTTACCCATTAGGTTGAACATTTGGAGGATTGCTCGTTTTGTTTCGAGCCAATCTCTGCTGTTTATCTCTATTAGTGCTACGTATTTGGAGTAAATGTCTATGCAAGATAGAAACTGTCTGTTGTCAATGATATAAAAATCCATGACGTATTTCTGTCGGGGGTTGAACGTTTCTGGAGTCGTTTGAAAGGAGAGTTTAGTATCTCTGTGTTCCGTTTTGGCTACGTTGCATATTTCGCATTCATTTATGATATTTTGTATCAGCTTTTGGTGATCAGGGTAGTAAAATTTTTCTTTAAAAAAGGCTGTAACTTTCTCTATACCTGGATGCAATATGTCTTTATGATTTTTAAGGATGATTTCCTTGGAGTGTGCGTAGGTTTGGATATCTATAACTTGTTTGGTGGATTTCATTACCTTTGTTAGGTTACTTGGATTAATTATTTCAATGTAGGCATTTTGAAAAATAATGAAGTCTGCTTCATTATGGAAGTAAATAACACTTTTCTTAGTGCATAAATATTCTTTAATCAATTCTTTAGCGTATTCGTGGGTCATTTCTTGATAGGAAATTTTAATTTTTTGTTTATGGAAGTAGCGTATTGTTTCTACTTGGTTACTATTAGTTGTTATGAATTCTAATTGCCTGTTATAATAGTTAACGGGTCTTTCTGTGTTAGGAATATGATTTTCGTTATCTTCCTGTGCACTGTGGATTGTTAGAGCTAAGCTATCTGGAGTTTCGCACAATAGATTTTCCTCTTTTTTGATTCGCGATAAAGCGTCTTCTATATAATTTTTTTTTCCGGGAACATATTTGATGTGGTAATCAAACTCATTTAGTTTGATTTTTCATTTTTGTAGCTTCATATTGGGTTCTTTCATGCTGATTAGCCAAACTAGGGGTTTGTGATCGCTAAGGATCTCGAATTTTCTTCCGAATAGATAGGATCTGAAGTATTTGGTGGCCCAGACAATAGCTAAAAGTTCTTTCTCTATTGCCGAATAATTAATTTCGTGTTCGTTTAATGTTCTGCTTGCATAGCAGATTGGTTTGTGATCTTGTGATAATACTGCTCCTATAGCAATATTACTGGCATCTGTGGTTAGTGAAAATTGTTTCTCGAAATTGGGATATACTAGCATCGGATCGGACATTATAAGTAATTTTAATTTTTTTCTAATGCTTCAATGTATTGCTTATCTTTTGTGTTTATGACTGCACCTTTTTTTTAGTGTTGCTATCATTAGTTTTGCTATTTTAGCAAAATTTTGGATGAACTTTCGGTAAAAACCGCAAAGTCCTAAAAATGATTTGATTCCCTTTGTTGTTTTAGGTATTGGGAATTTTTGGATTGCTTCGATTTTAGCTGGGTTAGCTTTTAAGCCTTCTGTTGTTATTATGTGGCCTAGGAATTCAGTTTGTTTTTTCACGAATTCACATTTATCTAATTGCAATTTTAGATTGGCCTCCCTTAATTTTATGAATACCCTCCTCAGTGACATAATAAGTTCCTCCAATGAAGTGGAGTATACAATAATGTCGTCCATGTAGACAGGACAGTCCGTGTAGATTAAATCTTCAAGGAGATTGTTCATGCAGCGTTGAAACGTTACAGGTGCATTCTTCAGACCAAACGGCATTCGAGTGTACTCGTAATGTCCATTTTTAGTTGAAAAGGCTGTCTTAGGAATAGAACCTTCATCCATTTGAATTTGGTGAAAGCTCTTTGCGAGGTCAATGGTAGTAAAATACTGGCATTTACCAAGTTTGTCTAGTACACCATCCATTGCTCGTATAGGGTATTTCTCATCAACTGTGACTTCATTAAGGCTTCGATAGTCAATGACTATCCTAAAATTTTGTTTGCCAGATGAATCCCTTTTTTTGGGTATGATCCAAATAGGCGACCAATAAGGGGATTTCGACTTGCGAAATATCCCTTGTTATACCCTTGCAGAGGGTATTATAATTTTGTCGTGAAATGTGTAACGCATAGAAGGAGACATCTCCGACCCCATAAAGTATATATATTCTTGATCAGTATCAACAGCCGAGTTGATATAGCCATGTCCGTCTCTCCGTCTGTCTGTTTCTATGCGAACTAGTCTCTCAGTTTTAAAGCTATCTTTATGAAACTTTGCAGAAGTCCCTCTCTATGTTGCACGCAGTTCATATATCAAAACCAGCTGGATCGGACAACTATATCATATAGCTGCCATAGGAACGATCGGTTGAAAATTAAGTTTTTGTATAGAAAATTTTTATGTTTTTCAAGATATCTTGACCAAACTCGGTATTTATTAGTTTAACTAAGCTCCCCATATTTATGCAAAATTCTAATTAAGATCGGGCAACTATTTCATATAGCTGCCATAGGAACGATCGATCGAAAATTAAGTTTTTGTATGGAAAATTTTTATGTTTTTCAAGATATCTTGGCCAAACTCGGTATTTATTAGTTTTACTACGCTCCCCATATATATGCAAAATCATATTAAAATCGGACCACTATATCATATAGCTACCATAAGAACGATCGGTCGAAAATTAAGTTGTTATATGGAAAATTTGTTTGTTTTTCACGATATTTTGATTGAACTCGGCATTTACTTGTTTTACTATGCTCCCCATATATATTAAAAATCCTATTAAGATCGGACCACTATATCATATAGCTCCCATAGGAACGATCGGTCGAAAATTAAGTGGTATGGAAAATTTGTTTGTTTTTCACGATATCTTGACTAAGCTCGGCATTTATTTGGTTTATTATGCTCTTCATATATATGCAAAATCCTATTAAGATCGGAAAACTATATCATATAGCTGCCATAGGAACAATCGGTCGAAAATTTAGTTGTTGTATGGAAAATTTGTTGGTTTTTCACGATATCTTGACCAAACTCGGTAAATATTAGTTTTACTATGCTTGTCATAACTGTCATTAACTATTTTCCCTGTGCTTCTTAGATACGGGCAAAGCATTATGAGAATCATGAAAAGGTTGGGTCTGCAAGGGTATTAAATCTTCGGCGTGCCGAAGATAGCCCTTCCTTCTCGCTTGATCATGTCTTTGATCTGGTTTTCGACGTCTTGGTCGAATGTTTGGGCGTATTTTTAGGGTTTTTTGCAAACCGGGTCTTCATATTTAGTTTGGATGACATATTTAACAGTACTTGTGAAAGTCAAATTTGCACCTTCTCGGTACTGGATGTCACCAAATTCATGTAAAACTTTTATAAATTTGCCTTTCTCCTGCTCGCTTAGATGATCTAGGCGGAATTCGGTGAGCTCTGAGAGTTCGTTGTTGATGGCGAACACAAATTGTTCGTCATCAGACGGGGGTGGAACGAAATATTCGATTTTTGCTTCGTTCGCTGGCAATTCGATTTGTGAATTGTTTTGTATGGTGAACGTGTATTTATTTATTCGTATGGTTTTATCTTTGTAATCTCTTAGGGCTTTTGTACTCTCTAAGAAGTCTCTACCTTATAACAAGTCATAATTTTCTGAAAAATTATGTCAATAAAATTTCTGATGATTGGAGCAGAGTTTGCTGGGTTTCAGCGAAATGCTTTGATTTAATACTATTGTACCATTGATCGTTTGAACTTCTAATTGGCAGGTTTTTATGGGGAAATTTAAAAAGTTTTCTTTCATTAAATTAATAGACGACCCCGTGTCTATTACACATTTTAATATTTTGTTATTCATATTTAGTCTAATAAATGGGTTGGTTCTTCTTCGGTTTCTGATTCCGAGGCAGTTTGAAGAAAATTTTCGGACGTATCCATTTTTATTTGACCGCTACCGCTTTCGCGTTGCCTTTTTGTTGGTGGATTTGGGGCGGATGAATTTTTATGTTGGGGTTGATAGTTAAGGGGGTTTTGTGCCCTGCCTTGGTTTAACTTCTGGGTAAACTCTTGATTTATGTATAGTCAACTTGGGATTTTAGTTTGAGTGTAGTATTACTATAATTTTCGGTTTTCCTGTACTCGCGTTAATCATTATTACCCCGATTTTGATTGGAAGTAGTTGGATTATTCTGGTTATTTTTTTTTGCTTCTATCGGACCATGTTAAATCATAGACACCTTCTCTTTGTGCTACCTGTTTTAGCTTTGAAATTGTAGTTTTGTCATGACGGGCTAATGTCATGAACAACCTATCGGGTAACTTCCTCATAATCACGTCTTTAACTGTATTAGTTAACGCGTTTGTGTAAAGCATAGTGTTCAACTGATTTTCTTCTAATATTAGCTTATTGGATATAACATAGGATTTGTACTCTAATTCTTCTACGAACTTACGAATACTTCCGTTGAATGGTGTATTGTACATTCTTCTTAAAAGCTCTTCGCATGGCATTTGTGTCTTGAATTCTGAAATGAGCGCGGACCTCATAGCTGCATGACCCTCTACGCATCTCCTCCTATTTGCATCTCTATGGCTCCGAACAGGACCCTGTTTTAGAGAATATCCCTCTTTGGATATAGTTGCATGATGAAATCATGCGCCTTATGTTTCGAATTCTTCGGTTTGTTTAATAAATTTGTCATAAGTTTGTTCTGTTTGAGTTATATTAACGGACAGATAATGGTATTCGTAGTTTACGGGTACGTGTATTACTCCTGTCTTAAAGATTAAGTAACCATTTTTGGCTTGGGTCGATTTCTATGCTTTGGAGTTGGGCTTTTCGGACGAAGGTCCGAGTTGATATAGCCATGTCCGTCTGTCCGTCTGTCTGTTTCTATGCGAACTAGTCTCTCAGTTTTAAAGCTATCTTTATGAAACTTTGCAGAAGTCCCTCTCTATGTTGCACGCAGTTCATATGTCAAAACCAGCTGGATCGGACCACTGTATCATATAGCTGCCATAGGAACGATCGGTCGAAAAGTAGGTTTTTGTATGAAAAACATTTTTTTTTATAAAGATATCTTAATTAAACTCGGCATTTATTAGTTGTACCATGCTCCTCATATATATGCAAATTCCTATTAAAATCGGACCTTTATATCATATAGCTGCCATAGGAACGATCAGTCGAAAATTAAGTTGTTGTATGGAAAATGTTTTTCTTTTTCAAGATATCTTGACCACACTCGGCACTTATTAGTTTTACTATGCTCCCCATAAATATGCAAAATCCTATTAGAATCGGACAACTATATCATATAGCTGCCATAGGAACGATCGGTCGAAATTAAGTTGTATGGAAAACTTTTTTGTTTTTCAAGATACTTCTTAGCTTCTTAGATACGGGCAAAGCACTATGAGCATTATGAAAAGGTTGGGTCTGCAAGGGTTTTAAATCTTCGGCGAGCCGAAGGTAGCCCTTCCTTCTCGTTAAATTTAGATTTGTAATGTTTGATTTTTCTACCTCTGTTAGTTTCTTCGAAATGCTTATCCTCTACTTGTCTGAGGTTTCCCGTTTTCTTGAATGGGGTTGTAGTCTTGGATCTTACTAGGGGTGATTCCTTAAATCTAGTATCTATTTCAAAGTCTTGGCGCTTTTCGTTTAAATTTGTTATTTTATTTAGTTTGTTTTCCTGAGTATTATATGCGGGGGATCCGGAATAAATAAAGATGTCAGCTGGTGTTCTACCAGTTGTATTGTGTTTTGTCTTAAAGCATCGTTTCAAATTTTGTTAATTTGTTTTCTGGATCGGACTCACTGTTTATTATTCTTAGTTTTTCGTTAACTGTTTTGTGGAATCTCTCAATGTCAGAAATTCCATTTTTACTAGTGGTTATAGTTTTTTGGACATTTTCGGACTGTAACCATAATTGGAGTGCTGCGCACATGAATTCTGAATCTTTGTCGGCTTTGATTTCTATTGGTTTACCCATTAGGTTGAACATTTGGAGGATTGCTCGTTTTGTTTCGAGCCAATCTCTGCTGTTTATCTCTATTAATGCTGCGTATTTGGAGTAAATGTCTATGCAAGATAGAAACTGTCTGTTGTCAATGATATAAAAATCCATGACGTTTTTCTGTCGGGGGTTGAACGTTTCTGGAGTCGTTTGAAAGGAGAGTTTAGTATCTCTGTGTTCTGTTTTGGCTACGTTACATATTTCGCATTCGTTTATGATATTTTGTATCAACATTAGGTGATCAGGGTAGTAATATTTGCCTTTAAAAAGGCTGTAACTTTCTCTATACCTGGATGCAATAAGTCTTTATGATTTTTAAGGATGATTTCCTTGAAGTGTGCATAGGTTTGGATATCTATAACTTGTTTGGTGGATTTCATTACCTTTGTTAGGTTACTTGGATTAATTATTTCAATGTAGGCATTTTGAAAAATAATGAAGTCTGCTTCATTATGGAAGTAAATTACACTTTTCTTAGTGCATAAATATTCTTTAATCAATTCTTTAGCGTATTCGTGGGTCATTTCTTGATAAGAAATTTTAATTTTTGTTTATGGAAGTAGCGTATTGTTTCTACTTTGTTACTATTAGTTGTTATGAATTCTAATTGCCTGTTATAATAGTTAACGGGTCTTTCTGTGTTAGGAATATGATTTTCGTTATCTTCCTGTGCACTGTGGATTGTTAGAGCTAAGCTATCTGGAGTTTCGCACAATAGATTTTCCTCTATTTTGATTCGCGATAAAGCGTCTTCTATATAATTTTCTTTTCCGGGAACATATTTGATGTGGTAATCAAACTCATTTAGTTTGATTTTTCATTTTTGTAGCTTCATATTGGGTTCTTTCATGCTGATTAGCCAAACTAGGGGTTTGTGATCGGGTACGTGTATTACTCCTGTCTTAAAGATTAAGTAGCCATTTTTGGCTTGGGTCGGGTTGATTTCTATGCTTTGGAGTTGGGCTTTTCGGACGAAGGTCCGAGTTGATATAGCCATGTCCGTCTGTCCGTCTGTCTGTTTCTATGCGAACTAGTCTCTCAGTTTTAAAGCTATCTTTATGAAACTTTGCAGAAGTCCCTCTCTATGTTGCACGCAGTTCATATGTCAAAACCAGCTGGATCGGACCACTGTATCATATAGCTGCCATAGGAACGATCGGTCGAAAAGTAGGTTTTTGTATGAAAAACATTTTTTTTTATAAAGATATCTTAATGAAACTCGGCATTTATTAGTTGTACCATGCTCCTCATATATATGCAAATTCCTATTAAAATCGGACCACTATATCATATAGCTGCCATAGGAACGATCAGTCGAAAATTAAGTTGTTGTATGGAAAATGTTTTTCTTTTTCAAGATATCTTGACCACACTCGGCACTTATTAGTTTTACTATGCTCCCCATAAATATGCAAAATCCTATTAGAATCGGACAACTATATCATATAGCTGCCATAGGAACGATCGGTCGAAATTAAGTTGTATGGAAAACTTTTTTGTTTTTCAAGATACGATGGGCTCCTTAGATACGGGCAAAGCACTATGAGCATTATGAAAAGGTTGGGTCTGCAAGGCGTATTAAATCTTCGGCGAGCCGAAGGTAGCCCTTCCTTCTCGTTAAATTTAGATTTGTAATGTTTGATTTTTCTACCTCTGTTAGTTTCTTCGAAATGCTTATCCTCTACTTGTCTGAGGTTTCCCGTTTTCTTGAATGGGGTTGTAGTCTTGGATCTTACTAGGGGTGATTCCTTAAATCTAGTATCTATTTCAAAGTCTTGGCGCTTTTCGTTTAAATTTGTTATTTTATTTAGTTTGTTTTCCTGAGTATTATATGCGGGGGATCCGGCATATATAAAGATGTCAGCTGGTGTTCTACCAGTTGTATTGTGTTTTGTCTTAAAGCATCGTTTCAAATTTTGTTAATTTGTTTTCTGGATCGGACTCACTGTTTATTATTCTTAGCTTTTCGTTAACTGTTTTGTGGAATCTCTCAATGTCAGAAATTCCATTTTTACTAGTGGTTATAGTGTTTTGGACATTTTCGGACTGTAACCATAATTGGAGTGCTGCGCACATGAATTCTGAATCTTTGTCGGCTTTGATTTCTATTGGTTTACCCAATAGGTTGAACATTTGGACGATTGCTCGTTTTGTTTCGAGCCAATCTCTGCTGTTTATCTCTATTAATGCTGCGTATTTGGAGTAAATGTCTATGCAAGATAGAAACTGTCTGTTGTCAATGATATAAAAATCCATGACGTATTTCTGTCGGGGGTTGAACGTTTCTGGAGTCGTTTGAAAGGAGAGTTTAGTATCTCTGTGTTCCGTTTTGGCTACGTTGCATATTTCGCATTCATTTATGATATTTTGTATCAACTTTTGGTGATCAGGGTAGTAAAATTTTTCTTTAAAAAAGGCTGTAACTTTCTCTATACCTGGATGCAATAAGTCTTTATGATTTTTAAGGATGATTTCCTTGAAGTGTGCATAGGTTTGGATATCTATAACTTGTTTGGTGGATTTCATTACCTTTGTTAGGTTACTTGGATTAATTATTTCAATGTAGGCATTTTGAAAAATAATGAAGTCTGCTTCATTATGGAAGTAAATTACACTTTTCTTAGTGCATAAATATTCTTTAATCAATTCTTTAGCGTATTCGTGGGTCATTTCTTGATAAGAAATTTTAATTTTTTGTTTATGGAAGTAGCGTATTGTTTCTACTTTGTTACTATTAGTTGTTATGAATTCTAATTGCCTGTTATAATAGTTAACGGGTCTTTCTGTGTTAGGAATATGATTTTCGTTATCTTCCTGTGCACTGTGGATTGTTAGAGCTAAGCTATCTGGAGTTTCGCACAATAGATTTTCCTCTATTTTGATAATTTTCTTTTCCGGGAACATATTTGATGTGGTAATCAAACTCATTTAGTTTGATTTTTCATTTTTGTAGCTTCATATTGGGTTCTTTCATGCTGATTAGCCAAACTAGG